>OZ037993.1:7052704-7135204 GCA_964035705.1 Porites rus
GAATAATATTAACAATAATAATAATAACCTATAGTTTAAATGAAAATCTGAATCCTCTACTGATTACTTAGCCACAACTTCGGATATTAATAAATTTTACGTTATTACACTATGCGTTAGAAAAGTTATCACATTTTGCGTTGAAAATTTTATTACATTTTGCGGCGTAACAAAACTTATTTAAGAAAAGGTATAGAAATATAGTTTTAACATTTCTTTGGCTAAGGAATAGTATTTTTTTTTTTTTCACGTTACTGCTTCTTTTCATTTTAACATTGTAAAAGTCTTTTTTAACATTGTAAAAAGGTGAGAAGTAAAGCAAAGTAGAACAATGTGGATTGACTGTGGCTGGTTTTTAAAACGCCGAGGTTTTATCTTTAATTTTGACCAAGTTTAATCGCTGGTTATTGACTGAAAACGATATAGAGTGAATAAGTAACTTTAGTTATCATAAAGACGTAAATTGTGTATGTCGTAGGGCTTAACACTAGGTTTATCATGTAGCCTGATGGTTGCTCGTTTCCACATATATCGACACAAATTTCTGTCTGATTTTGGAAAAAGGTACCCTACAACAGAAGGGGGTCTGTAACAAATGTATGTCTTTTTTGTGGTTCTAATATCGACTTAACTTCTAAATTACCAAAAAGGTCTTAGAGTGGCCAAGCTTCTTTCAAGTATGGTAGAAATTGGCTAATGAGCCACACCCCTTCTCCCCCTATTCCCCTCACCCCTGCATCCGAGGCCCTTGTCCTAACAGCTTATATGGGCCGGAGCAGAAAAACAATAAACTAACAGCATGCAATGACTTCAATGCTTGCGTGCATGACCACTACTGTATAACGGAACGTTAGATAGCCACTCTAGCCAATAGTTGGGACTCTGAGAAAGGTGCCCTTTTCTAAAATCAGACAGAAAATTAATATGTGGTAATTTCCCAAATGACTAGGTAACTGCCCCAATGAACACTCAACCACTTTCTCCACTGGCCAGCTATCTGCTGCAGTAAGTATTCAAGCGGTACACAAATCATTACTTATCCAGTTACAGTGAATAATATGTGGTAATTTCCTAATGACAAGGTAACTGCACCAATATGAATGTACTCAACAGCTTTCTCTAATAGCCAGCTATCTGCTGCAGTGAATATTCAAGCAGTACACAGATCATTGCTTATCCGTTAGGGTGAATTAATATGTAGTAATTTCCCAAATGACCAGCTAACTGCACCAATGAATACTCATCCACCTTCTCTAATGGCCACCTATCTGCTGCAGTGAATATTGAAGCAGTATACACATCATTGCTTATCTGTTAGGGTTAATGAGTCTGTCTGATTTTGGAAAAAGGTACCCTACAACTGAAGAGGCTCTGTAAAAAATGGATGTCTTCTCTATGGTCTCCAAATTGACTTAACTTCTGAATTACCAAAAAGGCCTTATAGTGGCTAAGGTTTGTTCAAGTGTGGTAGAGGTTGGCCAGCGAATCACGCCCATTTCCCTGATCTTTCTCATTTGGTCAGAAAAGGTTTTTTAAAGCACACAGGGTTTGTAAACAATCTAGTATGCTATTTTCGTGGTCCTTGTATTGTCCGTTGGGTCTGTTTTTTTTCGAAAGGGTCAAAGTTCTTTAGGCTCCTTTAGTGCAGTGACCACTGCTTTACTCCCTCTCTGGTGAAAAAAGATAATAATAATAATAATAATAATAATAATAATAATAATAATAATAATAATAATAATAATAATAATAATAATAATAAATAATAAGCAACGGCTATTCAGAGAAAGAAGTATTGCAGCATAAAATACTAGCATTACTAAAGTTTGTTAACTGGTTCAAGTTAATAGTAGCTTTGAGAGAGAAATATTCGGAGCACCTCTTACGGTTTCCATGCAAGATGTCCTATTTACCGTTCTCGTTTTAACCTCAATTACCTGCCGGTAACTTTTGCGGCAAGAACCAAGAGCTTTTGCTCGAGTGTCTCCCAGAGTTACCGGCATTTAAAGACTGACAAAAACGTCAAGACTTCTACTTGTGAGAGTAAAACAAAAAACAAAAAAACTAATGCAGTTTCACTCACCGTCATCTCCTGCAGCAAAGTTGCGCATGGCCGCGGAGGACTGTGTAATTGCCCCAAACGGGGCAAAAACCCAGGCTTCGCGCGGGCGACAGCTCTGTGGGCCATTTGTACGATGACGTATCCCTTTATTTTTACTACTAAGACCAGAATTCATTTCGTTTTTTCTTTTCTATCTAAATTTGGTAGTCCCAGTAAGGTTTTAATAACAAAAGCCTTAACTTGCACAAGAAAGCAATACCCTGATAATGGTAAAATGACACCACGTGCAAATGGCCTACCCCATTACGTAAGAATACACTTTCTCACAAACAAGAAAACCCTCCCAGCGCGAACTTCACTCTCTATAATATAAAACGCACAGTTTTTCGCAAACCCCACTGTTAACCTCTGTCCGCAAAGATTAGCATCTATCAACAGGCCCTAACTATCTGGGTGACCTGTGCTGCACCCATAACTCAGTTGTGTCTAAATCAAATATGGCGATCTCCAGGATCTCAGCCGCAGAGGGATCGAGCAAGGAATATTCCAAGATTCAGGGTTTCTTTGTACATCGTTATAATCGGTAAGCAAACAGTTACAGTGTTACATTCATTGGACACTGCAGTACAAATTGTATTGCGAAATCCGTTCTCGTCTCTCATGGCAGCTGTGCTTACAAGCTTGTGTTGTTTATTCTTATAACACCAATGAAACTCAAGACAATATGAATAAAATACGGTAGTATCGAACCTGCGTGCTAAAACCGGACCACAACACCTGTCTGAATATAATTTGCAGAATGTAGTAAAAACAAACAACAACAACAACAAAAACATATGTATTTTAAAATTATTTTGAAGATCATCGAGGAACATAGCCAAAGCATACACACAGAATTCTCTTACGGTCGAACCTCGACTTAAATAGTAAATAGTCCGGATAATCGAACGTATGAATATCAACGAGGCAATAATGTAAAAACAGGGAGTAGAGAAAACAAAATTTCGTTACCAGTGAGGTCCTACTTGCATTTTTGTACAGTCTGTATGTTATGTATTTTCAAATAAAAAAAAAGGTCCTGTTTCACATGTTCGTGCATTTACAGCACTCTAAAATGTTCAAGCAAACTAGTTTGTTTTAACGAACAACGTGGTCGCATAGCAAAGTCCATCATTTTTTCGAAGCTGCATTATTTGCATAGGGTCGATGTTGTCAATATTTCTCTAGCATTTCTTTTCAATTATCCTTCGCTCATCTCGATGCTGTCGGTGAATTTCAGGACCTTCGCATTGTTTTTGCGTATACCTGAGATCTGCTGCTTGCTGATTTTAAACGCGAGTGCTAAATTTGTTGTCCCTTTCTCGCCTTTCTCTAAAGGTGAAATAATCGTTTGCATGTCCTTTGTTAAGAGAACAGACCGCTTTCGTTTCGTAATGGTAATAAATTGCTTTATTTGCATGACCGCATCATTTTACAGTATTGCAAAAGCATGCATTTGACAATCAAAATATAAAACAAACAGCACTAATAAAAATCTGGAAAAATTCAGTTACATTACTAACAGTGAATCACGTATTTTTATACTGGAGGAAACAAACGTCATAACTAGCATGATGTTCCTTCGAATTCATTATCAGTTTTATGCTTTCTGGAGATGATTTCTTGTCAAAGTCAGGTATTATTCGATTGATTTGATTAATAAATGCCTGTCTCTGTACTGAGTATTTGTCACATTGAAAGAGGCAATGAATCTCATCTTCTACCTGATTTGAGTTACATAAGGGACGTAATCTATTTTCTCTTGGCAAATGATCGATTTGATATCGACCATGTTCAATCATAAGTTTGTGATTACTTATTTTAATATAAATTTAACAAACTTCTGTCGTTCGTCATAATGTCTTAGCTGGTAGAGATAATCAGATGTAGAATATTCATCTTTAAAAGTTTTATAAAATTCTAGTTTTTTTGAATTTTCAAGGCTGTGCCGCCAAAAAGATAGATATTTCTCTCTCATTTCTGTGGTATATCGTCTAATTTTATCATTACCTAGAGATTGAGCATCTAAACTGGTTAGATTGTATTGTTCAAACATGTTTATGAAATTGGAAAAATATCCTGAATGTAGATTCTTTGACATAAGGAAAGACTGTTTGACTATAGAGTCATTATCTTTGTTGTTGAGGTAAACAAAATATTTCATAATTTTCTGATTTATCGGGATAAGCAGCGGCAATCTATCAAGTTCAGCTCTGCAAGCTATGTTAGAGGCCTTATTGTTAACCTCTAAGTAACGTTAAGAGAATTTGAGGTGGATTTTTTCTATTGGGGAGCTATCCCATTTTTTAAAATCTTGCTTGGTGTACACTCCCCATACCTCACTGTTGTAACTTAAGATTGGGAATACCATGGTGTCAAAAATATGGGATGCGGTATTAGGATTAAGTTTGTTAAGAATTGTCCGCTTCCGAATACTAGAAAACGCGTGAATGGCCTTTTCTTTTAAGCGTTCGAGTGCAAGTGTAAAGTTTCCCGTTAGAGTTAAACGTGTACCTAAATAAGTGTATTCTTGGACAATTTCAATTGACTCACTGCCTATGTTGAATTTGATGTCAATAGATTTTTTTGCGCCTTTCTGGAATATCATAATTTTTGTTTTCTTCGGATTAATTTTTAGCTTCCATTTGTCACAATACAAGGAAAGTGCATTTAAACTTAAACAGTTCTGTAATCCAGTTTTCGATCTTGATAGAATAACTAAATCATCTGCGTACAAAAGTGAATTTATTTTTTCCCCATTTGGAAGAACAAAATTCATTCTTCAGAAGTCTAATCGTGCCATGAGTCAAAACAAGCACGCCACACATATGACATAACTCGTTCTTAAAAACATGAGTCGAAACAAGCACGCTACACTGGGTCAGGTAAGGTGTTTTCAAATAAATGTGGTAGATTGTTTAAATAGAGGTTAAATATAAAAAGAGGGCTTAAAATACAGCCTTGGCGTACACCTCTGGAATATGAAAAAGGCTGTGTTTTGTTTTCACCGATTTTGATGGAACATGTCGAGTTGCAATAAAGGCTTTTCATGAGGTTGTACAAGTTTCCTCCTATATTCGTTACGTAGACATGGCAATTGGTCTTGTATTTACATAACCCACACGGAATCAAGCATGACATTCCCTTAGCAACATAACAATTCAGCCATTCAGAATTCAGCTGAATGCATCAGAATAATTGTTCATCTTGTGCTGCTCATGCTTGTTCAAAGCAAAACAGATTAAAAACACTGTGTTAAACTCACGTTTGGGGGGAGTAATGAAATGTGAAATGGAATCATAAATGTCGGCATCTATCAGAAACAAAGTGTGAGTCGTCGAGACACTGTTGCATTGCAAAGCAAAGATAATCACAGGAGTACACTGGAACAAAAAACCATTGACCCTCCATACTTGTTTGTATAGCCCAAAGATTGTTAATTGCTGCAGTTTATGTTGGTCTTTTCTGTCTATTCCACATATTGAAATAAAGGATTCCGTATTATAAGCAAGCGATTAATCCTTCAATCTCCACAACATGGTACTAATGTTGTTGGAGATGTAAACTTTATTATTCTCCTAGTTGATCAGAGAATTAAACTGTTGGACATACACAACAAGGTTTTAAGATTCATCACAGGTCTTTTCCTCCGATTGTCAAGCAGACAGTCTTTTTGAACATATAGACAACCTCAAGATTGCCTCATTCAGGTTTAGGTTTCAGTGTTGATTTTCCTTCTTGAATCCAGGGGGACCACTACTTATGCCACATTCTGACAGACCACATAAACAATCACCCGCAGCATCTTCTGGGGAAAGGAAGTGGAAACATTATTTTTACTTGTGGTATGTAAATGCTTACAGTAGTCTATTATTTTGTGTACTTGATATGGGGTGTGCTGAAGTATAAGCTGTTCACATAATTATATGCCTGAATTGAAACCCATCCCTAATCTTAAAAGAAGAGCCAAAGGACCTTTTAGCATTGCAGCTGGATCTCAAAGGTGAAAACCACCTCAAGATCTCACTGACCCTTAAGAGAATTATGGGGACTGGTCAAAAAGCCCATGCCAGACACTGCCTCGGTTACAATAAACAGGGTCAATAAAGGAATGAAAGGTATCAAATCACAGAATGTAGTCCCTGCATGATTTTTGCTCTGTAAAAGGTTGGTAATGGCGAGAAAAGGTAGAAAATTCTTCGGCTGGTGTTTTTGTAAGTTCTTAATCTCACCGAGACTGGTCGGTTGTACCAGATCAGTATTGATTTTATGTCCTGGATTTTTTTTCACACAAATGGGGAGAAAATCGCAATGTCTAGTTTTTTCTGGCTGCCTAATCTGCAAACACTGCTACTTACCAGCCCAGATGATACATTCTAAAGGCTAAGACAGAGACTCAAGATTAAAACATTTCATGCCGGAAATCAATCTTTTCTCAGTTTAATGATTCCATTCATGTTTAGTCAAAAGCCTAGAGGACTAGACATCCTACTAGTACATTCACTGTATTAGTGTTATTTTTGGTAATTGAAACCATTCCTTCAAGAAGGAAGTTGGATTCAAGTTTTGCTTGCACAAATAGCCAGCTCCAGCTTTTAAAGTGCAGTATAAAAGAATTTTTATTGTATTCATTTTATCCACACAGCAACTGTGTACACTGCTAGAGACTTTGCAGAAGAAACCAGTGCCACCCTCCAGTTAGCCATGGCAAGCTTAAGACAGGTTGGAAATGGGCCAGTGTTTTGCTGTACTAGTTGAGGAGTCAAACACAGTAGACAGCCCCTAAATATACGTGGCTAGCCAAATTCACTCCTTAATCCTCTTGGATGGAGATGTACATGTATCACTTCCTACAGCACAAGAATGTTGGGGGTGGCTTCTTCTGACTGGAGTTGGGTTAGACAGTCAATGGGTAGAAAAGCAACACTGCCTCGTCCCGGTCACCATGGTCACCTTCAAAAACCAAAGGTGGATGCCATCATTTCAACACAAGCAAGAGATCCATTCACCAGGCATTCATGAACTAATGGTAAGCCAGCGTGCAAAGAAAGTGGTGTCCGATAGCCCGGGGCTAGTGGATTTTGCTATTGGGCTAGTGAATTCTGTTTTTAACTTGCCCGATGAGCAAGTGATATTTTTTTAGAAATTTGAAAAACAGAAGAACTATAATCAATCCTGCTCATCAAATTTTTTTTCGGGCTAATTGAAATGACTTTTGGGCTAGTACATGCTAGCTACAGCTTGCCCGAATGGCAAGCTGTAAAACTGACTTTCTTTGCACCCTGTGGTAAGCAAGTGCAGTAGAGAAACTTTGTTTACACTTAACATTCACCTTGTGCACAATTTATGAAACTCAGCTCGTTCTGAGCAGGAAGCAGGAATATTGCACATCTTTTATAACTGCCAAAGACTTTTCTAAATTGACTGTCTTGATAATTTTTGCCAGTAACACATAGATATAACATAAACGTGCGGTTGGAGAATTGTGCTTCAATTTTGAGAGTTCCAGTCTCTCTCTTTATCAGCTAGCCTGTGTGCAGTACCCCCCCCCCCCCCTCCCTTCTCCGATTTTTTCCTGCAGGGAGGGAGGGGGTCTGTATACAGGCTATTTATTAGCATAAAATTGGCTGTGTTGGTTGTTTGGGGGCGTGGCAGGGGATGTTGTAGCTCAAAACGAAATTTCTTTTAATTTTTTTCACATTTTGTCTTTCAGCCTGCCCTGGTTCCAGATCAGATGGGATCAAGTTGCCACTAAACTATTTACGGTCAAATTCAGTCAAGACTGCCATTTGAACAATAAAATAAACAAATGGGAAGTTTTGTGCCATTGTCATCCATAAGAATTACTTTGTACAGTATAACTTTCAGCCAAGGTTGAATTAATTGAACCACAGGGTTAGTTAAGTTTGACAATGCTACATGCAAGTACCGTAATTGTCAACGTAATACAGTTTGCTGGAACGATGAGGAAAAAGGGAAATTCTTATCAGGAATAACACAAAAAGTTGTGCTATTTTCTCGTCTTGTGGGGTTTATTTGATCCACTGGGATCGATAGCGGTATTAAGTTTGACACTAACTTGCCTTTTCAATAAAGTGACCATATTGGAAAATAATAATAATCAAAGAAGGGTTTACTATTGCAGCCCCCTTTTCCTTAACACCTCTCCTTACAAAATATACAGTATACAGTACGTGGATCTCCAATAAATTTATGTATTATAACAAGTGCTGTATAAGAAGGAGAGAAGCCCGGTTTAAATAAGTGCCTTTCTCTCACAGCTAAAAATAGCCACGTCTCTGGGTACAAATACTCACCCGTCCCAGTACTTCTCGTCTCTCTCAGCGCAGCCATGCCAGAACTACTGACTTTGCTGTCCTTCAGCGAAAAAACAACGATTTTCACTGACCTGAAACCCCTTCCATCGCGTAGTTTATGTTCCATATTTACATATGCACAGTTTTTCTCTCTTGCAAAATTCACCCCCTCCGAGAAATAAGCCTTCAAAAAAAGCTTACTCTCTGCCTCAAAGCGAGGTGCGCTAAAAGAACCAGTCACGCGATCTACCATACTCTTCAATCTTAAAACGGCTGCAAGCGCAAAACCTAACTAGTTAATCCCCCTGTGTAAAAAAGAAAAAAATAAATAAATAAACGATTTTTTAGTCGTTTTTTGTGCCAGTTCTAAACTTTGCACGAGCAGTGGAACCGTGGCGTCTCCCTTTTTACGTAACAGGTGAATGCGCGTTTTTGTACATCTTGAAGTAGAACTGAAGATTCGAACAAAGCTTGTCGCTCCTGCTTGTCGGTAGTTTTTTTTAAAAAATGGCTTATGCTGCAGCTTCCAACAGTGAAGCAGAGTCAGCTCCCGACCTATCCCGATTTTTGTATGACTTTGACGTGGACAATCAATGGAGCCATTTCCGTCATGGACCACCAACAGCCTCCTCGGTTGAACGGGGAAGAGGAAAAACTAGATTCAAAATGGATAAAAGGTACTCTTCAAGGAAGCAAACACCGTCAAGGAAAAAAAATGCCGCCTATCGCGACGTTGACACGGTCAATTTGGTCTGCTGCAACGGTGGATGTCTTTTAAAGAATGGCATAGAGACTGCGAGGCAGGTTATTCGACAGGAACGAGGTAGAGCTTTCTATAGATCTAGAAACTACAATGAACAAAATTACGTGATATCGAAACTTATGCAAGTAGTATAGGAGGGACCGAATTAACCTCTTTTTTGCGGAGGATTCTCATAAGAGTGCGGAGGAATACATTAACGCCAATGACGTCATAACCTTTTGTCTTGATCTCATGAATAAAATGCGCAGGAATCTCATTAACTTGCGGTGGAATCTCATTAAGTATATCCAGTTTGACGGGTTTATCAATGATGTCATGTTCTATTTTTATCTTGTGGCGGTCATGGTTGGTATAACCGGTTTGACAGGTTTTAGTTATTTTCGGAAGATGATGTCATATGTATTCCGGGGTACTATGATGTCATAGTTGTTAACTCAAGTCCACGAGTTATCGGAAATAGAACGAAAAATTTAGAATTTATTGTTGATTTTCAAGGGCAGATCGGGCAGAAAGGGCAGAAAGGGCACCTTTTTAGCCTGTGTTTTTTCCCTGGGCGCGCGTGGAGATCTCGCGTGTAAGTCGTGCGCGTCGAGTCAGGAAACAGGAATCTCATTAAGATAAGGTCATGTGCTATTTTTAGTTGGTTTAGGATTTCTAGTTACTTTAAGGTCGATAAACGTCTTCGCTTTCTATTGGTTAGTTAGAAAATAAGAAACGTTTTCATTGGTTAATTCATAGTGCCTGAGGAGTAAAGTCAAACTTGTCTCTGACTTAACATCACTGAGACGTAACGTAATTATGCAAGTCCTATTTCCTGCTGCTGCGATTGTCCTGGTTCCGGTTCACTGACTTTTGGCGGGCAACTCGTGCATATTAATGAGGGCAAAGACAAACTAGCTCTTGTCCTATTTGCTGCTGCTGTGATTGTCCTAGTTCCCGTTCACTGATTTTTGGCGGGCAAATCGTGCATATTAATGAGGGAAAAGGCAAAATAGCTCTTTTTTACACTGCAAACAATGTTTTACTTACCACTCTCCTTTTCAAAATTTTCTTATTTTCCTTCCGCAATTTTTTTATTCCCATTTTTCCCTCCTCCTCCTCCTCATTTCTATTGTTTTCCCTCCACCACCACCACCACCACCACCACCACCACCACCGCCACCACATTTCTATTGTTTTCCCTCCACCACCACCACCACATTTCCATTGTTTTCCCTCCTCTTCCATGAGGGGTACAGGAGGGGTACAGGAAGGGTACAGGAGGGGTACAGGAGGGGTACAGGAAGGGTACAGGAAGGGTACAGTAGGGGTACAGGAATGGTACAGTAGGGGTACAGGCACTCCACTTGGACGATTTATGACAAACGGCCCGAAAATGTGAACTAAAATAACATCCCTTACAAGTTGCCATGTTCCTTAAGAACTGTTCCTAAAATATTGCAAAGGTAAGTGTCTCATCCACAAAAGTTGTTCTTTAGCATTGCGGAATCCACGAGTTTGCAAAAATTTGATATCGCGAAAAGCAAACCGGTAATGCGCGGAATAAATTCCGGCTTAATTTTCACGCCCCAAGACATTCCTCAGTTGCTTTTAATTTTCCAGTAAAAGTAATCCCGAACTCGCAAAAGTAAACCTTCTCACAGGTCGCTAATATCGGTGCCACCGGTCAAACCGGAATTGAAAGCCGGAATTCAAAATCATTATAATTGAAAGCAGTGATCAATAGACAAATTTTAGCCTTCTATCGTCTAAAACGAAGATCAGCGAAAATGAAACGCTTAATTCATTGGTTTCCATAATAGAAAAAAATAGAGAAAATAGGGACTTTAAGATTCAACGACGCAACGGCAATGAGAACGTCGCTTAAAAAGTGAATTTGCGTTCTTTCAGTCTTTATCGCAATTATTCCCACCCACTTACTTTGTCAAATGTAGGCGAAACCTCGTGGAGTTGAATTCTTTGGGAGTATCCAAGTACAGAAAGATAAATAAAATTTCGTCTTTGCTTGTTTACGTCCTCCATAAAGCGCAGAATTTGGCATTTTCATGTCGTAGTCGTGCAAAAACGGGCAAAGAAATGTACAAAAAAGCGTGATGCACGTGCAAAGTAGTTGTTTTGCTTGTGAAACCTATTGGTTTTTTGACGTTCTCGTTGCCGTTTGCGTCGTTGTATGTTAAAGTCCCTAATGAGGAATGCTAGCGGTCAGCAAGGAGCGGCCAGCAAGGTGAAAATGAGGGGCAGTGAAAAATGAAAGCAAACATATGAACACAGGAGACAAAATATTGGGTAAGCAGATACGACAATTCCTCCATAAAAATAATGTGTAACTAGGAAGTTTGACGATTTAGTCCTACAAAACAGCGTTGTAGTTATGCAAAACAACGGCAAAGAAAGACAAAAAGCGTGCTGCACGTGCAATTTGTTTTTTGCCAGTTAGATCTATTGATCTTGATGCCATTTTCATTAGGGCCATGTATACGAGGAAAAATAAGACGCGTCTTACATAAGACGCGTCTTAAATAGACGCGAACTGTACCATTCATACGAGCATGTCTTATCTAATAAGACGCGTCTTAGCTAAGCCGCGTCTTATTTTAGATGAGGTGTGCCGTTTATACGAAATTCGCGTCTTATTTAAGACGCGTCTTATTTTTCCTCGTATAAATGGCCCTATTATTAATCAGAGCTTCGCTTTTAGTCCTGGCTAAATCTATTTATTATTATCTTACCTTATGTATCACCTGCCATAAATAAGAGTAAATGCCTCATTCCCATTTTGCGATACATCAATTCAAAATTAACTTCTTTATTCATGTGAACATTATTTGGAGTGCTCGGTAGAACACTTGTCAACGCGGTTTATTGGAAAACTGAGACGGAATCCTTTTATTGTTTCCGAATCATTCTCTTTCTCATATTTTTTTCTCTACGTGATTGCTCCTCACCTTAACATGCTGCTTTGTTTGCATTATATTAAGGAAATTTTCCTGTGGACTGGAAGGATACCAACGGTCACCGTAACACTAAGTGAAAATGAAAGAATGTGCGAGCGTTTGGAATGAAACTGGTTTAATTATTTCTGAAAAAAAAGGAAGAGCCTGGTTTGCAGCTTTTGTCATCGCGTTTATCGTCGTCTTTTTACTGAATGCTCTCACTCTCGCCATCTTCACAAGAAACCGCCACTTACGCAAGCCCAGTACGTACCTGATTATAAACCTGACTGTGGCTGATTTACTGGTAGGAACAGTAAACGGAGCTTCACTGCCATTATTCAAACCAGACTTGGAGAGCGGGAACTTGGCAATTAAACCCGTATGGGCTTTTAGTTGGCAATCATTCGTGTATTTCACATTACAAGGGAGTTTCTTAGTTGCCTCATTAGCAAATATTTCATTGATTTCTTTAGAGAGGCTACACGCAACACTTTTTCCCTTTAGGCACTGTCTTGTCGGAACACGGGTTTACCTCGCCATTATTTTGAGTAGTTGGTTGTTCTCCTTGATTTTGTCATCTGTCCTTGCACTTCTTTATTTGTACGCATCGCCGGCTTTACTGTATGTCTATGCATCTTACTCTTTTCTGATCATTTTCATTCTCACAGTTTCATATGCTATAATCATCTCAACTGTCAAAAACAATCCTTCGTCCCCTAATGCTCAACCAGTTCCTTCAACAGAGAGGAAACTAACGGTGACTTTATTTATAGTTACTGTGGCTTCTTTTCTGACCATTCTTCCTTGGGTTATTTGGAATGTTATCGGCCAACACATAGCGGGGAGTAAATTATGCCCTGCAGTACTTTCCCACATCCATTACTCGTTTAACTTATTCTTTCTTTTCAATTCTATAGTCAATCCCCTCATATATGCAGTAAGAATGCAAGAGTTTAGGAAGGCAGCAAGGAAACTTTTTTACTAAGACACTAGAATTGACGCGTGTCAAACCCATTGAAGTTCTTACTTTAGGTGTACCACGCTATACCTGTAAAGAAAGAATGCAAGAAATGGGAGATCTCCTTAGAAAAGCTCTAAAGAGCTTGCTGAGGCCTCCTTGCCACTAGATATCATTTGTAGTCTTAAATGTAAGACAGACATGAGTGGCCAAAAAAAAGAAGTAAAGAGAAAAGAAAGAAAACAATTATGATTAAAAAAAAAATAACAAACATACTGCCGTGATAGACATTGTTGGAAAATATAACATTTAACTTGACCTTTCGTACGTCCAACATTTATTGAATAACTTCAGGAGGAATTATTTTGGCCGCAACATTTGCATTTCCATACGCATGTGTGTCTCAATACTCACTGTCTCTTTGATGTTAGTAATTATTTCAAATGTCGACGAATATAATCATAGTCTCATTTCAGTGTGATGGTTTACCCTCTTTCAGCCGATGATCACTATCAGCATTTAAGAGGGAATGTGAAGAAAACCACGGCGAATGACAAATTATCTTAAAGACGCAAAATTGTGTCAAAATTAAAAAGTTAAAATTACGCATGCCTTAAGTCTCACTCGGTTTTAGTTTTATGAGAATTATGTACCATGCTCGTAGGTAGCTCGTTTCCACTTTCTTAATTTCCGTCTGATTAGTATGTAACGTCAACATGGCCAATACGTGGGGAGACTACAATGTATACTCAATTTAGTAGACCGTCTTAGTACATTAAGATAAAATAAAACTGAATACAAAATACAAAATTTCCTCTCATTTTCAAAACGGGTTACGCGTTTTGGGTCACGTGGTCCTAAACGTCACAGAAAAGCATTGAAACCGAGACGGCCAAGGCAGACGGTACTACAAAGACAGTACTACAATAGGCCACTTTCGACATGGCAGAATTCATCATAAAAATGAGTTCTAGACACAAACAAAAATATGATAGGATAAGATAAGCGACTTTATTTAACGAGAGTTACACGTGACAGTAATTAAAATTACTGATAAACTTGTGGCCCTCTAAAGATAAATATGCTAATAAATAAATAAATAAATAAACAAATAAATAAAGGAATAAACATTTTATTAAATTCTTTGTTTCAAGCGTCCCTAGACTCCCCATCATGTTGAATGTTATAATATTTGAAATAGGTTTATTGTGGTAAAGAAAAGTCGAAATATTTATTTAGTTAAACTCGCATGTGGACATTTTCAAAAGCGCAGGGCGTGGCATAAAGTCAATTATAATAATAAACAGCAATAAGCTAAAAGCAAACATAATATAGTTCTAAGAAAGAAACAAAAAGAAACTCAACTCTGGGCAAAGTTGGTTTCTAATTAAGAAATCTGAAGGTTTTCCGTCTTAGTCAACTTGCCATTGCTTACTTATTATGGCTAAACCGCCGCTTTGAAAGCTTTTTTAAAATTTACTTCATCTGTTGTTTTGCTCCCAAAGGGATATTACTGCATGTGTAATAACCTCTCTCAAATAAGCAGGTGTTGCATTTATTAGGCTATGATGGACACTACCAGGCTTTCTCTAATATATACTTGAAGTATTAAAATTCATGGTTATTAGTAAGACAGAAAATTTCAACTGTTTATCTTGTGCTAAGTTCCTTTAAGAGGTTACGCACAATTCTAAATCGCATCGATAATCGGTCAAAAAGAGAGAAAAGAAGACAAGGAAATTAAACATTTTTACCACAACAGACAGTAAAAGAGTTCACTTTTCGACCGTAAGTGTTGATACGTCGTTATCCTACTGATTCTATTGTTACTTGTATAATTACTCGCCATATATTGTCGATTGATCCTGTTGAAATGTTTCCTAGAAATAGAACAATACTTATTTTATGGGATCAGCAACCGAAACGTATTTTACTTGAAACTTTGTCTTTTTAACAGTAAGAAATCATTTGCGTCAGTTGCGCAAACTGAAGCTTTTTCTTTTTCGAAAAGTAAGTAAACGTTGTAAGCTCATCGTGTATATGTAAAGAGACCACTGAATCTAAATTCTAACATATTAACTACACTCATGTCATAGCCATTTAGCCATATATGAGTTCTTTCAATTTCGATTTTTTTGTTGCGCGTGAGACGTGCGTGGATCGCAGAGCGACGCAGAAACACAAGCTGTGGCTTTTTAAGATATGGTTGGTGTCAGTAATGACGCCATCAAGCGACCAACTATGTCCGTTGTTTTGACTGTCTTCACGGCCGTTTCGGCGATCAAGAAAAGGTTCTGGCAATATATGTCGTACGTAGAAGTATTTTCTGATCATAAACCACAGTGAGGCAATGTAATTTGGTCCGGTGGCTTCAAAACATGTACAATTAAGAGCAAATTCGAGATAAAAGAACATTAGTTTAGGTGCATCTCACTTTGAATTCAGGTTACACTGAGGCAAACCCACAATGAGCTGGTTCTTTCTCCGTCGATGGATCAGAGACTGGTTTCAGCTCCATAGTCAATTGGCCGCGGAACCCAAGAGTTTAATTTGCTTGCAAAGACAATTTAAAAAAAAAAAAAAAAAAAAGAAAAGAAGAAGAAGAAGAAAAAGTAGGAGTCCTCACGACAGGATTTTCGCTGCTGGTTATCCAGCAAGGCTTTTTTTGAGCACAACACAGAGTCTCACGAGGGTTTTTAAGAGTGGTAGTTAATTCCATGGGAATTATATCGTGTGACATGCCGAGTCTTGTCAGAATCTTATATTTACATGCATTAATGGTTATCTTATCTTACCGCCACCTACACTTGATTGCATTTAACTTAAATCAACTTTTAGTATTTAAGGCTAAGTTGCTCCCTTCGAAAAGATTTCAACTATATCCGGGAGAGCTGAATCCCAGCTCAAGGCCCCCTTATATGGAGAAAATATGTCAGGAGAAAGTGTGTCCCAAGTAGAACTGTCATCCTCCAAGTCGAGTCGTCGCTCCAGGCTTTAAGATAGTCCGCTGAATTGAGAAAGCGCGAACGAGAAAATAAAACGGGAGGAAACTGCCAACTTTTCGCGTGCTTTTTACTTTTCCGTCTTCCTCACTATCTGAGAGCCTGCTGGAACAGGCTAGCGTTTATATGAAGAAAAAGTTGACCCCTTTCCTCCAGTTAACAGCGCTCGCGCTTGCTCTGGTTGTCTACAGCGAGCGCACATTCTCTTATTTTCTCGCCTTGAACGGGAGAAAAGTTGGCCCGGCAATTGATCGGTGACCCAGCCGAAACAAAATTTTGTTTCAGTCATATAAACGGTTCGCCACGTAGTTTTAAGTGAAAAGGTAAAGGGTGTCCCAAGCGAGTCTACTTCAATTAAGCGCTCTTAAGAGAGCAGACGACTGACTAAAGCTGAAAAATTTTAATTAATGCAAATTTTAGGTTAGCTGTCACAAAGGTCTTGCATGTATGCTGGGGTGGTGCGTGAATTAAACTTATAAGTAAACATTTATGTGCTTTTTGCTAAAATTAAATAGAACTATTAAAGCTGCAACTTATACTTAGATTAAAATCCATTTTTACCGATGATCTGTTGTGTATATTTTGTCACCTGTGATTATAAAAGTCACGTGACAGGCTAGAGCGGTCACCAAGAATAGTTCTGTCGTCTTAAAAGATATTTATTTTTTTGTTTATTAAGCAAGGTCTCAGGCAACGCCGTGCAATGTATGTTTCCCCTCCCAACTCGTCGTGGAAATCCACTAACCCCATGGTTCCGTTCTTTCTTCTCCTTGAACGTTGGTCATTATTTGTAAATTCGGTTTTTTATTTTGTAACATTCTTTTTTCCCACTGTTTGCCTAGATAATAAAGTTACATGAATGGAAGAGAAAGCAACACTCACTGTTGGATAAATAGTACATTTGAGGATGAACGAATGCAGTGTTTTCAATGATTCTTATGTGCTTTCTGAAACAGAAGAATGGATATGGTTTGCAAGTTATGTCACTGCAATAGTTTTCATTGTTTTATTAAACGCCTTTACACTCGCCACCTTTGCAAGTAACCACCAATTACGCAAACACAGTACGTACCTGGTAATAAATTTGACTGTGGCTGATTTACTATTTGGAACAGCTGAAGGCCTGTTATCCATATTGGAACCAGCTATCCTTGAGAGGTATCTGCCATGTTCTACAAAAGAGTGGTTCAGCTGGCAAGAACTTATGTTACCGACTTTGTATTTCCTATTTCCGGTAGCCTCCTTAGTCTATATTTTATTGATTTCTTTAGAAAGGTTACACGCTACAATATATCCTTTCAAGCACTGCCTTATTGGAGGAAAGGTTTACTTTAGGATTATTGCCTTTAGTTGGTTGCTGGCATTGGTTCTAGCATTTGTGTTTGCTTTCCTTTTTTTGCGTTTTTCGTTTGTATTCCCATACGTATATGCATCTTTCGCTTTCATCACCCTTCTAATTCTCGCAGTCTCTTATGTTAGGATTATTCTAAACGTCAAGAAATATCCTCACTCGGCACAGAATTTTGACTCGTTACTTTCGGAGGAGAGAAAACTATCGCTAACTTTATTTATAATGACTGTGGCCTCGTTTCTGACCATTCTTCCTGCCGTTTTTTGGGATGCCACAATTAACCACTTGTCGGTAGATCAAGTTTCACCAACGATAGATGATCGTATCTCTTATACTGTTGACGCATTATATTTATTCAGTCCTATCTTGAACCCCCTTATTTATGCTATAAGAATGCAGGAGTTCAGGAAAGCAGCTAAGAAAACTATCTGTAAGAAAAAAATCAGAATCAATAAGGATCGAACCTGTTGAAAGTCTTGCTATGTAGCGGTCTGTCCTTCACCCAAGACGCTGTGCGTCTATTAGCCAAGTTAGCCACTTTTGAGTATCATATTCTCGTTCGAATTTCTGTCCTTTGTCTAGTTCTTCTGTCAGCGAAATCCGCTGCGCTCACTTGAGTCCCCACAATCCAACAACTGTCAGTTGATTGCCCCTTGTCTTGTATTCCGGATTCCGGAATCTTTGCTTGTGGAGTCCAGAATGAATTTTTTTTTCTGATTTCTGCTTGTGGGATCCAGCGTCCTGGGCTTTGGAATCTGTAATCCAGCTTGAGTTATCAGGGATCCTGCAAACGATTGGAAACGGGAATCCAAATTCCACTGACAAGGAATCCGGACTTCCATTGCCTGGAATCCGGAAGCCATGCACAGCGACCACAGTGTGGAATCCACAACTGTCCTGGACTGGGTTGGATTAGGTACCTCGCATGGGGGCGAAGCTGAACTAGATAAATCAGGGGCAACCAACGAAGGTTTCCTCCTAAATACACTGAAAGCACTTTTTAGGATATCCGGAGTACTTTTAGATCTCTAGAAATGTATTATAAACAGCGCTATAAAATTTGCATCTACTTAGGGGCAACTTGAGTCTTTTTCGAAATTACAAGGTCTTCAGTATTATTTTCCCGAAAATCTTAGTTGTAATTTTTGACATATTACGAAAGTGCGAATTTTTCTAATTCCTCTCTCCATCACATTTTTGAATCCGAAAATGTCGGGTTTCCTTTTTTGTACGAAAAATAGCCTAACCTGGGGAATGAAGTGTAAAAAATGACACTTCAGAAAATCGTAAAGAATTTGTTACATTAGCTTCAAAGATTGTACATGAATAGAAGGGTCAACTAGAATTTTTTAGCCGTCTTCAAGTAACAGAAAATTCTAGGCAATATTTGCTTCTCCAGATAATTTACAAAAAACAGTCGCTGGGTGCCCCCGACTGACATAAGATTGTAGATTAAGGCGCTTTGGTATTATTTAACTGCAGTCGAACCCTCCATAAGCGACCAACCAAAGTGCGAAGACTTCGTGGTGGTCGCTTTTCTAAGTAGAGGTCCCGAAACACCTACTTGGAAATGAGTTTATTGTGAGTGCAATTGCAAGTTACAATATATGTAGTTCCATGAGACAAAAGGTTAATAGGTCGGTTGGTCGCTTACAAGAGGTGGTCATTTACGTGAGATTCCCGAGTTTTTCGGGTGGAGAGAGGCGACGACCAGAAATACGCGTTCGCAGGCTATACATGTAAAGCTAACGGACTGGAAAAATTTGGGGGTTTTAGGATAGGGGGTCACTTATACAAGGCGGTATCTTACAATATTGTCATGCATATTTTTAAAGGCAGTCCTCACTTTCAAGTTTCTTCTGGAGTTGAAATCTGTTGATCAATATGGTTCGGCATATGTAAAAATAATAAAAAAAGTACATATAAATAAATAAATTCTACTCTCACTGCATGACTAGCTTCAAGTCATTGATAGAACTTACTTTAAATTGACTCGAACTAACTGCAGTTGTAATATAGTAAGCACTTAGGAAACGTATCCCATATCATTGTCGTGTTGAGTAATAGAGCTCCTTGACAAGGCCCCTTTGGAGGATAACAGACGCAACTACCTTTCTTGTGTGCGTAGAACATTTTGAGAGGCACTTCGAAGAAAATCAGTAGTGTGTATTAGTCCATAAAAAAGAAAATTCTAAGTCAGAGTAAAAATTACAATAAAGTAAACAACAACTTAAGTTTTGTTTGTTTGTTTGTTTTTGTGGGTGGGTGGAGGCGGAGGGGGGCTGTTTTTAAGATACAGGGATGACTTAGTGGAGATGGAATGAACTCTTTTCAGAATGCAAGTCGTTCCGGTATCATTGGAATAGCCCCTTTCTTGCTTTTGCTGCGGATGTTGATGATTTTTTGTTTTTTTTGTTTTACGAACGAAGCCATGTCGGAAGGTATTTGCCACGTGATTATCGAAGACTCACGTGACTTAATGTCGCCGGAGCCTGACATTGTGCACCTTAACGGGGTATTCGGGGCCAAATACGGGGGGACTTACCGAGCCCCCGTAGGGTTTGCCTAAAGAACTAAAACCCGGAATCCGGAACGGAGGCCTAAGCCGAATGACTCTGAAGTTTAGTGATAAGGGTCAGGAAACTGGTGCAAACTGAACTGAAACTTGATTCACTCAGTCTCCTAACCCGAATCACTGAATGTTGTTTCGTTGTTGGATTGGCATTTCGTCGCATCCTCCTCATTTGTAAGGACATAAGCCTAATTCGCTGAATAAAACTCCTTTTCCATCGCAAAAATATGGCGAGAATAATCACAAGAGAAATCATTACAAGTGCTTGGTCCCCCGCCATTTTGATTATGGCGCGTTTTTGCAATTTGAATCCTCTGAGTTGGCGGCTTAGATTGCAGATTAAATTGCACAGTGAAAACAGTTGTCACGTGTAGTAAAAGTTGCCTTTGTAACCAAAACCCTACAAAGAATGTTTAACTGGTAAATCGGCCAAGTGAAAACACAGCATATGTGTCAATCACAACTTTGTATTAACAAACATGTCTCCCAAGCATTATATCAAACATCACAGACCACAACAATGACTTCGACTTACCATCTGTATTCTCCATCAAAATCTTCCGTCTTTGATACCCTCCTCCAACTTTCAAATTATACTTGCGCATCACTTGGTTCTTGTCTCACATTTTGCTCAACTGTGGAAAAGGGTCTCTTTACTAGAGAAGCGATCGATCACTGAAGGCTGATAGATTGATAATAATAGAGAACAACCCTTTAGGCTTAGACGCCTTGTGGTGCTTTCGGGAAGCAAAATTAAACAGACTCCAATCTCTCAAATCAAAATGAGTCAAAATGGACGCCAAAAATAACGACCCCAGTGAGCATAAGCAAAAGAAAAGTTCGCTGACCAGAGCTGCCTACCATCTGAAAGAAAATTTCAGAAATTCCGGATGGAAGGTACCCTGCAAGCAGTGGTTTCTCCAGGCAGGTAGTCCGGCCTGGAGAAACCACCGCTCGCAGAGTAGATGGAAGGTAAATGGTAAGGTCACTTTTCGGAAATTCCAACCGAAAATTGAGGAGTACGTTTTGAGGTATTCCGTTCATTCCGGCTGGTAAGAACCAAACGGAATGTTGCTTACCATTTACCAATTTCTCGGTTCCTTCTCGGTTTCAGACTCAAGCTACACAAATTCGCCCCTTTTTTGGATTCAAACCGTAACGCATGTGGCACTTCTGCGGTAAACTAATAACTGGCTTGTAACCATTATGCTTTCGACAACCCAACCGGATTTTTCTGTCAAATGGTCAGCACCCCAGCACTCCGCGCCTTTCTAGGCCCCACTGAGTTCAATCTGGCAAATGTCGGCTGGTATTCTCAAACTATTCTCCGCGATTTTATCACTTAGAATCGAAAGAAATGGCAACCTCTCACAGTCTTAGCATGCAATTTCATGACGCGAATGAATACACAGCCGTTTAATAGCCCTAAACCGCTCGTAAAGATATTAAACCTAGGAGTTTACTTTTAAAAATAGAGAGAGACTAACTAGTAAGTGTCTCTTTCGGGAGTTTGTTCCATTCAGTTATTGTCCTGGGAAAGAAAGGAAATCTAAAAATATCCTTAGATCCTTTCAGTACAATAAGTTTAAAATTATGGCTTCCCCGTGTTCTCATTTCTCTATTTGGAATCAAATAGTCCTCGCATTTCTCATCTAGGAAACCATAGCCGTCTTATCAGGAGCCCATCAAATGTCTTATACATAACGGACAGCCTTGCTTCTCAATCAGGGGTGGTAAGATTTTTTTTCAAAAAGGAAAGGGTAAATACAGAGTAACTTTGATAAATTCTCACCCCGTATTCAGCGTTGTTATTCTTGTAGTGCTAACTGTATTCGCCATAGGTCACGCCTGATTACAGCCAGTTTCTTGCAATGAAGCTTTGGGTAAGAATGTTAAGAATACCGTTTCAGATAAATGATAGTCTGTCGGCACTCTTCCTCTATTTGTGCGTCAACCGTTCACAAATGTGTTAGCGTTTCACAAATGTGCCTGCGTTTTGTGCAGCGAGTTGTATGGTCACGATTGACTTCACGAAACTAGAAGATTTAAAACAAGAGAGCCCTGAGGTTTATCTGGTGCACTTAGGGAAAATCTGTCGTGTAGGATTCCGAAGTTTTTTACACTTTTTGTAACTGATTCATGAATGAGGTTTTAAATGATCATATGCTGATATCTCACACGTTTTTATACCTACAAGAAAGTAAATAACATTTTCTTTAAGTTCCACCATTCGATCTGATTAAAGATCACCCAAAATCCTGAGATCGGTTAAATCTTTTCTGCTGAAAGACGCGATTCAAAAACATAACCAATACTCTTACACAATGTAAAGAACATTAAGAACAGTAACGGTTCTAAGACCGTTCCCTGGGGAACACGGATGTCGTGACTACAGGAGCAGATGATGCCCCCCTCAATTACAACTGATTGGGTACACTGTGTTAGAAACGATTCGAACCAGTTAAATAGTGGGCCACGAATTCCGTAATAATCAACTTTCGTCAAAAGTCGGCGAAGAGGAACTTTTTCGAATGCCCTTGAAAAGTCAAGGATTGCGGCGTGAATTGTTTTGTTAGACTGATTAGCACTTGCTATTTCATGAATTGTTTATACGAGCTGTGTTTTTCTGTTGACCGTTTCGGCCTAAACCCATGTTGGTAATCAGTGAGCACTTCATTGCGACAGGTTTTTCATAACATGGTTGTGCACAATAAGCTCAAGTGATTTGGAAGTAATACAAGTAAGTGATAAGGGCCTATAGTTTGATGGAGCCGATTTGTTTCCTCTCTTGTTAATGGCAGATACGTACGTTGGCGTGTTTCCATTGGGTGGGCACAGTTCCGGTATTGATACAGTCTTGATACATATCAGTAAGAACCTTTGATATTTCCTGGGTATTCTCCTTTACAAACTAGCAAGGGGGGGGGGGGGGGGGGTTGGGGGTAGGAGAGAATTCCATCTGGGTCATTAGCTTTGTCTGCCTTCCACCCACTAAGTTGCTTTTCGATTGCCGCAGGTTGTGGCAGTTATTGTGGCAATAGTCGGAATAGGATTTTCCCCAGGGTCTACTACTGGGATATTCTCTGTTTCTTCGTTGCTCAAAACACTGGAGAACTGACGTCTGTTTAGCACTTCAGCCTTAGCTCTCGGCTCAGTAAACACTTCATTTCTGACTTTAAGGATGCAAAGGCAAAATTTCTGAAACATTGATCATGAGAACTAAGAACTGCCTTTAAGTTGTGAAAGAAGAGGAAAATTTCGTCTTCGCTTGTTTACCTTCTCCATAGAACGTGAAATAACAGTAGGTATTTTCACTTCGTAGGTCGTGCAGTGCGCGGTAAAGCTAATTAGGCTACGTTCACACGGCACCGGGACAAATTTTCGACTGGCTGGAAAATTCGTTCACGCGGAAACTTTCAATACTTTCGCTTTGTTCACAGGAACTTTGAACGGCTAGGCGCCTAAATTCTCGTACGTTTAAGGTGCGTATGTGTGAATGTTGTAGTTAATTTTCAGTTATCTCAGGTAATTTTTATTTTTCCTTTGTTTCAACAAAGAAAAACAAAAATTACCTGAGATAAAAAATTAACTAAAACTTGAACACGGAACACCTGAAGGCACGAATTTTCAATCGGTCGAAA
Organism: Porites rus; assembly: GCA_964035705.1. Classification (NCBI taxonomy): domain Eukaryota; kingdom Metazoa; phylum Cnidaria; class Anthozoa; order Scleractinia; family Poritidae; genus Porites; species Porites rus. The sequence continues at coordinate 7,076,340 of OZ037993.1, forward strand.
ATTCCGGTCCGGTGTCACGTGAACTCACGTATCCTTAATCTATTGCTTTTTTGACGTTGGTTCTCGTTGCCGTCGCCGTCAATAGAGAGCTTTAGCAAAGACGACGGAGACGGAAACGAGAACTTCAAAAAAGCAATAGGTTTGATTAGCAGAACAACAACTTTGCACGTATAGCACACTTTTTTTTGTACATCTCTCTGCCGTCACTGCACGACTACGGCGTGAAAATCCCTAATTTACCTTTTATGGAGGAGGTAATAAACAAGCAACAACGAATTTTTCTTTCCCTTTCAAAACTTGAGTGTGGTCCCCAAGAAATCAACTCCAGGGAATTTGACATTTTCAGCAATTTGGAATAAGCGCGACAAAGTTTAAAAAAACGCGCATTCATTTTCGCCGTCGTCGATGCTAAAACTCCCAATTATCACTGCTATAATACTTGCCTCTAAAATATTTTTCTTAGGTGAACACAAATGGAGTCATTTCATTCTCAGTGCCAGTGAGTCAATTCACCCCAGATCGTTGCCCTTAAAGATAAGCGGGGCCTTATTGCCCCCTTTTGGGGCGATGTGGACACCAGCAATGGAGGAGTTGTGTTTTACAGAGAAAGTACAGATACGGCCTTCTTACAGAGAGCGACTCGAGACATTCGCCGAGCGTTTAGGGCAACTTGGATTTTTATAGCCACCTGGGACAGCGTCGCATTTTATGGATCTAGAGGGGACATGCGAAATAAGGTAACAATAGATAACAATAGATGGAAGCTAATTCATAATAGTGTATACTAAAACAGTGGAAGGTGTTTTTCGCGTGCTCTGATTGGCTACTCAAACTCGGGACATCCAGTGCTATTCGCTGATTCACCTCCAGCTCCTCGGAGCGAGCGACGCAACACGAGACGAGCAAAATGGCTTCCCGGTTTGCTGCCGTAACAAACAAAGAAATTTCGCAAATAATTAAACAAGGTGTTCCCGAAATACACTGACCCGCCACCCCCGCTTCCCATAAGTTTTCTAATGGTCCGTCCCTAAGAAGGTGACGAAATTTGATTTGGATGTTTTAACAGGAAAAGCTTTGTCTGTTTGAATTGAATTTATAGATGAAACCGGTGAATTTTTTCTTGTTCACAAATACAAATTAAAATCGTAGCTTAACATAAATGCAGATATATACTTTTTTGCCACGGGCAGATAGACGTTAGGTGGCTCAGTTATCACTTGCGTAAATTCGCTACTTGCCCTTCGGCCAAAAGTCATTTTCAATTTAAACGGAAGGCTTTTTTGGTGCATCCCCTATGAGCAGCTAGTTCTCTGTCTGCTATGTTTTAAATAGTGCAGCGAAAAATGAAAATCATTTTTATTATATTATTATTTGCTTTAGGTGAACACCTTTTAAGCGATATTGGTCTCAGGTCGATTCCAAACCTTTGTTATATTTAATTACAATCAGATAATGTGGACAACGGGGACATCCAGCCGAGGAAGTAGCAAAGGTTTAGGTGCCACGCCTGCTCAGGTGAGAGACCAGCCTGCGGGATGGATCGCGCACAAAAGCCTCATTCCATGGGTGCTGTTTTGTTGTCATTGTGTTGACTCAATAAGCCGTGAAAAGAGTACACATAGGCTAGTTAACAATGTAATTTGTACAATTTCCTCGAAATGGTTATTCCTTGCGAGGCCGAGGTTTATAAATTTGTGGAGCGTGGATCGTAGTAGCCGCGCCAGCAAACTGGAGTGGCCCATATTTTGTATCTAGCCACAAACTTTGTCCGTTATTTTGACTCCTTTTGCGGTCGTTCTGGCGATAAATTTCGACGTCAAAAGTATGAACATTAAGCACTTGGACCAACCGTTTCAAAATAAGAGCGAAAATCGAGGTAAAAGAACATTTGTCAGTGCGACTCACTGACGAGTTTACCTAGTTCAGGCATGTTTGTCGGAAGGCAGCGTTTCAGCTTGGCTTTTTACCTGCAAACTTTACTTTTTTTCCGGGAATCTACTTTTAAATTCACGTTACTCTGAGAAAAATCCACAATTACCCTGCGCTTTTAATGCTGATGGATCAAAAACTGGCTTCAGCTCTGTACATCGATCGGCCGTTGAACCCGAGTTGATTTCCGTTTTTTTCTTCTTCTTCTTTTTCTTTCCTTGTCCTTTTTTTTTCATCCGGCGACCGAAATATTGCATTTAGTAAAGCAAGTTGGAAAATGAGGCATGCAAAAAGAGAAAACAAGAGATTAAGAAGTAGGAGTCTTCGCGATGTCGACGCCAAACCGTCCGGCAGGGCATAACTGAACTTCGTTAGGGTTTGCGAGACACATATTAAGTGTGTTTCACTACAGCCTTCAATCGCGAAAACCTTGACTTTCACTAAAATCTACCATTAAACCGAAGAAAACCCACATGAATTGGTTCTTCCTCGCCATTGGATCAAAGAGTGGTTTATCTTGTCTCGTCAAATCTCACGATTTGACGAGACAAGCTCTAGTGGAACCCACTCCTCTTTGTTAAGGCTTAGCGCAACAACCAATTTAGTTAATGTGCTTTTCCTTCAAATAAGGACATTTCACAAGACCCTGCGAAAATCTCCCGATTCTTGAATTCATTTCATTATTTAGTCTTTTTCCCGCGTCACATAACAAAGACTTTTAGACTCACCATCTTGTTTTTAAACATATCCAAAGAATGATATTAAGCACCTCTGTTCTGTCGTAATTCGTAATAATTTTGTCTTAATCTGTAATACCTGTCGCAATTTGTAAGAACTTTGTTATACTTTGTAATAAAAAAGCTGTCGCAATTTGCAATAAAAGCAAAGCTGACGTAATTTCAAATAAATTTTTTGGTGATTTGTAATAATAATAAGACTTGTTTTTTGAGTGGCCTTTGATCGTCAAGGGGACAGTACAAGGTTGATCTGAAAGGACACAACGATTTCAGCTCGTTTTGGAATGAAAATTTTGCATGAAAAACAAGGGTAATCTGAGCAAGTGATCTCACACTCGTCCAAAATTTTAGTGCAAGTTTACAAAAATGATCGGTGATTCGGACCACCTTTCAAGTTCTATCATGCCCTGGTAACAGTTGATAAACTAGAAATACGTTATCGCAAAATCCTTGCGAAGCTTTCAGGGATCAGCAGTGAGAACAAAGGGAAACAAGCTAAAGGGAAGAAATGATCAAAAACCTAAAAAGGAAAAAAACATGTACAAAGTTTAAAAAAAGGGCTTCGCCGGGATTCGAACTCGCTCCCTCCGAATCTCCTAAAACTCAAACTCCCTCTCTCTTCGAATCTTGCGACAAATTTATAAACCACGCGAGGGCAGGAGCCTTTGGCGCATCGCTTTGCTGGGGAATAATTTTAGACGCCAAAGTTAATCATAATAATGGTAATAATAATAATAATGATAATAGGAAGAAATAAATCCCCCAATTTTTTAATGCTGTTTTTCGGCTTATTCAGCTACCCTGATGTAGCGTTGGAACAATTTTGGACCAACTTCTGTTCTTCTGTGGGTCTTTGTTCCTTATAATTTACTTGTTCCTTCATGTAAGCATGGGTGGTGTTGTAGAGGGTGTGATTGCCAAATCCCCCCTCCTGCAAAAGACTGAAAGACACCGAACAATTTACGAGAATTTACTGCGCTTGGTTGCCCTCCGTCCGTAATCTATCCCCTACTATTTTCACCTATTCTACAGCATTACCATATTTCGGAAAGATTTCAGAAGGCAACCAAGCGCGGTAAATTCTCGAGTGCCGCATGGGAATTTGATGTTGTGCTAGACTCGGGGCAATAGCAAATCCCAGAGCAAAAACTTAGCCAGATCTATGACATCGCTTCAATATTTACTCAATTTTGCGCCTACGTTAGACAACCTAAAAAGTTTTTAATGGACACAAAATTCGGGGATTTTATAGTACATTGATCAGTTGCAGCACTGAAATTTTTTAAAGATCTATCGACGAATTTTGGTTTAGTCGCTGTTTTTGTGAAAGTAGCCTTAAAAATTACAGAGTTCAGCATTGCGTTTTACTGATTCACATGTTTTCATGTTTTTTTCGAACTCAAGCAAGTCTACTTGCGTTTACATGTAGAGTGTATAAAGATCATTTGCAAAACGAATGAGTGATAAAAACTTTTCGGAAACCTCCGAAAGGTAGCAAATTTGTCTGCATTAAGTCCAGCTTTCAGTTCATGCATAATTTAAACCCTTTTTGTAGAAACTCGAAGACGTCTCGAAATTAATTCTACAGATTTTTGCGGAACTTCGCGCAACAGAAGACAACAACCAACGTATAGGTAGGGTAAAGCATTTCCGAAGAAAATGAAGATAAGGGCAGAAATTCGATTAAGAGCTAAAACTATTGTGATGTCATTGTCCCGTGACGTTTATTCCGATTGCCCAAAAAATAATATCATAATAAAGTTTAGTCTATGTGTAATGCATGTGTTATAATACTTTTAAAATAGGGGTCAATTTGTTGAAGTATGAGAGATTCAAAGATGGAAGGTGTCGCTACAAAAATACTGGGTCGAGCCACCTTAATTGACCACTCCAGAAAATACCATAACATACCATAATGCTCTTTGTTTATCACCCCAAAATTTTGCATACGTAAGCATTGTTTTCATTTCCTCTTGGGAGTAAAAATAGCCCCAAGAGAAACTGAAAACAATGTTTATGCAAAATTTTGGGGTGACAAACAAAGAGCATCATGGTATGTTATGGTAGTTTCTGGAGTGGTCAATTGTAGTTCTGCCCGTTTTATTATAGGCCGGCTTGAACGCTGGAGATGGGATCAGATTCTTTTAGATTAAAGGCTCAAGAACAGGTGCTATTGTCAATCTCCCATCCACTTCAAACGTGGCTGTTCCGGGACAGTGGATTTTCAAAACTGGTAGGCAATCCAAGGTTTTCCGCCTTATCGCAGGCTGCAGGGTATATTATTAGTTTAAATAAATAGCATAAGGGTCTATTTAATTACTCTGTTGATAAACCCCTATCATCTTCGGCCATACTTCTTTTTTTTCACAGGTGCCTTCATAAACCTGAGCGCAACATCGACGGTTTTTTTTGATCTTGAAAACATTCAGTAAATGTCATAACGTTATAACTGAGGATGCCAAGTTTATAAGCTTTATAAGCTATGGTGGTAAGTTTTCAAAATCCTTGTTAATGGCGACGTAGTTTATACTCAAACTTCAAGTGAGGTATTGACCCCGAAAAACCCTATCGAGCCACCTTGATATTGTAACTAAGACTAAAAATTAAAAATATACAAAGTTATCAAGGTCCTTATTGTAGTTCATAGAAGTTCCTTTGAAGTCATACCCCCCCCCCCCAACAGACTTCCATTAACTTCCCGTTGCATCTTGAGTCCATGATTTTTACATGTTGAGACAGCCTATTTAGCATGTATTTTTCCTTAAACATATTAATAGCTAATCTTCGTTTATAAATATATACCCGAGATTTTGCCAGTGAAGGTAATGTAAGATGTCACAATCCAAGATATTCCTAGGTAGCCTACGAATTATTTTGGCCGCTTTTAGATACAGTCCTTCAATTTCGAACATTCAGCGGTAGAATAGCTTCCCCACATAGATAAAGGAGAAAGTGACATAGTCTTGAAATATATCTCGTCCAAAAGTTGGATGGTAGATGCCGCATTCTCTTAAGCATACAAATTTGATTATCATATGATTTGCATATTTTATGTACTTAATCTATCCAAAGCAGTCTGTTAACAATGCCACGCCCAAAGATTTGGTTTCCACATTGAACAGGAAGTAGGGGCCCAAAGAAATTATTTCTCTGCAAAATCATCACTTTGAAAAGTCAACTTGTTTAAGTTGCACCACCTATAGATCTCTGCACTACACGAAAAATTGGATTTACACCAAATTTACTCAGTGCAAATTTGGTGCAAAAAAGTGTAAAGTAAGGTTAAATTAAGGGCAAAGATGGTAAATACCGCATTTGCCCTAAAATTTACACTCCCATGTAAACTGGCAAGCAAATGCGGTATTTACCATCTTTGCTTTTAATTTCCCCCTAGTTTGCACTTTTTTGCACCATATTTACACCGAGTAAATTTGTGTAAATCCAATTTTTCGTGCAGTGCTGGAAACAGCAAATTTACTTTCCGCACAACTTCATGAGTTTTAACACCAATGACAAAAGCTGTAGTGTCGTCAGCATACAGATGCAATTCACCTTGTGAGGAACCCCATATTCAACATTACATAGATCTGATTTGGCACCACTGCTTTTTACAAACTGATGGCGATTTGTTAAATAACTTAGTAATCACTCCCACACGCTACCAGTTATTCCGCAGGCTTGCAACTTTTAGCCTAGGAATTATTGTCTACGGAATCAAAAACTTTTCTAAAATCAATAAAGATTGTTCCAATTACTTTGCCATTGCCTATGGATACCCCCCCCCCCCCCCTTTCTCTGTAATAACAATGATTCAGAAGATAGGCCGTTTCTGTAACCTCACTGGTTCTGTTGCAAAACATATTGCGGGATAAGTGTGGGACTTAAGATTCACATGTGATCGACTCAGTTATTTTACTGGGAATACTTAGCATTGTTAAATGTTCATAGGTTCCGCAATCTTCTCCTCCACCACTTTTAAAAAGTGTAGTCACTTTGCCGACCTTCCTCTTACTAGGATATGTGGTCTCTGTGAAACTCATTCTGATGATGTTGGCGATGCAGTGACTAACCTCTGCATTGACCACTTTCACCTCTCTTGACGTAATATTGGCTAAACCATGTGCCTTTCGAAAGTTGACATTTTGTAATTTGTGTAAACACTATTTGTCTTGAAGATGTATTTCATCATAAAGATCAATAGTTGAGGTGATCCTGTGAATAAAGGATAAAGGATAGCCAATTGCTGGTGTGAACTTTGCGGCAAGCTTTTTTCGTTCTGTAGGAAAGAAGGAGTTCAAGGTGTAATTGCTTTATCTTTATCATCATAGCGGAGCTCTGGCGCGCGAAGCGCGCCTGCGGAGCTCCATGGGTAAGTAAATCTACCCATCCCAGAAAATTTGGTAATCACGTGACCGTACACCGCCCGCCCGCCCGCTGCCCATCCGTCCGCACCACAGGCATACCAATGCAAAATTTGGGGAAGTCTGTGAGTCTGAGGTCTTTTTTTTGGCGCGAAAACGAATGGCCACCCGCGTTTTGTAAAGCGTAAGCAACCAATCAATTTAGTTCAGCGAAGTCAATTCATAACAAAAAGAAATTTTTCGTATCGGTTGATGTAAATAGTTTTTACTTCCATATTTTTTTGCAAATTTTTTACTGATTATGTCCTCTAGTTTGGAGTACAGAGACAGGGAGAGACAGAGAAAACGGGAAAGTAGGCGGCAGGCAAGCCAAGCTCAACGAGAGAGCGGCAGAGAGCTATAGAAAGGAGGCGAAACTGTACTGACGAGCAACGGGAAAGAGAGAAATAAAGAGACAGAGAAAGGAGAAGCAATGTTACTGACGAACAACGGGAAAGACAGCAGGAAAGGGATAGAGAGAGGCAGCGCAATTTTACTGACGAGCAACGGGAGAGAGAGCAGGAAAGGGATAGAGAAAGGAGGCGCAATTTTACTGACGAGCAACGGGAGAGAGTGTAGGAAAGGGATAGAGAAAGGAGGCGCAATTTTACTGATGAGCAACGTGACAGGGAGCACGAGAGAAACAGAGAAAGGAGGCAAAATTTCACTGAAGAGCAACTCGAGAATGAACGAGAGAGAGCAAGAGAAAATAGACGCCTAATTAGCGACGAGCGGCGAAGAAGTGAGCGAGAAACAGCAAGGGGAAACAGGCGTCGTATGAACGAAGACGAGCGGGAAGGAGGAGAAGGTGAGTGACTATCTTCGAGGTTAGTTTAGCGGATAGAAGGCGTGTGGTTTTTACAAAAACATGTTGAAAACTCAGTCTGACTAGCACACGTCACTTGTTGTCACGCAGTGTCGAGTTTCAGACAGTCGGAGATCCTATATTTTATCTTGAGGGAAGTGTATTCCGTCTCTAGTAGTTCGCTGCGGTTAAGATATTTTGACATGTGTTTAAGTTCGGTAAAAAGAAAGGAAATTGAAGTTTCAATTTACCAAGACAGGCACATCAAAGATGTTACAGTATAATACTCATGTATTTTCGATCTTTCTGTTTCGCGGAAAACCCAAGGTAATCTTTCATGTAAATGTGCAAGTTATGTAATATTTCATCGAGAATTTAGTTAAATAACCATTGACATTTCCTTCTGTCCGATCCGACCGTGCGGTGAATCGCTCAATAAAACTCCTGTCGTGACCGTTCTTCATTCTGTTAGCCTACGTAAGCTAAAAAACTTTTGCCGCGACTCTGGCCTTTGTGACAAGTGAAATTTTTTTTTAGAGGATCGTAAATTACATGTAAACGGCCTAATGTCTGTGAAAGCGTTGTTGTGTTTTCTGAAAAGTCTTTGAGATGTCACTGTTCCATCCTTGTGCCCGGCGGACAGTGGTTTGAATTTGAAGATGTTTTGCCCTGGGTTTGCCATGATGCTTTTTGAAAGAGCTAATTTGTCGCCGATTGTTCGGGTTCATGCAGGCCCGCTATTTACTTTTTTAGGGTAAACAGAATTTATTTGCTTTTTTCAAGTGTAAGAGGTATTCGGCTGGCTATTCTCCCTCTTGTAATTGAAATATCTTTTTTTAGTATTCGGCTTTTCCATTTTGTAGATACCTATCTTCTTATGTTTTTTATGTAAATAGGAAGGTCATGAAGTCAGTGCTCGAAAATAGTGGCCGGTCACGTTGAGAGGCCAAACAAATCTTAGCTCGGTCATTGTTTCCTGCCCAACAAATTGTAGCTCAGACCGGTCAAAATACAGTAAAAATCCACGAGTAAGAACCTGCATTTTCGCATACACTGTATATAGCCTGAACAGGTTCTTTCAAAAATAGTTATTTGTTAAATTTTGGCTATTTTCTAAAATATATAGGTTCTTATTTTATGAATGAAAAACATTGTGGCTAAAGAGTACTTATAAAGAGGCTTTCAGTGGGGTAATGTCTCCCAAAGGGGTTCCTGAATATTTTTCAAGTGAAAAGAATTTTGTCATATAGATTTAAGAAAGTAGGAATGTCTTTCAAACATATTTAGGATAAACAGGGTTAGGTTCTTGTTAGCCTGTTCCAGGCATTCAGATAGTAGAGCGTGGGAGAAGAATTCACGAAGCAAAAAAAAAGAAACGAAGGAGACTAGAGGGGGAAAAGGAGAGAGAACCCCTTACAGAGCCCTTACAGAGCTCTTTCCGCCCTTAATTGACCGCCGACCACGTATTAATAACTGTGACATGAACTTCAAAGTGCTGACAGGCTAGACAGGACCCATAAGCTGGTGATAGTATGAAACGTGACCTTTGAGTTAGCTTTCAATAAATAACATCAGAGGTTTTCCTTCTTTTGACTAACCAAATCCAATTTATGTCGCTCTGAGTGAAAGATTGAGACGGTCAGTCATGTATACTGGGCAATTATTTCCTGCAGTTTGTTTCTGAAAGAATTTGATTCCAGATACAGTTAGGTACTGATCTTTGACCTCTGTTAAAGCATTAATCTTTTTATTGCGGCTAAATAACCTTTCAAATAAGTTTTTTTTGTGCCTTTGTGGGCTTCCATAAATGATCTCACACGCACACCTTCCCCCCCCCCCCCCTGTTTTCTCAGTGTACAATTTAACTTGCTCCCCACTTACCGCCACGCTCTACTATCTGAACGCCTGGAACAGGCTAGGTTCTTGTATGGAGGGGGCCTAACTGGCAAATTTATAGCCTTACAGGTTCTTAAAAACCAGGTTCTCAGTCACAGGTTTTTACTGTATTGAAAACATTGTTTTTGCAGTAACAGGCAAATTGAGACAAAAAATTTCTCCATAAATGCTCAAAGACTCCTTGTATTGCGAGATGGGAAAACATTGAATTCAGGACGAACATATCTTATTATAAACCACTTTTGAGTGTGGTTATCAAGTTACGAAAGTAACATTTCTTAAAAAAATTAAGCTAAGCCATGTAAAAGCAGTTATTTCAATTTTCAGGGCCTTAATGTTGACCGGCCAAATCTTGACCCAACATATTACGTTGACTGCCTGTAATTTTGAGTCTTGGCGGTCTGGTCTTGTGGATTAGTTGTTTTTACATGTAACTCACTACAGTACCTATCAACTTAATTAAGAGCCAAATATTTCATTTATTGGAGGGAACAGTGTAGTAAACTGTCTATTGTAAGATTGATCAGCTCTTTTATTTTTCAATTCCCATGTAACTTAATGCTCAATATTGCTCAATATGTAGCGGTGAGGGAAAGCCCTTGCCCAACTGAACAATTTTAAAATCTTATCTTCTTAGTCATAGAAGAACATGAAAGTGAGGTCCTCCAAGTTGAATGTAGGATGGAATGCTCTCTTGTAGGTGAACAAGAGCAAAGACATTTAGCAGGTACTAATATAGTTGATCATGGTAGATGGTATTTGTTATGAAAGTTAATAATATACAGGAAAAAAGTTTGAACCGCATTGCCTCAGAGCAGCAGTGCAGTTTTTAATTAACACAGTGCAAAAACGAGGAAACACAAATGTAGAAAGGGAAATAATGCAAATTTCTCAGATAATTAAAACCTGTGGTTGGCTAATAAACATTAATAGAAATATAGATCAGAACCAATCAGGTGCCACTGGCGGGAAACATGCATACTTTGTTTTATCCTTTTTCTTTTGTAAGTTAACACTTTCTTCTTTACATTTTATTTTATAAATGTACTTGATCATTTTTATTTATTTATTCATTGTGGGTTGTGTTTTATTTTATTGTTGTTACCAAGATTTTGAATATAAAGGTGTATGCACGTGTGACAAATAGGAATGTTAAAACTTTCATAAATTATATATTTTTTGATGGACTCAAAAGAGCAGCTATATAATTCATTAATAATGAGGCCTTTTCTCGTGTATTTCAAGCATTGCTGTTGTGGTTAATATGACAAGACATCATGTCTGTATACTTAATTCGGCTGACTGGTTTGTGGGAGTTTTTGTTTTGTTGGCATTTGATTGTACATATAATGGGAAAACGTACCTTTAATTTTGTAAACTTTAATTTACACACCGTTAAAAATACATTGAATTCAGATAGAGATAATTATTTTCCTAATGATAACTATGATTAATAATTGATTGGTTTGGTCACTCGGATTATTTGATGACTGATTTATGAAAGTTCAGTCAATATCACCACTTAGAAAATGATTGTCAAGCCTTGTTGTATTATCTTGAGTTTGGAAAGTATACGGTGTATTTTCTTTTGAAATCAGGTTTTGAGAACACTTCAAAAGATACTGCATTGTAATAATGATAATGCTTGTACAGTTACACAAACAGTTTTTAAGGGTGCAAAGAAACTCAGTTTTACAGTGTGATTTATTTGGGCAGGCTGTAGCTTGCAACTATTAGCCCAAAATTCACAGCTTTTTTTATTATGCTTCACCAGTTCCTGCAATTGAATACCCCCCCCAAAAAAACACTTATCCCTCAAGCAAGATAAAAAATACAATCCACCAGCCCCATACCTTATATAAATTGTGTAGTTGGTAAATACAAATAATTCATTCACTCGGAGAAGAGTTGGAAAGGGACACTCCTGTAGTAGAAAATGGTCCAATTGAGGGAGCAAGCAATTCGCAGGGAACACATCAATCTCTTCCAGAAGAAAATAATTGTAGCCAGTTAGGAGATGACCGTCTCATTGCTAGAGCAAGGGCAGTTGGTGTGGACTATGAGTTTGCAAAGCCTGGTGTAGTGGAAACAGAGGATGACAGAAGAAAGAGAAAGCGGCGAAACCAAAGACGAATATCAGAACAAGAGAAAAGGTTGCGAGAAGTTGTTGGAGATCTACCTCCACCTCCACCAGCAGGTTCAAGTCAGCAAGAAGATAAAGCGTACAGTGCTATTCGTGCATTTGAGGTGGAGCAGATGACTTACGCATTCAGTTTTTGTGAGGTCTGCAAGGAACGACGACTAGAGTGCAAGGGCACAAGAAACATGCGTACTCGCTGCAGGAGAGATAAGAAGGTACCAAAAGTTTGGTCAGGAGAGAATAACATGGATCCAATGGCTGTTCCTGAGATTTTGTCTGACATGTCAGATGCTGAACAGATGCTGATAGCCATGTTAGCACCTACCGTGCATGTACACTTACTGAAGCATGGAGGTATCGCTTCAAAGGGGCATTGCATTGCATTCCCACAGGCTGTGCAAGTACCGGCAACTATTCTTCCACGACTACCGGCAGAGGTGGATATCATACGCGTGAGAAGACAAGGAAAAGATGATACCCATAAGGACTTCAGGGTTAGAAGACACCGTGTTGAGGGAGCCCTTCGTTGGTTGAAGGACAACAATCCTGCCTATGGTGATGTTGTTATTGATGGTGCTCGCATTCAGAATTTACCTGAAGATGGTGAGTTGCCCCATTTGAGAACTGTTGAGTTTTCTGAAACAGAACGGGTAGATGACCAAGGCCCGGCTCCACAGCAATTGGATGCTGGGGAAACAGATTGTACTGATGACTCTACAGTCTCTGGAGTAATTCTTCCTGAGCCTGGAGTTAACGTACAAGCACAAGTTGAAGCAGCCGTAAATGAAGTTGTGTCAGAACCTAGTGAGGGTGAACCAGAAAAATCCACAACGAAGAGGGGAACGACCAGTGATTCCTTGGCCGACCACGGACACGACACCAGCGTCAGAGATTACCACTCCGTACGTTTTTACGATGGCATTTCCTTGTTTGTTTCCCTGTGGAAAGGGTGATTTCCACATAAACCGGCCAGTGACATGTCCTTCACTGCATGACTGGGCAGAGCACCTGCTGTGGTACCAAGATGGGAGGTTTGCTAGGCATAAGGTGTGAAAGTTTGTTGTTCACAATATGATCATGAGGAAGCGTGCCCTGGAGCAGAGCCGGTTCTTTGTTGATCAGCAACTTGGTGACCCACACATAACTGTTGCAGACCTGCAAGAGCGACTTGCGAGAGGTGACACTTTTACCGACAAGTTGTTGTATTTTGGCGCAAATCTGCGTGGTACAGCTCAGTACTGGCAGCAGAGACGCAGAGAACTTCGTGCCCTTGTGGAGTTCATGGTCAATGAGAAGCGTGGGTTGCCTTCATTTTTCATGACTGGAAGCTGTGCTGAGTTTTACTTTCCTCCTCTTAGAAGGCTACTGGAAGAGTACATCTTGCAGACCAAAGGTGAAGATGTCAACCTTGCTGAAGATAGCAATGCCCGCTTCAAGGCAGTACAAGAAAATACTGATGTAGTGGTGAGTTACTTTGATCTGCGTACCCAGGCATACCATGAGAAGGTACTGAAGCCGGTATTTGGTGTCTCTGATTATTAGTACCGTTATGAGTTTGCCAAGTCCCGCGGTCAAATTCATTGGCACCAACTCAGCTGGAGGGAAGACAGGCAACCGCATCAGCTATTCCATGAAGCTCGTGAAGATGGTTGCGAAGATGAAGAGTATGCAGTTAGACTCAGTCAGTGGGCGGATGAAACCTTTGCCATGACAGCATTACATCCAGCTGGCAATGATGAAGAAGGGCAGCCAAGAAAAGACCTCTGGCCACCACCTGAGGGAACGGCTGAGCCCATATCAGATGATAGGGATCCCCTAGTTAAGATGCTAATGCAAATAGCTGCAACACAAGATGCAATACTGGAGGATCATTTGCTTTTAGTAAACAGGGTTGGACTCCACAGTTGCTCTGATTACTGCTTGAGAACTCCTCGCCATCCGGAGCAAGGACTGCAGCCGAGAGAACGTGTATGTCGGATGGAGTTTGGAAGCGAGTACCGCCCAGGGAAAAAAATTCACAGTAATCCGGAAATTGTGGAAGATCATAATGGAGCTCCCCGCCTAGAGATGCCACGTGACCATCCACGTGTGGTTCAGCATTCTCGTTATCAGTTACAATCGTGGAGAGCAAATGGGGATGTAAGCTTGATTCTTTCCAATTCCCCTCCGGACAATCCTAGCACAGATGATATCATAGCCATTATTGACTATGTGTGTGGATATGCTTGCAAAGATAACGAACCTACTGGTACAACTTCTGATCTCTTTAAGGACATGGTGAATGCTGTTGATGCAGGTGATGCAGACCAGGTCTGTTACTCTCTGACGTCATAGATTTTGCAGTGTTGCCCGCTCAGAGATTTTGGCGGGAAACAGTTTCAGTTTCATTTGCATTTCTAGATTGCCTTATTGCTTTCGTTCAGTTTGTAGGTTGTTTTATCTTGACTTTGTATTTGTTTAATTGTTATTTTCAGTACCGCTGTACTTCGCTATACTTCGCTGTACTTCGTTATACTTCACATCGGTTCACTTGTTTCCCTGCACCAGTTGTAGAAGTTCTAGAATAAAGTTTGTGTGTTAAAAACTATAGCGCGTAAAGGCTGCGACTATAAAGAGTAATCGTTAAAGTTCATGTTGCAGAAATTTCACCTGCTCATCTAGCCTGTTTTCCAAACAGGGATCAAATTTATCGCGAAGATGAATGAATACACGTGAGTTTCCTCGAAAAATTACTCATAAAAGGAAGGAAGAAGGCTAAATTGAGTAAGTACGTCTAGAGGAAACAACTAGTTTAATCAAAAGCTAAGTGTCTGTGGTGAGTTCTGCGCGTGTGTGGGATGAACATTCGTATTTTTCTATATTAACTAAGGGATAATTCTCACGTGGTGGGTATTCCGAAGAAGGACCTGCCTCTAATTCCCAACTGCAGTCATGTTAACTCATTAATCATTCTCTAAAATAAGACATTCAAATCCATGGTCGATTATAAAACGTGTTTTCCTTTCAGGTTAATAAGTTACAAGAATATTCCCATTCGAGCTCAGCTACTCTAAGGGTTAATTAATGCAGAATTATTTCTCCATAGAGCGACATATTTTGATCATCCTGAACTGTCTTCCATGTCGACGCTATTCGATAATATGATTAGTTAGCCTTATGTATATGTATAAACTGCATTAAACGTTTTAAAAACGTTTTATCAAGTTTTAAACACGCCGAAAATCCTCTTAATTGATTCTGCTTAGGGTAAGCACCTGTTAACTGCATGCATTATGGAATTAAAGGCAGTTCAGACAGTTTATGTCAAAGGTATCTATGACAACCACAGCTTACCAACAGTAGTATTAGATCATTTTAAAGAATAGGTTCTCCTATCCGTTAGAGGGTTTTCATTGTGGGCAAGGCCTATGAGGACTCTTCAGTTTGGAAAAACATTTTACGGGTGGCCCCTCAACCCAATTTTTAACACTGACCCCAGGTGTCCGTCTTAGAGGGAGTTTACTGTAAATATTTTTTGCGGTTAACATGTAAAATAACACATATAAAATAATTACTTACATCATTTTATCCACATGCTTAACTTAAATTTGTTCCTGAAAGAAGTTGAAACAACATGCATTCTCACTCAAAAATGGCTTGACCATCTGCTACTTATGACGTCATATCTCGTAACCATAGTAACTGACCATCACTAAACTTGTGTCAAAATGCGCGCCAGGGATAAATGAACAGCTACAGAAAACTTTAGGTGCTAATGTTTTATCGTCTAGGAAAAAAAATTAGGAAACCCTTAAGGGTGGGTGGCAACTACCCTTCCACCTAACCACCTTCCCTCCCCCCCCCCCCCCCCCACCTCTTTGTACGTCCGAGGGTTAACTTGGGAGCACGCTTCACATCAAAAAAGGTAATGGACATGCAGAATGTCAATACAGCAATAAAACTGTTGTACGTTACGTTTGCTAAATTAACGAAGGAACCTCTTTTTTCTTTTAGCGTGAACGCGTAAGGAGGGCGAGATTGCTTTACAAATATGAATTTTGATAAGGTTATATTAATTATAAATTATTATTATTATTATTATTATTATTATTATTATTATTGAGTTATTATGAATTTTGATAAGGCAATAATGAAAATTATTATTAATAATACAGAGTGCAGAGAGCTGGAACTGAACGAAAAGCAGTTCAATAAAGGGTGATATGTTTTCAACAAATTGAAACCAAGTGACGGTTGCAAAAAATTCACCTGCTCATTTTAATTCTCCAAAGTTGGGCTAATTTATTGCGAAATAAATGCAAAAAGTTGAACTCTGACAACAAACCAGTGTATCAAAAGAAAGAAACATGAATATAATCGGTAAGTTAGTGCAAGGGAAAGAAGTTATATCACTACCTTAAGAGCGATGCGTTAATTCTTTACTTGTTTTCTTTTTGTTCTACGATAGTAAGAGATTTAATCATGTGGAGCAAAGTTTTTGTGGGATATGATTTTTAGCCGATTTCTATCATGAGGATTTTCTAAAGATCCATGACATGAATGCGAAAAAAAAAATTAAGCCGCGAAACCACGCGACGACCCTGTTTAAGGAATCTTTGCAGTAAATCTGCGATCTTAGAAGCGTTATGCCTACCAGATATTATAATAGTGATCCTTTTTCTTTTTAACCACGAATACGAATTTTAAATTTTATCTTGTTGTATTCACAGAACTAACTCGGTTTCCTGTCGATGATTAATAAACACAAAAAGTGCAGAAGCCAAAAACGATAGGCGAAATGATACATCAGGTGTACTACCTGAAAACTGATTATCAAAGGCACGCGAACTGCGTTTAAAAAGTCAAGCCTGTACTTGTAGTATCGTGAGCGTAGTCTTATTTAAGGTTCTTATTAAGTAACCTATGATTAGAGGCATGAAAGCCTTGAAACGTTTCTAGCAAGGAGTGCTTCATTTCGTTTTTGGTTGAACGGATGAACGAGTGACAAAGGGGATAGGGCCGCCGTAGCTTTGAACTCCATTTCGACGATTTATGACCAAAGGGAAAATATGAAATGAAATAACCCCCTTCGAATTGCCATGTCTCTTAGTAGCACACTAAGGTTTTGGATGGACGGATGAAGGGATGGCAAAGGGGATAGCGCCGCCGTAGTTATCAACTCCATTTCGGTGATTTATGACAAACGGAAAATATGAATTAAGATAACATCCCCTACGAACTGCTAGAACACTTAAGAATCGTACCTTAAGTGTTGCCAACGTAATTTTACTTTTCGTTGTCAACATTAATGCGGAATCCAAGAGTTTCCAAAATTTGTTGTCGAGAGGCAAAACCGTAATGCGCGAAATGAACTCCCTCCTAATTTTCACGCTTCAAGGTATTCCTCTGTTGCTTTTAATTTTCCAGTAAAAGTGACCCCGAACCTTCTCACGGATGTTACCAACATCCGTGTGCCACTGATCAACATGAAGCCGGAATTCTATATCAATAGACAATTCTATTGATCGTCTATTACGAAGAAAAAACGAAAAAAAAGGCTTTTATTATTGATTCACTCAGCTCCAGTTTCGGAAAAAAGTTCTTTTTATTTGACTTGATGTATTACTTGCTATAGATAAGGGAAAAGGTCTCATTCCCATTTAGCGATACAGCAATGCAAGATTATTATTTTTTTATTTTATGAATATTTTGCTTTTCATGAAAATATACCAGCTTTTTTGCTTTGCTAGGAGTACTCGGTAGAACACCTGTTAACACGGTTTATGGGCCAATTGGAGATGCCGTCCTTTCATTGTTTTTTAATTAATTTATTTTGGTTTTGTTTCTGCCTTACATTAATTTTTTCCCTCTACGTGACTGCTTTTCACTAAACATGCTGTTTTGTTTGTATTCTATCAAGGCAAATTTCCTGAAGAAAAAAAAGGATACCCACGGCAACCGTAACGCTTAGTAAGGATGAAAGAATGCTGGAGAGTTTTTAATGAGACTGGTAGACTTTTTTCTGAAAAAGAAGAACGGTTCTGGTCTGCAGCTTTCGTCATTGAGATTATTGTCGTCTTTTTACTGAACACTTTCACTCTCGCCATCTACATAAGAACCCGTCACCTGCGCAAGCGCAGTACATTCCTAATTATAAATCTTACTGTGGCTGATTTACTGGTGGGAGCTGTGTTTGGACTTCTGCCAATACTAGAACCAGATAGCCTAAAGAGGGACCAGGAACTTAATCAGGCTTTCAGCTGGCAATCATTCGTGTACTTGACATTACGTGCGCTATTTCTAGTTGCCTCACTAACTAATATTTCAATGATTTCGTTAGAGAGGTTACACGCAACACTTTTCCCCTTTAGGCATTGTCTTGTTGGAAAACGTGCTTACTTCACGATTATTTTATGCAGTTGGTCGTTCGCATTAACTTTGTCATCTGTGATTGCTCTTCTTAATTTCCGCGCATCGCTAGCGTTTCTGTATGTATTTGCATGTTACACTTTCCTCGTTGTTCTCATTCTCACACTTTCAAATGTTATAATCATTTCAACTGTGAAAAACAATCCTCTCTCTCCTAATGCTGGACCAATTCTTTCAACAGAGAGGAAACTAACGGTGACTTTAGTTATAGTTACTGTGGCTTCTTTTCTGACGATTCTACCTTGGGCTATTTGGACTGTTGTCTTCCAACGTATATGGAGTAAATTATGTCCTGCAGTCTTTTTCCGTATCACTAAGTCGTTATTTGCACTGTATCTTTTCAATTCTATAGTCAATCCCCTAATATATGCAGTAAGAATGCAAGAGTTTAGGAAAGCAGCCAGAAACCTTTTTTGTACTAAGACACTAGAACTAGCCCGAGACCAACCCATGGAACCTCTTACATTGCAAGTACGTACTCAAGCAATACCTGTTGAAGAAAGAACATAAGAAATGGAGAGTTCCTTAGAAAAGCTCTAACAAGATTGCGGAGGTCCTCTTGCTTAGATATCTTTTGTAATCTTTATTAATCAGTGTAACAAAGATATGAAAATCGAAATAATAAAAAACGAAATGAAATAAAGTAATAATTAAGAAATAGCACGCAAACTGCGGTGGTAAACATTGTTAGAGTAACATACAACTACAGGAGGAATTATATTGGCTGCAACGTTTACATTTCCGTACGCATGGGCATCTAAATATACGATTCCTTGCCATTCCAATCACTGTCTCTTTGATGTACAGTGGAACCCCGCTCTACGGACACCCCTCTACAAAGGACAGTTTAGTTTGTCCCTGGCGAAAAAAAGCTCAGCAACAAATTATATCTTCCGGTCAGTGTAAAACGCAGACTGCGGACTGCAGACTGCAGACTGAGAGTAAAACGCAGGCTGGGGTAAAATGCAGACCGAGCATAAACTGTAGTTGTGGAAAGGTTTAAGGGTCAAAAAATCCCGCCGCAAATACATGTAAACGAACACATACTTGACGACATCTGCTTTCACAAATCTATTCAGGACTTTCTTCTCTAGAACGATGTCGACGACCCAAAAACATATAATCGCAATCTTGAACCTTTTTTCCGTCCGAGAGGCCTCACGCTTCAACTTTACGTGACCAGGGACCTTGAATTGGTACAACACCACAATGTTTACGCTTAAATGGAAGCTGCTGACCCAAAATACTGTACAGGAAGAATTATGGCGATAAAAAAGGGAGTAAATCATTCCAACAGCAAAGAAAGATGTTCTGCAGGAAATTTGGATGATCTTCTATGAAAGTATTGCAAATAAAGGTACACAGACTTAAGCTGTTCGGATGTTCATAAATGAAACTTCTGCAGGCGAATGTGCAATGCACTTCGACTAGGAAGCAAAGTGTGTAACTGATACCGCCTAGCTATTTCACCGATTTGGAGAAGAAGGAGCACAAATGTTTAAAAAAGTCTACAGTCTTTATTCTGCATTTTGCACCCAGCCTGCGTTTTACTCTCAGTCTGCAGTCTGCATTTTACACTCAGTCTGCAGTTTACCCCTGGTCCGCAGTCTGCAGTCTGCAGTCTGCAGTCCGCAGTCTGCGTTTTACACTGACCGTTATATCTTCTATGAAATTACCCTGATTTTTTAAATACGGACATCGGCTTAATATGGACACTAAAACATGTCCGGTGGGTGTCCGTATTGACCGGCCGGTTCCATTGTAATTATTTCAAATGTCACAAATAATCTCATTTCAGTGCGATGGTTTACCCTTTTTCAGCCGATGATCTCGTCATTTAAGAGGGAATTTGAATGACAACGATGCGATGATGAATGAGAAGTTATTTTAAAGGCGCAAAATTGTGTTAAAAGAAAGTAATGTCGCACGCCAAAGTCTCACTTGGTTTTAGTTTGATAGGAATCATGTACCCTGCTCCTAGGTCGTTCAATTCCACATTCATAACTTCCGCTCGATTGGGCTGTAGCGCCAACATGGCCAATACCTGGGGAGAATTATACAATGTGTACTCAATTTAGTACATTAAGATAAAATAAAAGCTGAACTTAAAAGAAAAAATCATATAATTAAACAGGAACCTATGCACCCTTACGTTGATATTCTTAAAATAGCCTTGCTAGGTTTGGTGCCCTAACATCCAGTTCTCACTCCTGAATATTTGTGGGTTCCAGTCCTCGTTACTACCTATTTGCTTCTGCGACGGGCCGAACAGGTGTTCTTACTGCAGTATGACACGTACAAAACAGTGTGACACGTACAAAACCTATCCGATATGTCACGCTCCACTTTTGGGATCGGCCCGGTCGCTCCGTCACATAATTCGTGTCGCCACAACTGTTCAACTGTTGATTACAGAGACGTTTTGGTGGGGTCCTAGCCTCCCACGCAGACGTTCTTACAGGTTCGTCACGCAATCAGGAACGCGTGACGAACCCCTAAGAACGTTTGCGTGGGAGGCTAGTGGGGTCCGTTATTGGTCAAATAATTTTTAAATTGTCATGATGGTACATACATAGGGTTTTAAAATGACTTAAGACTCAACATAAGATGGACGGTGCATAATTTATTCGTTTACGACAGGATCTGCGAGAAACCGGGATATATTTCTCTTGTTAATAGCCACTCTGACAACAACTCAACTTGGGAGTACGCTTCATCAAAAAATGATAATGAACAGAACCTGAAGACAGCAATAAAATTGTTGTGACGTTTGCCAAATTAACGAAAGAACCTCTTTTGGCTTTTTGCGTGAACGCGTAATGAGAGCGAAATTGCTTAACAAATAGTAATATATTGAGAAGGTTATAATGAAAATTGTTAGAAATAATACAGAGTGCAGAGAGTTGGAACTGAACGGACAGCAGTTCAATAAAGGATGAAATAATTAAACTTTGTTTTCAACAAATTATAACCAAATGACAGTTGCATAAAATTCATCTGTTTATGTTAGTTCTCTATAGAAGGGCTTATTTATTGCGAAATAAATGCACAAAAAGTTCAACTCTGACAACAAAGCAGTGTATTTAAAGAAAAGAACATGGATATTATCGGTAAGTTATGCCCAGGAAAAAAACTTATATATTAACTAAATTTAGTGTCTCTTGCGATGAGTTCTTTACTTATTTCCTTTTTGTTCTAAGATAGACCAAGACTGATATATATCATGTGGAACAAACTTTTCTTAGGACGTGATTTTGGGCGGATTTCTAGGATTTCCTAAAGATCTATGACATGAATGCGAAAAAAAAAAAAAAAAAGAAAAGAAAAAAAAAGAAAAAGCTGCGAAAACTCCCCCAACCTGCACTTGACGACCCTGTTTAAGGAATCCTTGCGGTAACTCTGCTATCTTAGAAGCGTTATGCCTACATATTACAACAGCGATCCTTTTTGTTGAGCCATTTTGAAAAAATAGCTCATATGTCAGTGGTGTGAGCGTATGTATCTTTGTGGCTTTGTATCTTTGTATGTTCGGATGTTTGTTGCAAGAGCCAATAAGGTTGAAGGTACTATGAGTTGATGCTTAGGAACCAATGGGATCTTGGCATCTATTTAAACATGACATTGCTAAAGGTCAAACAAGGGCACTTTGAGACAGCCATCTTGATTCTTCACAATTTTTTCGTCTTTTATTACAGCTACAGGTTTTTAGAAGCATTACATTAAATATCTCATAGAACTTACTTTAACTTGACTCGAACTAACTGCAGTAATAAAGTAAGCACTTAGGAAACGTATCCCATATCATTGTCGTGTTGAGGAATAGAGTTCCGTGACAGGGCCCCTCAGGAGAATAATTAACAGTTAATGAAGGAGTATCTTATGAAGAATTATGGAGATCGAGGAGGGTGTTATCCGTCGAGGCTGTAGGCCGAGGCGGCTAACACCCTCCGAGATCTCCAAAATTCTTCATATGATACGAAAGCCGGATTCAATAACTGTTTTATTATTCATTCAAAATAATTCCTAGTTTAAAAACATAGCTAAAAACATGCTTACCTTCATCGATCCATCGATGTTCAGTTCATCTTCGATAGTGTACGTTTAGGCTTGTTCAGCTTCACAAATATTCCCCAAATAGCAGATGTCGCCCTCCGAGTTGTCTTCTTTCTGTTTTTGCTATATTTTTTGCTTTTATTACGCCTAGTTCCAGCTGTAGGTTTTACTCTTAAAACGAGTAAAGTGTCCGCCATTTTTATTTTCACAACCAAAACAACCTCGTTTCCACGGTGCCTTATCCTGTAAGAACGCTGTATTTTTAACGTCATTTCCTCGTTAAAGTCAGAATTCTTCCAAATTTGGTCATCAGTAACTGATTATGGTGAATTACGCGTGTGCTTTTAGCCAATCAGAATTGGGGAAATATTTTGAATGAATAATGACAGACGTTATTATACATTCAACTCACTATCCCTTTTCTGATCTGCCGAAAGCGTACAGCGAATTTTTGAAATCAGCGCCTGGGGCGTCATCTAGCTGCAGTTTATACAATAATCATGTCAAGGTGATGTCATGTAAGACCGCGGTGCATGATTTCTTAGGGTAATCACGTCAAGTTCGCGCGCTTTGTGTTGCTTGCCGTCAGACCGAGCAAGACATCGAAAAAATATAAGTTGAAGACAAGGACTCACAAAACACAAAAAAGTCGACGCAGGTGGCAAAGGAGCTGTTTGCAAATTACGTGGAAGAGTAAAAACTGACAGAACCTGAGGAAAAGAAAGAGTTGGCACAAACTTTGAAAACAATTTATGTGGAAGCGAGAAAGAAAGAAGGTTCGTCTTACTCCACGGGGAGTTTGGAAACCCTTCGATTTGGCTTGAACAGATATTTTAAATAAACAAGAGGGACTGACATTATAAATGACGTCGAGTTCAATCAGGCTAACAAAGTTTTACAGCTCAGTGTATCCAACAAAAGAAAGATGGTCAAGCTAAAGTACAACACAAACCGCCGATACTCGATGATGAACTGAAAAAACTCGGTGTACGAAAGCGGCGTTTTCAATTCAGACCACCCCAAGACGCTTCTAAACAAAGTGTTCTTCGAAATCATGCTGTATTTTTGCAGACGTGAAGAAAATTCAGAAAACAGCCGACTTCGAAGTCCACACTGATGAAACAGGAGCCTAATTTGTGTCAAAATTCCGCGACGAGTAAACTAAAATCACAGAGAAGACGATGAAGCAGAGGAAGGTGGAGTTATGTATGCTACTGAAGGTGTGTGGTGCCCTGTCGCTTCTTTCGAGAAATATTTACAGCATCTAAACCCTAAAAAACGAGTTTTTATATCAACGACCCAAGAAAGAGGTGAGCTCAGAAGCCATAACCTGGTACGACAACATGGTAGTTGGCGAGCGCTCGTTGGGCGACATGATGAAGCGAATATCAAAGGAGGCAAACCTGTCACGTATTTATACAAATCATTCCATCCGAGCTACAACCGTAACTATTCTCGATAAATCAGGGTTTGAAGCTCGTCACGTAATCACTGTCCACGGGCACAGAAATGAAAGTTCAACCAGGGCCTACAGCAAAACCGATCAAACCGCCAACAGGAGAATGTCAGAAACGTTAACTGCTGCCGGAGCTGGCAACTCTGCTCCCGATGAAGACTCTGTGAGGTTAGAAAACCTTACAGCTGAAAATATAAATTTGTCTCCTCTTTTAACTCTCTCACAGGAAGAGCACGTTATGCGAGATTTACACTTTCAGACAGGGGCACCCAACGACAATTTTCGGAAAATTATCTGTTCGCAAGACGATTTGAGGTCTAGAATTTTCGGATCATTTTCTGACAAATTTCTTGCTTGCCTGCCTCTCCTAGGATTTTCGAACTTCAAAAAAATCGTATAATTGCCCATTTTTAACAGATTTTTACCCTAAAAAGGTCACATAGAATTTTCGGAAGCCTTTTTTCTGGCTGAAATTTTCGAATAGGTAAATTTTGGTCCCTATAATTTTCTGATCACTATACTTTCAGGTAGGAAATCCGAACAGATGAAAAAGTTTTAGGGGATAAAAATAAGCTTTTATCTACCGTTTAAATACTAAAGTACGTTCAACAATGCTATGTTTATGTGGTTTTGAACTATACTCAAATTGGGTGCCCCTGTTTCAGACAACTCACTCCCAAGTTTCCAAAAATTTCGCTATTTACAATTGTAATGTTTTTTTTTCTCTCTCAACCGGCTTTTATTCAATTTTTCACATATTGTCTAATGCTTAGACTTTTCGTCAATCGAATTATGTGCCGCTGATTTGTAAATTTTCACACGTTTAGAAATAAATTACCAGTTCGAATTACTGTCGTGACCATTTTTTTTATGTTCAATGTGATTCGCTCCTGTGATTGAAGGGCTACTTTATGTTGAAGATTTAACCATTAACTGATTTTCGCGTACATGACCGTACATGGAATTGTTGTGAACAAGAAGTAGTATAGTCAACTGAAAAATTAAATTAATATGACAAAGAAGGTTATTACGCATGTCGATTTCGGTTGAAGCAACGGGCAAATACTATACTTACAATTTCTGTTCCATATGCGGCTAGTAAGCTTCGATGTGCGATCTGTGGTGACACTTTTGAAATGTAAGTTTTGTAACGAACTTCTAGGTTTTTAAATAACTAGTCACCTGATCTATTTTTGCCGCGTTGCTCCAAGATAATTAAATATTCACAAAAAAAAAATTGACAAACGGCTTGAAAATGCAAATCACAATGTATAATAAAACAATTATCGGTAAGGGTTATCAGCCTCAGTAAAGCCTTCGGCTTCGGCAGATAACCCCTACCTCGACCTTGATTATTCTTAATATCACGAAAACCTCATCCAATAATTGTTTACAACTGCCTTTATTGTGTCCGTGGAACATTTTGAGAAACACTTCAAAGAAAATCAGTAGGTGTATTTTTAGTCGACAAAAAGAAAACTCTAAGTCAGAGTAAAAATTACAAAAAAGTAAACAACAACTTAAGTGCTGTTTGTTTCTTTGTTTTTGTGGGTGAGGGGCGAGGGTGGAGGGGGGGGGGGGGGTGGTTGGACTGCTTTTATGATACAGGGATGACTTTATGGTGATGAAATGAACTCTTTTCAGAATAAAAGTCATTCCGGTATCATGGGGATAGCTCCTTTCTTTCTGTTGCTGCGGATGATGATTTATTTTGTTTGTTTGTTTTACGAACGAACCCATGGCAGCCCATGTCTCAAGATATTTGTTACTTGATTATCGACGACTCACGTGGCTGAATGTTGCCGGAGCCTGACATTGTGGACCTTAGGGACGGTGCCCACTATTGTTAGTGCGCACATTTTCTGCGCATGTCAAAGTAGTTGCGCGCTACGCGAAAGAAATGCGCAACACGCAGGACACGCGGACTGGTTTTGTCTCCTGTAAGTCTGGGAGGTTCTATTTATTTCTTGTGGAAAAAATGCGTCGTTTTTCAACAGATGCAAAATAATTTCTATTTACCTTGTCAGTTCTTTGAAAAGTATGCGCATGTTGCTATTTCTTCCGTATGATCGATCTGACCGAACATTTTATAGTCAAACAAAAGTCAATTCTAAAACATCAAAAGATATTGCTTCAAGATGTTACACTTAGAGCTTGGGTATTAAAAAATCCCTTAATAGGCGAGGACCAGTAAATCAGAAGGAAGCTCTAAGTCCTCCGCTTGATCAAGAAACTGCAAGCTTATCTTTCACTCGCGTCCTTCGCGTTTTATCAGCTAATCGGCTCAAAACACTTTCCCGAATATTTCTTTAATTTTGTAAGATTTTATGTCCTGTAATGTCCTGCTTCACTTTCTGTTTTTGCTCTGTTCCGTGGATTGTTGTTCTCTCTGACTGTTAGCCATTTTGGATATCCCAGAGTACCCCGCGTTGACTGAAGCAATAGTGAAGGGAGGGATGGGAAAAATTGTAAATAACCCCGAAAGCGATTAAGTTAAAATCGAAACCAACCAATTTAACCTCTAAAAACGCGTGGTAACCCCTACTTCTTATCTTACCAAATGAAAGTAATAAGCCTACTCATGATCAGCAAACGATCAATTTTTGGTTCGGGGAAAATGTCGTTTAGACTATTTTTAAGGCAAACGCGCGGAGAGGGGTAATTGCTGATAACTTCCCAGTTGTGCTGATATTTCAAAAAAAGACGTATAAAGAGCAGTTGTTATGTTATCATTTCTTGCTGATTTTGAAACTTTGTTACAATTATTATTGCATTTGTGCCACTATGAAATTTGGGGAAAAAATAACTTTTTATCATTTTTATAAAAAATGCGTATTCAGCGTTTTTCTCCATATTGAAGGGCAGTTATCTCTTAAAAATACGTGGTTACCCCCAGTTTTCTTTTTGGATTTCAATTAAGCCCCTGATATGATCTACTTGCGTCACATAGTCATTAAGGTATCATCCACCCTCAAGCACCCTTCTCACGTTGATCTGCGCTAGCGCTAGCGCTTTTGCTTTTAACAAATACCCCCATAAACCGTACATTTTCTGAAAGCTTAATAGTTCCAGATTATTGCTTATTTCTTTTAAAACGCGATTTAGAAATGAGAAACTTTTTGTGAAAGTAGGTGTCACTGTAAATTTAAGTACAGTCCAGCCAAAAATTAACGGAAGAAACCAATTAAGAACGCATTCGCTTCTTAAAACGTTTGACTAAAAAACCTTGTCTCAGATTTTAGTCAAGTGTGTTTGTTCTGTTGTTATAAGCAGGTGAAGTTAGGGATAGCAAATCATTAGCACTACCTGTGAAAAAAATACTCTAACTTGAAAACGAAAAAAGAAATCAAAATTCGCAGTCACGGTTTTTTAGAAAAACTATCTGACACTAAGTGGGCCAAATTTCAGCTAAACTGGTTCACGGGTTGCCGACTTGGAGTTTAAAACGTACCCTCAACTTGCCCTGATTTTCATTTCGAGAAAACAGTGGAAAAAGATTTTTGGCGGGATGAGATTATAACAGATTATAACACCAATGCAAAGCTGTCAATGTTGATGCATACCAGAGAAGGAACAACAATAGTGACACAGCAGGAAAAGTTGAAAACGAAACCCGACAACAGATGAACAATTTATTTCAAAGGCTCTGCTCTGTTCGAGCCTTTCGGTCGTCGAGAAAGCTTCATTAGTTTTTGCAACGGGCAGTTTTCATTTTCGCACCGGACAAGCCAAGTTGAACCAAGCCCACTTTTACTCGATACATTTTTTAAAAGTTCGACACTTCCCTGGAAAAATCGACAACAAACCGCTTCCTGGAGTTTTTCTTGAAGATTCTTTCCCGCTACAATACATAGACTTTCAAACCAGTACTTCATCCGATATTTATATGGCGCGGGACCTCGTGACTTCATCTCTCGCTTGGCTGCTTCGCGGCCTAAAACGCTCGTTCCACTTGCTAACGAACTCGTGAAACTCGATTCCGCGGTAGTTCCAATGCTTTATCATCTTTAAGCCATTTTTCTTGATTGTAGAAGGAGCTCTTGTCGCTCTCTGCTAATTTCGAAGCCCATTCTTTCGCGGCAAAGATGTTGTCGTCTTCTTTTATCATGAAGTCGAGGACGAAAACGGACAAGCTCTTTTTGCTCTTCTTTGGAGACATCCACTTTCAAACTCCAGGGGAAAACAGTGAGCACTATACTTGTAAACCAAGATTTCTGTCAAATTGCGTGATTAGCTTGGTTCAACAGCGGCACGCGTATCAAGTATGACAGGACTTGTCAACGATCAATTAAAATAGTTAGTATAGAAAAGACCTTTGCACTCCATAAGGGACGGACCATTAGAAAAGTGATGGGGGGTGGGGGGTGGGGAAAAAAACAAAAAAAAATTCATGCAAGGGAAAATGCCAAGAAAAAAAATTCATACAAAGAAGAAGGTAAAGAAAAAAAATTCATGCAGAAGGAAGGTCCAATTGTGACTTTTTTCAGAAAGTCTGAGTTTCTTTCAGAAAGTCTGAGTTTCAGAAATCAACAATATTACCAGGCACAATATGAATAAACAAAAATCACTTTCTTCTTGTTGAAAGGAGACAATTAGAACCTTGTTTTTGTTTTAAATTGCAGCTAGTGTACCTACAACATACACTGTATACTGTATATAGATACATACATACATACATACATACATACATACATACATACATACATACATACATACATACATACATACATACATACATACATACATACATACATACATACATATCCTTTGTTTAAACACCATATGGTTTAAAGCTCGATCAAAGCTTGTCGGGTCGTATAAAAATGATTACAAATGGATAAAACTGTGTAAAAAATAAGAATAACATCACTTACAAAATACAACTACAATTAAAACTCTAAAAATATACAGTAAGATTCTAACCAAAAAATAAAGAAAGAAATAAATTTAAAAAAATACAAGGTTAAAATGAATTTACATTAGTTACCTCTAAGTAAATTGACTACAGCATTTAAAACAAAAATAGTTAAAAGCATTTAAAATCTTGGTAGTGCCTGGGCAGCGACAGCAGCGACTGTGCGCTAAAATAAAGTTTAAAACGTTCCTTAAAATAAGAGTCCTTCTTCACTTTGCGATAAAAAACAGTAAACTGGTCTGTAAAATGACTCGAGACAGCATTCCATCGAATAGCGCCTCTACTGCTAATAGAGTTTTTAAGAAACTGCAAGTTAAAACGCGGGACGATTATGTTATTACTCCTTCTAAAGTTGTATGCAGTGCATGGTTTATTTGTCAAGTATGAAAGAGCCGTAGGTGCTTCACCTATAAACACGCTATGGAGTAGTTTAATTAATTGAAGTTTATAATAGAGGGTTAAAGTATTCCAGTTCGACTGTCGGTAAACTTCCTCAGTAGGTATATCTCGGGGCAAGTTGTATATAATTCGGTTTGCCCTACGGTGAAGTACTTCCAGAGAATGTAGAAGCTCTGCATTAGGGTAGCCGCCCCAAACGACTAGTCCATATAGAACCGATGGTAATATTATCTTGAAGTACAAGTCCAATAGGGCGTTTCTGCTCAAGAACGAGCTCCTTTTCAGGAGGTTCAGTTTGTTTACGAAACAGAATGAGAATAGACCAGTCAAGGGAAAGACAATAGAAGGCTCAGCTAGTTTTAATAACTTAAGTGCAATGTCATCAGGACCCCCAGATTTATTTGGCTTGATGGCTCTTAAGTTAGGTCGTACCGAATCTTCGCAGACGGTGATATCAGTCACAGAGGGCACTGAACAACCGATGCGATCGCTGTGGTGTGGAAAATTTCTATTGGCTCGTCCAAGTCTTGTGCCGATATTGGCAAAGAAATAAATCATTACGTTAGCCTTTTCTACGTCGTTGACGACAAGGCTTCAATGTATTATAATAAAAATAATGAAATAAAATTTGTAATAAATAAATATTAGAATTTGGTAGCTTTGTAAATATTCTATAAAATTATTTGAGCCCACAATAAAAATTAGAGGATGGGTCTTACCGCCTTGAATAAGAATTCTATAATACAATAAAAAAGTGCATTCACACGTAGTAGTAAGTGTTAAAACTTTAACCGTCAACGACATAAACAGCAACACTGCCACCGGTACTTTTAACAAAAATTAAGAGCCCATGACTGTAAATATCGAGAGTCGCTGGCCAGGCTCAAAAAAACGAAAATTCTGATAATTTGTCAGAAAAACCCCTTTGGTGAACTATCTTCGAAAAAAAAATATTTTCAACTTTCAAGAATCTATAGTTTTCGAGAAAACGAGGAGAAACGAAAATAGCGGTTTTTACCTAATTAATTATGCAAAAATTAGAGTAAAAATGACCTACTTTATCGCGTCTGTACCGAGGCAAGATTCAAAGCTATAAAACAGAAATATTTTTGTTTAAAATAATTCTATCTGTTCTTTCTATCCATAGTATGTTTTAAGCCATAAACTTGATTTTGAATTTTTTTATGGTTTTTTAAAAACTACCATCAATGGCACTTTTTAAAACGGATAAAAAATGAGCAACTTCAGAGGCAAAAAACTCACCCTGGTATGTGTGATACCTAGCCAAAATGTATACTAGGACAAAGTTCAGCTCTTATATTAACAGAATATGAAATAAAAAATCTGGGTACTCCGGATTCGCCTTTACAAAATAAAAAGTTTCGTGACCACCAGTGGAAAAATGTCGCAAATTTGCATAAGTCAAATTTGTAGAGAAATGATGCCGCCCGATTTTTCTTTGTAGTTTCGGTACGTGGGATATTCGAAACGTTGGAGAAAGGATGAAAGCCCTTTAAATGAAACTAAAATTAAGTAAAGGATCTCAAAAATTGATATCCCTGAAAAGAAATTGCTGTAAAGGTTGGTGACACAATGTGGCAAATTTGCATATAAATGCATCTGCATATTCCTATCGTACACAAGGACGGGTTTCAATACTGTTAGCATCACGCAATATTTGAGGCTTGAAATAGCAAAACCAGGAGAATAGCTAATGTTAAATGTTTTGTAATTTGTATGTTAGCTCTTCTTAATTGTACATTATAAAATTAAGGTTGCTCAGCAATTGTTGTTGAGTGTTGGAGTGCTGTATTCTGCAATTGCGTGACAGTTGTCAAACTAGATAAAAAAATGAGAGGTTTTGAAGTGTATAAAGAAATATTATACATGTCAGATGACTTAACTTTACTTTATTCACCTGAATGAATTTCGCGGTCATACATCTTTCTTGGAGTGGGCACATGCTTTTATGGTACCGATGTAGATCATTCGTCAAGGCATTTTAGGGATTTGCCATTAATAACTTACACTATATATACATCAGACCCTATAAGTTTTCAATCAACAAAAATCCAAAATAGTTAATTTTCTCGGTAGTTTTTCAAAGTTATATTTTGGTAAAATTGCCACGTCTCGCATATTAAAAATAACGTAAGTAAAGACAAGATTAAAGTAATCATCGCCCCCTTTTCTCTTTTTTCTGAAACTCTTCCACCTCCACTTTCTGCCTCTTCACTGTTCGTGCGTTCAACACTATTAATTAAGCCCAGACACGATTTCGAACAGCCAAAGATGGTCAAAGATCGCCAAGTGGACCGACCCGTAATTGTGCCATTGATTAGCTGAAACCCTCATTGAATGGACCCTCACGGATCCTTGCAATTGTCCTCTCAATAGAAAAAGTAAATCAGATGGACGGAGTACTGCCGACACTGGGGCCTTTTTGGTGTGTTTTTTTTTTTTTTTTTTGGAACCATGAATATCCTTCATTAACCCATTTAGCTTTCCATTTATTCACCAAGGTTATAAACTGATCAAAATCATCAAGGATAGATTTTTCCACTGGTACCTCATTTAGCAAATTTTCACCTATCTTCATGCTTGTCTGGCGTTTCTCACTCACTTCGCGCTTGCCTGAAACTGAAACTGTTTCCTGTAGCGTTCTGTTACTACAGAGGGCCAGGATGGACATGGACTCAAAACTGGAAAAATTGGGCCATCTTTTTCAAGTTTAAATGCATCACCCAAAAAGGTGTTTTTGGCTAGTGCTCCCTGATAAAATATCTTCTTCATACCCCACATGTAACTCTACACTGAACATTTTTTGACTGGGTAAAGGCAGTAAGTTATAGCACAGAATCAACCTAAAACAGCAAATATACTGATATGGGGTCTTCTCGACAAGAACTGTCACAGGGGGCCCAGAACCCCCGCCTCACACATTGACAATCTGTAACCAGCTGTTGTCATGTTTCGTTCCTGCGGATATATGATATTAGATACAGTCCAAACTTAAGGACACTTTAATTAAAGGGCCTGCTCCTAAGAGGGAAATATCTAAATATCAGGTTTTTTTTGCCTGGTATCACAAATGGCTGGAGCTAAAATTTTCATGGTCAAAATTCCAAACCAAGGAAAAAATGTTTTTCCGTGATTTTTTTTGGTAACGGCACATGTTATTCAGCAATTAAATAGCCCCCACCCCCTCGCATATGCCATAGCTAAACATCAATTTTAGAGCAGTTTTATCGCATAACTCTTCTTTCCCTTTGTCTGAAGTTCTTTCCTTCTTTACTTTGGGAAACGGTTAGGCGTAAAAAAACCGCCGATGCCACTTACTTACCTCGCTATGTTATTTAGCTCCTTGTTCGCTATCAACTACCCTGCGAGCAGAGGCCCTTCGATCTTCCTAGATAAGTCGGGAAGAGGAAGAGAAGGGTAGCTATCAACTAAATAGTGATTCGATCGGACGTTCCGGTGTGAAGGCATGAGCTGGGACATTGCGGGTACTGACGTTAATACTCCTGAGCAAAAGGCAGGTATTTCTTTAAACAAAACTTGGGTCTGCTGTAAACTGAAAAACGTACTCAAGTTGCGCTTTTACTCTGCGTCGCCTTACTGCCCGGTTAGTAAATGGTGCTTACGTCGATGTAAGTTCGTTCCCGGATACTGCGATAGGCCAGGGGCGTCATGGATGACCTTTCTGATACTTCTTTTCTCAAGATGATGATACGTTTTGCAAGCAGTCGACGTGGGTGTGAGTTGGTTAGAGTAGCTCAAAAGCGGTGAACAACGAGTCTTATCTTCCATGGACAAATCCTAGTCGCATCGTCGTGAAAGGTGGTCCATGTGCGACCACCTATCCAAAACACCAAAACCCACCCAGTTAAGTCTTGCAGTTGGAATCTCTCCTGTAAGCGCCCGCGACCACTAACTGGGGCTGACTGTTTAATGATTTTGCATTGTTTTTAACTTCTTGTAAGCGACCACCTGACGAGTTTTCTGATCTCTTGTGGTAGGAACAACAACAACATGAAACTGCACATATCGTAACTTGGAAATTGCATGCAATAAATTATCTTCCTTAAAGTAGATGTGTCCACTTTTCTTCTCAAAGAAACCTCCTGTGGTCCGATTCTCGTAAGAGACCACCTCCCGTTAGCGACCACTAAGTCTACGCATTTTGGGTGGTCGCTTTTCGCTAAAAAGGGCAGTTTTTGCGGGAAAGGTGTTTCGGATTCGTTTTGGAGGAGAGAAACCGCTGGACCGTATGAACTACGATTACTTAGCTGTTTCCTAGGGCCTTTGGTAGCTGCCTAATTATACCTCTATTTGTGTAAAAGTAAAGAAATTAACCAAGGGACGGTTTGTTGTTTGTAATACGTAGTAAAAAAATCAGATTTCAACATCTCTGACAAGAAAATGCTAACTTTTAGTGTGTGACTGACAGGCCCGGAGTCCGGCTTCTCTCATGCAAAGTTAGTATCCCTTCTTTCTGAAAAGAAAATAAACTACTGAGAAACAAATGATGTTGCGAACAACGCATTGTCTGTTTAAAACAAAGTTTCTATAAAATTTCATAAGGAGAAACAAATCAGTAAAAGAAGGCGGAGCTGCTCGAGACGTCGTTGCGTGACATTGTTACTCTAACTGTTAGTTTATGGCTTACTCCCACGCAGTGTATCCCGTTCGCAAAAAACCTCCTTCAAAATAAAATTTCAAGGAAAATGTACCTACCTATTTTAGATATACCGGAGTCGAATTTACGATGATACAGCTGGATGCTAATACAAGGAAGTTAGGAAACGAAACGAGAGACATGGGATATAGTTTACATAATAATTCTGCGCTTTTATATAACGCTTCTTCGAGGTCGTTTTTTATTATTATTTTTTTGTGAACGGTTAATTGCTCTGATATTTTAACACAAACTTTATCAAAAAACGTTTTCTTACTTGGTGACGTTTCCGAACATTATATACTGACTCTGAATTGAACAAAACCCGGCTGCCGCAGCATTTCTGTACAATTTTGACTTATGCAAATTTGTGACATTTTTCCACTGGTGGTCACGAAACTTTTTATTTTGTAAAGGCGAATCCGGAGTACCCAGATTTTTTATTTCATATTCTGTTAATATAAGAGCTGAACTTTGTCCTAGTATACATTTTGGCTAGGTATCACACATACCAGGGTGAGTTTTTTGCCTCCGAAGTTGCTCATTTTTTATCCGTTTTAAAAAGTGCCATTGATGGTAGTTTTTAAAAAACCATAAAAAATTCAAAATCAAGTTTATGGCTTAAAACAAACCATGATAGAAAGAACAGATAGAATTATTTTAAACAAAAATATTTCTGTTTTATAGCTTTGAATCTTGCCTCGGTACAGACGCGATAAAGTAGGTCATTTTTACTCTAATTTTTGCATAATGATGAGGTAAAAACCGCTATTTTCGTTTTTCCCCGTTTTCTCGAAAACTATAGATTCTTGAAAATTGAAAATATTTTTTTCGAAGATAGTTCACCAAAGGGGTTTTTCTGACAAATTATCAGAATTTTCGTTTTTTTTAGCCTGGCCAGCGATTCTCGATATTTACAGTCATGGGCTCTTAAGAACCACAAAGTATGGTTTTCATTGGTGAATGGAGTATCGCATCATTATCATGGGCTGTGGGAGAGGATTTCCAGAGGGCAGGGACTGAAAATTGCACAGAGAAGCCGTCCACTCCGAGTGGCTTCCTCCTCCCTCACTGTGTGTACATTTTCGAAAAGATTTTGCATTAAAGTGGCCTGTATCCTTTGATCTGTTGTGAGTGTAGAATAATTTATAAAGCACAAAAACATAGATAATGAATCAAGATTTCACTGTTCAAAAAAAAGCAATATTTGTCTGAAAAAAAAAAAAATTCAAGCAGAGGGGTTGACCTGAAAAAAAAATTCCTGCACAAGCAGTGAGCGAAAAAAAAATTCGTGCAAGCTGAAAATTCGAATCCGAATACAGGGGGACTTACCGAGCCCCCATAGGGTTTGCCTAAAGAACTAAAACCCGGAATCCGGAGCCGAGGCCCAAGCCGAATGACTCTGAAGTTTAGTGATACGGGTCAGGAAACTGGTGCAAACTAAACTGAAGTTTGATTCACTCAGTCTCCTAACCCAAATCACTAAAACTTCATAGTCATTTGGCGTTCGGCGTGTTTTTGTTTCTTTTTGTTTTGTTTTGTTTCTGGACCCCGGGTTTTAGGTAAACGCGGCCCCGCAAACTTATGGGGGGCTTTCGCATATCAAACTCATTGCGACATTTTCCCTATGTCACATCGGGTGGCCTCAACTTCCGGTGAAATAGAGCTTTAAACACTCTATTTTCTGCCGAATATTGCCTACTTTCTTTCTCAAAGTAGGTAGGAGATCTATCACAAATGTACCGCCGGTATTGAGCTAAGTGCTATCTAAGCTACTTGTGGTGAAAAACTTGGGTCATTTTGTCAAGATTTCGATAGGGGATTTTTTTTTTTTT
This sequence comes from Porites rus, assembly GCA_964035705.1. Classification (NCBI taxonomy): domain Eukaryota; kingdom Metazoa; phylum Cnidaria; class Anthozoa; order Scleractinia; family Poritidae; genus Porites; species Porites rus. The sequence goes on from OZ037993.1 coordinate 7,111,991, forward strand.
TTTTCGTCGATTGGGGTGTAAATTTACAAGAGCGTGACCGGTCTTGAAAGCAGAGGGTAGAAAAAAACTGGACTGTCTCGACAGCGCTTTCTCGGAATAATAATGCACCGCCAAATTCAAAGAGTTGAATTAATTTGCCGCTTTTTGATATTTAATTTGTTGGGATTTGTGCAGATTTCGGTGGGGCAAATTAAAATGAATTCGAAGGTTCGTCTTGCTCCCTTTCTTCTCTTCGCTTGTACCGTGACGGTTTCTGTCGGTTGAAGATAATTTTCAAGGCGAAAATGGTGAGAAATTCAGCCAGCAGAAAGGCCCTTCGTATACTTACGAGATTAACAAGTAAGTAATTTGAGTAATGATGAATATTTTCATAGGAGCTTAATTATATTTTCAAACAGTTCGATTTCTAAATTTTCCGGTATTGAATAATTCCTCGTTTCTTCTATTTATTCTCGCAGCTTTTTAATTTATACCATTTCAAAGGCTCCAAATTTAATTCTATGAACACCTCGGGGTCATCTCTTCTGCCGGACCACAACTTCCTCTTGGTGCAACGATACAATCGTCCGTGAAAAATGTTGCCTCTATCATCCAGCGGACCTTCCACAAAACGCCGTGGAGGTAAATTTTCCACACTGTTATTTAGATAACGCTTCTCACTTGTGTTTGTCATTGTGTTACACGAGCACAGAAAGTCGCTTCAGCGACCCTTGGGGTAGCCCACGTTCGATATACATGTATCAAAATTCCATCATGACTTCGAGGCTTTCTGGTCATTTTTCTACATTTGGTTTTTATATTCATTGTGTTCAAATCTCTTCTGGAAATTGCGAGACAATGGATTGCGTAAAAATTTGCAATTTTGACCCTAAAGCCTTGTAGTCATGTTAGAATTTTAATACGTCGAACGTAGGCTATTGTCAGTTATCATATAAAACATAAGGACACGTTAATTAGAGAACACGTGACGGGAAATGGAACATATGGACGACATAAGGTCATTGTTTTGTCTCCAAAAGCAATCAAATTGGCTTGATCTATTTACGTTAAGTGTTGCTTCTTGGTAGGCGTATGTAACTCTGGGCTGTCATTGAATTAAATTGCGTCAGTCTTACCCTAAAAAGGAAGAGTAATGATTCATGTTTGCCTTAAGTTGCATGCATAAATTTCACCTGCTTATCTGGTCTCCATGCAAGGTTCTTAATCTATCGCGAAGTGAATGTTAAACACGAGAGCTCTTCACAAAACTGTTCATAAAAGGAAGGAAGAAGGTTAATGTGAGTAAGTATAACGATAGGAAAAAGTTTAATCAAAAGCCAAGTGGCTGCAGTGACTAATTATTTGCATGTTTGGGATGATCATTCGTGTTTTTCCATAACGTAGAAGGACCTGTCGCTAATTCATAGCTGTCATATGTTAACTCAGACATTTATGAATCTCTAAAAAAGCCATCCAAACCTACTGTCGATTATGAAACGTGTTATTCTTTCAGGTGATTAGAAGGCACAAGGATATTTTTGTTAGAGCCCAGTTACTAAATAAGGATTAATGCAGAATTATTCGTCTACAAGCGAAACATTCTGATGTACTTTTATCAAATATGTTGAACTTTTTTCCATGTCGACGCTATTCGATTATACGATTAGATAGCCTTATAGTCAAATATTTCTAAGCTGTATTAAATGTTTTAGAAACGTTTTATCCGTTTTTCAGCAAGCGGAATTGATTAAGAGGATTTTCCGCGAAGTTACTTGAAAAGCACCTGTTAGCTGTGGAATTGACGCCTGTTAAGACTGTTTATGCCAAAGGTATCTATGACAACCACTTACCTACGGTAGTATTAGATCACTAAAGAATAGGTTCTCGTATCTGTTAGAGAGCGTTCATCGTGGGTAAGGGCTATGAGGATTTTTCAGTTTGCAAAAACATTTTAAGGGTGGCCCCTAATTTTCACGAACCCAATCCTCACCTCCGCCCCCCCTCCCTCCCCACAAAAAAATAGACTTTCATTGGATACAATCTAGTGCAGCCCTCCCCACCCTTCTCTACTCAAAAATCTTGTACACCAGAAAGTTGTATTCACGACTTAAAGTGTCTCGTGCTTTGAGTTTTTTTTTTTCCGAGGTTTTTGTCGAGGATATAGTATAGCGCAAAATTTTTATAGATTCTGTGGGTTTTTTTTTAAAGATCCATGAAAACAAAGACTTTATGTGTGAAACCTCGCAACGCAACTAAGTAAGGACTTTGTCAAGGAGTCTTAGTGGTAACTATGCTATCTTTGACTACTAGTACGAATTTATATTTATATTTCCAGAACTCACTCATTTGCTGTTGTTGATTAACACAAAACGTACAGAAGCCAACTAGGATAGGTGGGATTTGTTTTTTATCACATTCTGTAGCCGTTGCTGCATGGAGTGGGATACAGCATGTAGAGCCACAGTACTATTTTAAACTTTTTTCACCCGGTGCGCAAGAGCCACTTCCACCATCCAAACAATATTTTTTTGAGATTAGGCAGCTGAAAAAAAAAATATATATTTTGGGCATTCATCCAAAAAAAAAACAAAACAAAACAAAAAACAAAAAAAAAAATCATCATCCCGGCCCCTTTCTTCAGTAAAAAAGGCGTTTTCACCTCGTTACAAATTTCATGCGAGATGATCGTTGTTTGTCGGACTAAGCAGAGTTTTTTTTTGCCTTCTCAGGGGCCTCTAACCTTCGCTTTTCATGAACCTGCTCCAGACTTGGTTTGCTAACTGTTGTGAGAGCTACCTTGTCGAGTTTCCTCTTTTGTTTCTAGCCTTCTTCAAAAGTATTTAAGCTGCTTTATTCAGGACTTTCGGTCTTCCCTCTAATTTCTTGTCTTCGAAAACCTTCATTTTTCGATGACCATTTTACCACCCAACAATAGGATTTTTCCAGTTTTTTAGCAGTTTCTTAAACTGATAAGCCAGTAAATCGAAGTATACATGCTTATGCTTTCGCGTAGCTGAACATTTTTGCGTTAAGAGGGTTTATCTTTCGATTCATGATAACAACAACAACAATAACAACAAGTTTATTCAGTATTACCATTCTGTACAGGTGTTACCGATTAAAAAAAACTAAGAAGGAGTTCCAGCAATTCGGGCTACAAAATACAAAAATATACGTCGGTCCGTATTGGGAGAAACTGTGCCCTCGGTCTGCTGAGTACCGCCCGAGGCCTACGACCTCCCAGCCGGTGAATAACATATATATATATTTAAGTGCGGCGGTGAGGGAATGTGAATGGAAACGATGCGATGGTGAATGACAAATTATTTTTAAGACTCAAAATTGTGTTAAAAAAAGGAATGTCGCACGCCTGAAGTTTCATGAGGTTTTAGTTTTATAGGAATCATGTACCTTGCTCTGAGGTCGCTCGTTTCCACATTCTTAACTTCCGCTTGATTGGGCTGAGCGCCAACATGGCCATTACGTGAGGAAAATTTTACAATGTTTACTCAATCAAGTCAATTTAGTGTATAAAGATAAAATAAAACTGAACTGAAAAGAAAAGAAAAATCATATAACAAAATAGGAACCTATGCACCCTGTTTGGTACACTAAATTCCAGTCCTCCGTCTTGAATATTAGAGAGGTTAAACGTCTAACGGCAAACGCGAATTTGTGCCAGGTGACGAAGTTTCCCTTATACTTGTCGTTTACTGCTCATTACTTCTACAGATAAATTAGCAGTTTCATGGAATTTCTTATGCATACGAATAATGTTTTAAGCTGTTTTTATCTGCTCATTTTCTATTTTGAGAAATTCTCAACTTGAATCTGACGTTTGTCGTTTGCCACATACTTGAAGCTTACACTCTCTATCTACTTCCGTCTCAGTGGGTTCCAGTCCTCGCTCCTACTTATTTATTTCCGCGACGGGCACACTGCACCAAAGTATGGCACAAAACCTGTCCGATATCAATGACTCCTTTTTTGAGATCGGCGTAGTACAGCTGCGCTCCGTCGCAGAAATCGCTCGTCACCACAACCGTTCAACTGTTTTTCTAAGAGACGTATTGGTGGGTACTGGTATTGGTTAAATAATTTTCAAATTGTCATAATGCTCGCTCTCCAGTCTACATACAAGGGTTTTAAAATGAGGAAAAGCAGGCGTAATGTAAGATAGCCGGGTACATAATTTATTCATTTGCGACAAATTTCCTTTTCATTTTTATATTATATTTTTTTCATTTGGTTTCGACTCCGTCTTATTTTTTATAAAGTTGTGATCGGTTCTATGCCTGCCTTACTTTCACTATGGTTCTGCACTGTCCTATATCTGCAACATAGCGGAGAAACCGGGATATATTCCTTTATTCAAATAGCCACTCCTGATAACATCTTAACTTGGAAGCACGCTTCATTAAAAAAAAAAAAGAAGATAATTAACAGAAGGTGAAGACAGCAATAAAATTGTTGTGACATTTGTTAAATTAACAAAAGAATGAGAGCGAAATTGCTGCTTAACAAATAGTGATAGACATAACTGAGAAGGCTAGGTTATAATGAAAATTATTTGAAATTAAATGAAGAGTGTAGAGAGCTGGAACTGAACGGATAGCAGTTCAATAAAGGATGAAATATTAATTAAACTTTGTTTTCAACAAATTATAACCAAATGACGGTTGCATAAAATTCACCTGTTTATGTTAGTTCTCTAGAGACGGGCTAATTTAGTGCGAAATAAATGCAAAAAGTTCAACTCTGACAACAAAGCAGTGTATTAAAAAAAAGAGCATGGATATTATCGGTAAGTTACTGCAAGGAAAACAACTAATATCACTACCTTAATTGCCTCTTGCGATGAGTTCTTTACTTGTTTTCTTTTTTACTTCGATGACCCAAGATATATATCATGTGCAACAAATTTTCGTAGAAATGATTTTTGGCATATTTCGAGGATTTTCCAAAGACCCTTGACCTGAAATGGAAATAAATAAATGAATAAATAGATAAGTCAATAACTTAAAAAACCTGCAAAAAATCTCACATCCCAACTACGTGACGACTCTGTTTAAGGAGTCTTTGCGGTAACTGTGCTATCTTTATAGAAGCGTTAGCGCTAATGATTAACGACCTTTTTTCTCTTTGACTTTGAGTACGACTTCAAAAAAGCATCATTCTGTTTATATTCCCAGAGCTTACTCGGTTTTCTGCTGTTGATTAACACAAAAAGGACAAAAACCAAAAAGGTAAGTGGGAATTGCATTGCCAAAAGAGGTGGTGTACCAGAAAAGTGATTTTCAAAAGCACAAATGAGCTAAGTTTGAAAAGTCATGCCCATACTTGTATTCTCGTGAAGGTAGTCTTATCTGAAGTTTGTTAGCAGTAACCTGAAGCGTACAAGCCATGAAACGTTTCTGGCATAAAGTGTTACACTAAGGTTTTGGTTGGACGGATCAACGAATGGCAAAGGGGATAGCGCCGCCGTAGCTATGAACTCCATGTCGATGATTTATGACAAACGGAAAATATGAATTAAGATTAAATCACCTACGAATAGCTAGAACACTTAAGAATCATTCCTTAAATGTTGCCAACGTAAATTTACTTTCAGTTGTTGTCATTCATGTGGAATCCAAGAGTTTCAAAAATTTGTTGTCGAGAGGCAAACCCCCTAATGCGCTGAATGAACTTCCTCTTAATTTTTACGCTTCAAGGTATTTCTCAGTTGCTTACTTATAATTTTCCGGTAAAAGAGACCCCGAACTGGCACAAGTAAACCTTCTCACGGATATTAACAACATCCATGCGCCACTGATCAACCTGAAGCCGGAGATTCTATATATGAATAGTTGAAAGCTGTGATCAATAGATAATTCTATCGGTCGTCTATAACGAAGAAAAACGAAAAAAAAAAATAAAAAGGCTTTAATGTTATTGATTCGCTCCAGTTTCGGAAAAAATGTTCTCTTTATTTGACCTGATGTATTACTTGCCATAGATAAGGGAATCCCATTTAGCGATACACCAATACAAGATTAACTTTTCTTTATTTATGAATATTTTTCTTTTGATGAAAATATACCCGTGCTTTTTTGCTTTGCTAGGAGTACTCAGTAGAACACCTTGTGTTAACACCATTTTATGGGCCAATTGAGACGTCGTCGTTTCATTGTTTTTTTTATTATTATTTTATTTTTCTTTCTGCCTTGCATTAATTTTTTTTGCTGCTTTTCACTTAACATGCTTTTTTGTTTGTATTCCTGTTCAAGGCAAATTTCCTGAATAAAAGAAGGATACCCACGGTAACCGTAACGCTTGGTTAGGATGAAAGAATGCTGGAGAGTTTTTTAAGAGACTGGTAGACTTTTTTCTGAAAAAGAAGAAAGATTCTGGTCTGCAGCTTTCGTCATCGAGATTATTGTCGTCTTTCTACTGAACGCTTTCACACTCGCCATCTACACAAGAAACCGTCACCTGCGCAAACGCAGTGCATTCCTGATTATAAATCTTACTGTGGCTGATTTATTGGTGGGAATAGTGGTCGGACTTTCACCAATACTAGAACCAGATAACCTTAACAGGGACCTGGAACTTACACAGGCTTTCAGCTGGCAATCATTCGTGTATTTGACATTACATGAGCTATTTGTAGTTGCTTCATTAGCTAATATTTCATTGATTTCGTTAGAGAGGTTACACGCAGCACTTTTCCCCTTTAGGCATTGTCTTGTTGGACTACGTGTTTACCTCACGATTATTTTGTGCAGTTGGTCGTTCGCATTAACTTTGTCATCTGTAATTGTTCTTTTTTATTTGCGCGCATCGCCAGCGTTTCTGTATGTGCTTGGATCTTACACTGTCCTCATTGTTCTCATTCTCACACTTTCAAATGCTATAATCATCTCAGCTGTTAAAAAGAATCCTCTCTCCCCTAATGCTGGACCAGCTCTTTCAACAGAAAGGAAACTGACGATGACTTTATTAATAGTTACTGTGGTTTCTTTTCTGACCATTCTTCCTGAGGTTATTTGGAATGTTATCCCCTACCGCATAATTAAGAGTAAATTATGTCCTGCAGTCTTTTACCGCTTCAGTAAGTCGTTGTTTGCACTGTATCTTTTCAATTCTATAGTCAATCCCCTAATATATGCAGTAAGAATGCAAGAGTTTAGGAAAGCAGCCAGAAAACTTTTTTGTACTAAGGCACCAGAACTAGCGCGAGTCCAACCTCTTACATTGCATGTACGTACTCAAGCAATACCTGTTGAAGAAAGAACATAAGAAATGGGAGATTTCCTTAGAAAAGCTCTAACAAGATTGCAGAGGTCTTCTTGCCTAGGAATCGTTTGTAAGTTAATCAATGTAAGAGAGATACGAGTGACGAAGTAATAAAAAAAATGACAGAAGTAAAAGAAAGTAATAATTAAGAAATAGAACGCAAACTGCCTTGATAAACATTGTTGGAAAACAAAATATAACATTAAACTTCATAGTAACATACAACTTCAGGAGGAATTATTAATATTGGCTGCAACGTTTGCATTTGCGTAGGCATGTGTATCTTAGTGCTTCCTTACCATTCCAGTCCTTACTGTCTCTTTGATGTACAGTGGAACCCAGCCGTCTAAGGACACCCGTCTACAAAGGACAGTTTCGTTTGTCCCAAAGAAAGAAAAAAGCTCAACAAAAATATTTTCTTTAAAATTTCCCAGCTTTTTAAAACACGGAAACTCGGTTAATTTGGACACTATGGCATGTCCCGTCGGTATCCGTATTGACCGGTTTCCATTGTAGTTATATCAAATGTCATATTATCCTTATTTCATTGCGATGGTGGACCCTTTTTTCATCAACGATCTCAGCATTTAAAAGGGAATGTGAATGAAAACGATGCGATTGTGAATGACGAATTATCTTACAGACGCAAAATTGAGTCGCATCTCTAAAGTCTCTCTAGGTTTTAGTTTTCTAGGAATCATGTACCCTGCCCCGAGGTCGCTCGGGTCCCCATTATTCTTAACGTCCGCTTAATAGGCAAGTTTGGTATTCCCGGGCGGCTTAGGGCGAGTGCTTGTTTTCGTGCGAAAGCGAGGCTAATGCGAGTAACTTCTTGGCAAGAAGACAAACAAACTGAGTTACCGGAAGATGAGGAAAATCTTAAAGGTTTAACGTTTCGAGGGGCTCTAAAATTACTTGCTCAAGAAATCACTGCTACGTCCGCAAAGGGAAGATCAGCTCTTCGTCACCGAGAAAATCAACGAGCGAAACCAGAAATTGTCCGGAAGAATGGGTTTGTGAGCGAGTTTAATAAAAATGCGAAGATGGTCTCAAAATCCTCAAAACATGGTAAAACCCTGAAGCCATTTTAATGTCCATTTTCATTGATCGTTATAACTTCTTTAAGTAAGCCTTTCATTGAAATGTTGTGGTTATCGAAAAAATGCAATTAAGTGAAACAACTACTTTTCAGTTGACATTTTCTAAAGGAGCGGATAAAAAATCTTGTGTATTTGAAATAAACCGAACAAGTACGTTCGGTGGAAAAATATCTATCACGACGGGGCTGAAGTGCTGCATAGATTCCTTGCACTGTAAAGAAGGTAAATCAGAATGTACAAAGGCGATTTGAAAGGTATAAGTTTATTTATAAATTTAGCTTACATCGTTTATAAAAACATTCAGCCACATCAAGAGAGAATGAGCTAAGCTTAGCTCATTCTCTCTTGGCCACATGTAGAAAAACGATCGACGTATGCACATCTCAGTCGGTTAGAAGTTGAATACAGACTTATTATACAGATGATAATACTAATCCATTTTGCAGATATACACAAGAGTAAAACAGGATAATAAGAAGTATGCAAAATAAAAGGGAATCGAATATTAACTTTTTAAACATAAGCTTAATTTACCATTTTCAAGCTGAAGTTTACCTCTTCTTTTGGCTGCAGTCGTGGCTTTTCTCATGTCTCTGTTAGTTCGACCAGCTCTTTCCACAGTTTTGCTGTTTGAAACAGATATCCCTTCAGCGTACTGGTAAAGTTTGAGCTTTGAAATCTTATTGTTTTCATGCTTTGTATCGTTTTCCAACGACTCATCCGCACTTTGCCTATGTTTGATTATGTTTTTGTCAAGAGGTTGATCTAAAGTTGGGCTATGTTATTGCGAAATAAATGCAAAAAGTTGAACTCTGACAACAAAGCAGTGTATGAAAAAAAAAGGAACATGGATATAATCGGTAAGTTAGTGCAAGGGAAAGAAGCTATATCACTACCTTAAGTGCGAAGAGTTCTTAACTTGTTTACTTTTTGTTCTACGATAGTCCGTGATATATATCATGTGGAGAAAAATCTTCAGTGGGATATGATGTTTTAGCGGATTTCGAAGTCCTTCTAAAGATCCATGACATGAAGTATTTTTTCGCATTCATGTCATGGATCTTTAAATAAATAAATAAATAAATAAATAAATAAATAAATAAATAAATAAATAAATAAATAAAATAAAATAAATCCGCGAAAAACTATTCTACCAACCATGTGACAACCCTGTTTAAGGATTCTTTACGGTAACTCTGCTATTTTAAAAGCGTTGTTATATATGCCTAGATACATAAAGGCGATCATTTTTCTCTTTAACTCGCTACTACAGTGTAGTACGAATTTTAAATTTCAGTCTTGTTATATTCCCAGAACTAACTCAGTTTTCCTGTCGTTGATTAACATAAAAAAGTGCAGAAGCCAAAAAGGAGAAGCGAAATGGTATAGCAGATGTACTAACTGAAAAGTGATTATTAGAGGCAGTGCACACTAGCTGGGTTTGAAAGGTCATGCCTGTAATTGTAGTATTGTGAGCGTATGTCTTATCTAAAGATTATTGTAAGTAACTTAATTAGAAGCGTGCTAGTCTTGAAACGTTTCTGGCATGAAGTGTTTCATTACGTTTTTGGTTGAACGGATGAACGAATGGCAAAGGGGATAGCACCGCCGTAGCTATGAACTCCATTTCAACCATTTAAGTGACAAACGGAAGAATCGAACTAAAATAGCATCCCCTACGAATTGCCATGTCATCTAGCTAAGAATCGTTCCTTAAATATTGCCAAGGTACGATTCTTATCCACAAAAGTTGTTCTCAGCATTGCGGAATTTTTTTGTATTCTTTTATTGCAAATTTCCTTTAGAAATGAGGGATACCAACGGGCACCGTAACACTTGGTGAGGATGAAATAATGCTGCAAAGTTTGGAGTGAGACAGGTACAACAATTTCTGAAAAAGAAGAAAGAGCCTGGTTCGCAGCATTGGTCATCGAGTTTGTCATCTTTTACTGGTGGGAACAGTGACCGGACTTTTACTAACATTCGAACCAGATAACCTGGAGAGGGAACTGGAATTTCAACAGGCTTTCAGCTAGCAATCATTCGTGTATTTGACATTGACAGAGCTATTTCCAGTTGATTCATTAGCTAATATTTCATTGATTTCCTTAGAGAGGTTACACGCAACACTTTTTCCTTTAGTCATTGCCTTGTTGGGAAGTGGGTCTACCTCATCATTATTTTGTGTAGTTGGTAGTTCTCCCTGACTTTGTCATTTTTTTATTGCTCTTCTTTATTTGCGCTTATCACTTGCACATCCATATGTCAATGCATCTCACACTTATCTCACCCTTGTCGTTGTCACAACTGTAAAAACAATCCTCCCTCCGCTATTAAATGCTGGACCAATTCTTTCAACAGAGAGGAAACTAACGGTGACTTTATTTATAGTTACTGTGGTCTCTTTCTAACCATTCTTCCTCGCACTATTTGGCATATTATCCCACCCCATATGTCAAGTAAAGTCTGTCCTGAAATATTTTATCGGATCGATTGCTCGTTTTTAGCACTATATTTGTTCAATTATATAGTCAATCCCGTAATATATGCAGTAAGAATGCGAAAGTTTAGGAAAGCAGCCAGGAAACTTGTTTCTACAAAGACACTAGAACTTAACGCGAGTCCAGCCCATATAACCTCTTACATTACATGTACGTACTCACGCAATACCTGTTGAAGAAAAAACATAGGGAATGAGAGATCTCCTTGTAGAAAAGCTCTAACAGGCTTGCTGAGGTCTTGTTGCCACTGGATATTCATTTGTAATCCTTATCAATGTAATAAAGATATGAATGACGAAACCTAGGAGGAGGGAAGGAAAGCAGGGCATGAGGTGTGGATTTAATTGTCTTTGTTGGCCCTAGAGTGGGGCATTTTTGCTCTCCCAGGGGAGAGGATATTTTAATCTTGCTTCGGTCGACGTGCACTGGGATCAACAAGATATTGCGGTATCAAAGTAACAGTACTACAAGCTTTATTTTCAAAACCGAAAACAACATCACGTTGAAAACGTGCAGCTCTGTTTGATTTTCAAGAGGTCTTTTACTGCAGGGATATAAAATCTTAATAATGTAGGATTTTGAATTTCCGTGACCATGTTTGTTGATAATACGGAAGAAAACGAAGAAAGAGCCTTGTTTGCAATTGGTGTCGTCGAAATTACTGTCATCTTTCTACTGAACGCTTTCACTGTTCCCATCTACACGTCAAGAAACCGTCACTTACGCATGCCCAGTACGTTAATACTTAATCTGACTGTGTCCGAATTTCTGGTGGGAACAGTGACCGGGCTTTCACTAATATTCGCGATTATTTTGTGAAGTTGGTTGTTCTCGTTGATTTTGTCATCTATGTTTTCTCTTCTTATTTTGCGCGCATCGCCTGTATTTCCATATGTATCTGCATCTTACTTTTTTCTCTGCCTTCTCATTCTCACAGTTTCATATGTTATAATCATCTCAAATGGCAAAAACAATCCTCACCATCCTAATACTGGACTCCCACTTTCAAAAGAAGAAAAACTAACGGTGACCTTATTTCCAGTCAGTGTGGTCTCTTTTCTGACCATTCTTCCTTTAGCTATTCGGACTGTTAATTCCTCCACCGTTTATGGAGTAAGTTATGCCATGCAGTCCTTTACCGCATCACTTACTTATTTTCTGTGCCAGATTATTTCAGCTCTATATTCAGTCCCCTAATATATGCAGTAAGAATGCAAGAGTTTATGAAAGCAGTCCGGAATCTTGTTTTTACTAAGACACTACGAGTAACGCGTGTTCAACCCAATGAACAACTTACATAACATGTTCATACTCACGAAATACCTGTGGAAGAAAAAACATGGGAAATGGGAGATCTCCTTAGGAAAGCTCTAACAAGCTTGCTGAGGTCTTTTTGCTACTAGATATATTTCATAATCTTTAATCAGTGTAACAAAAATATGCGTGGTGAAATAAAGAAAAAATAATAGAATAAAATAGAGTAAAATAATAATGAAACAACTGAAAAAAAAAAAAAAAACGGTGGCAAAAACAAACAAAGAGACAAAAAAAACCAGGTAAACTGCGATGGCAAACATTGTTGCAAACAAAATAAAACATTTCATTTCACTTGAGAGTAACATACAACTTGAGGAGTGGATTTATTTTGGCTGCAACTTTCGCATTTCCGTACACATTTTTTCTTTTTGTCAGTTCACTAACCACACAGCAGTTAAATAAGTCACACAACAGATCAATAACCACACCAGTAGTTCAATGACCACACATTAGTTCACTAAGCGTAAACTATATGTAGCTGCGGGAAAAATAGCCACAAGTACGTTTATTTTTTAATAAGAATGCGTAGCATTAAGTAAGTGGTAAATACTCATTTAGCTACGGTACGAGACCTAAATTGATATATGTTACACTGTAATTAAGTTCTGGTGAGCTCACTAATATAGACGGGAACACAGACTGATGTTAATTTAAAAATTTTAGTCTGCTCAGAAGGTCTGTCATTCTCATCAGGGGCACAGTGAACAGACCTGGAAAGAGAGTCGTCTCAATACTTCCTTCCCATTCCAATCATCACTGTATCTTTGATGTACAGTGGAACCCTGCTCTGCGGAAACCCGCTTGATTCGGACACCCGTTTTTAAAGGTGAAAGACAGTTCTGTTTTTCCGGAAGATATATTAAAAAGAAAAAAACAAAAACGACATATATTTTTTCGAATTCAAAAGTAACCTGCATTTTAAAATACGGAACACGGGTTAATACGGACACTATGGCATGTCCCTTCGGTGTCCGTATTAACCGGTTTCCATTGTAATTATTTCAAATGCCAAAAATAATCCTTATTTGAGTGCTCTAGTTGGATCCGCTGGTTTACCCTTCGTCAGCCGATGATCTCAGCATTTAAGAGGGTAGGAATGTGAATGAAAACGGCGATGCGATAGTGAATAAGGAATTATTTTTAAGACGTACAGTTGTGTTAAAAACGAAATAGCGCGTGCTTTAAGTCTCACGAGGTTTTAGTTTTATAGGAATGATGTACCCTGCTCCGATGTCGTTAGTTTCACATTCTCAACTACAGCTTGATAGGGCTGTAGCGCCAACAACGGGCCGACGCGTGGGGAAAATTATGCACTGTGTACTAAATTTAATATATTAAGATAAGATAAAACTGAAATGAAAATAAATATCATATCACGAAATAGGAACCTATATAAGCACCCTATGTTGATGTTCTTAAAAATAGACTTGCCTAGTACCTAAGCCTCATTATTCAAAGCAGCTTAAACATTTTGGGCAACGTGGTCTGTACAACATACGCTACTATCGATATATCAAAATTCATCATGATGGTGAGTCCAGGAGGACACAAACGAATTTTTTTTTTTTCAAATAAATAAATAAAGGAAAAACATATTTGAAAGAGGATATTCATTTCGTTTTTAATAAGCTCGTATGTCCAAGTAAGGTTTTTATGATTTTTTTCCCCAGGCGATAAACCATCAGCACCGTGAAGTTTTCTGTAGCTGTTCGTTTATCCCTCGCCCGCACTTTGAGACAAGTTTAGTTAGGAGATATGACATCATAAGTGGTAGGTGGCCACAAGCCATATTTGAGTGAAAATGTGTGTTTTTCAACTTCTTTCAGCAATAAAAGTAAAGTTTGTGGATAAAATGATGCAAAGTACGTACTCATGTGTTATTTTACTTGTCAAGCCAGCGATCAATTCTCGTGGTTTTTACCTGATTTCTTATTCTTGAAAAAACCAAGATGGCGACCATGTGTGGTGACGTCACAGACCTCCAGCAACGCCACCACCCATAAAACATACCTCATATCGTAAGGTTTCCACTGAAGGCAAAATTATTTCGAAATACTGGAACATATCAAAAACTCCATCAACTCCCCCCCCCCCCCCTCCCTGTACCACTGTGAGGGTATGCTTTGCGTGTGCCTCCGAGGGTTAAGAATAACTTTATCTGTTGTTAGGCCCCAAAACTTATATTATATGTTTAATAACCTCTCTCAAATAAGCAGGTGTCACATTGATTAGGCTATGATGGAAACTGCCAAGCTTCCTCTAATATATACTTGAAGTCTTGAATTAAAATTCATGTTTAAAAAATAAAGGAAAACAACTTGATGAGCAATTTAATTTTCACCTGTTCATTTTGAGTTCCCTCAAAGAACAGGAAAAAATATATTTTAATCCTGGCGATAATCAGCAAAAGGAAGGGAAAATACAAACAAGGAAATTACACAGTTTGACTACAAAGAGTCAAAGAACTCACTTTTCGAGAGTAAGTCCTTATTCTGTTGTTATCTTTAAAATCACTCGCTAGATATTGTCCATTGATTCTTATTGTATGCGACAAACAACCGAACCGTTTCTCACTTGAATTTTGTCTAGTTTTTATCATTAACGGTTGGCAAGAATAATTTGCGTATATATAAAGAAGACCACGAAATCTACAATCCATCATTAATTTTCTGCCATTATATGAGCACGCTTCGTTCTATTTTCGATAAATACTAAAACAGTAATTATAAGTTAGTGATCCTGACACCCACAGGGATCATCCCAATTCTTCCAAAATTCAAAATATTCAGGTAAAATATTTTCAAGTTTTCAGCAAGCTTACTCCTCCTCTTTCAAACCGTCTTGCCTACTTCTCGGCAAGGTTTCACTGCAGAAGTTAATTTTTCCTGCAGATACCTCAAAAAGCCGATAACATAGTGCGATATGTTTTGTGTATTTCTACATGTCTTCCTTTCAGTATTAGTCAGAAGTTCAGCTTTTTCGTCTTCGGATAGCCGTGAACCCTTTTTTTTTTTAACTAGGCGCGAACGGCTTAAAATTTGTCTCCAGGCAAATTTTCCATCAAATTAATCTAGCCAATCAGAAACGGCGAAATAATTTGAATGAATAATAACACGGATCAATGTACCGTGTGACATGGAGTCTCCTCGGAATCATAACTTGATTTTGCTTTCTTACTTATTGCCACCCACTCTTTGTTATGGTCTTTTTATACAACTGAAAGATAAATAAAAGAGTAAGATAAAGAAAAAGCATTTTCGGTGTTTAGGGCAAAACAACTTTTAATAGCTAGCTATAGTGAAGGAAACCCACTGAGCGGGTGATGTATTAATTGCCCTTGAATATAATTGAACATCAATGAAAAATTACAGGATGGTGTTTAAGTCCAGTGACGGGTTAGAGCAGTCACCAATTAGAACTCTGTGGACCTTAAGAGTATTTATTATATTTGTTTATCTATTTACTCCTGCTATCTATCTATTTATTTAATATTTTTTAAATTTTTCAAGCTCGATCTCAGGTAACGTCATTCAGTGTGTTTCATTTCCAAATGGTCGTAGAAATACACTCCGAAGTTCGACTCTTTCGTTAATTCTTATCATTATCAATAGGTATCAGAGTTTCCTATATGCAAGACAACAACGTGTGGGTGAGCTATAGTTTTATAACACTGGAAATTTGTCAATAGAGGAACCACACAAGGTAGAGTAAGCGGACCGTATCTTTTTAATATATTTTTGAATGACTTGGAGATTTTCTTTGCCCTGTTCTTTTTAAATATTCCGATGATTCCACTATAGTTTCGCCTATCACTAGGAGCTGCGACCCGTCTGCCGACTTAGTAGGACAGTTCTTAACCTGGTGTAAAGACAACAAAATGGTCTGCAACCCTTGTAAATGTAAAGAGCTGGTTGTTAGAAAGAAAAAATCACAATGTACTCTACTCTCCAATAACAATATTCCTCAATGTAATAGCTTCGTTTTACTAGGAGTAACTCTATAAAGTGACGGGAAATTTAATGAGCATGTAAGAACCAAGCTTGTCAAAGCCAACAAGTGTTTACACGTCTCACGAACACAAGAAAGGAACACTACTTTCAGGCAGAGCTAGATCAACTTTTTATATCTATTGTTTTACCTAATTTTAGCTATGCGCTTTCAGTCTATGGGGCATCGGAGTCCGATTTTACGGTTATACAAAATTTTTTAGACTGATGCCATATATAATAAACGCCGTTTTATTTCATTTCCAGTTTTTATCAAGAACCTTTTAAATAAACAAGATCGAAACATTTTAAAGAAATCAAATATCAACGGATTGTCACCCACTGAAAGATACAATTCCTGTCCAGAAGACATGTACATAATCTTAGGAAAAAAGGCTGCGTACGCCCGAAAATTAATACAGAGCGTTTTATGAACACCTTTAAAAATAGGTCGATTTTTAAGCTCCATTTATTGCTCTTGATTTATTGTAATGGCATACTTTTTTAAATATATATATATATATATATGTGTGTGTGTAGATATTTCATCACAGTTTCTTTATCTTCCGCATTATTGTAACATGAGATATGTAGTTTTATCTTTTGATGAAATGAAGACTCATTATTATTATTATTATTAGTGGTTGTTTTAATTTACACTCTTTTTTTCCTCCGTTTTTCCAGGTAATAAAGTTACATGAATGTCAGAGAAAGCAACGCTCTGGCTGTAAGATGAATCTGAGTACATTTTATTTGAGGGTAAACGAATGCAGTGCTACCAATGAATCTTATGAAGTGTTCATCTTTTCTGAAACAGAAGAATGGATATGGTTTGGAAGTTTTGTCACTGAAGTAGTTTTCATTGTTTTGGTAAACGCCTTTACACTCGCCACCTTCGCAACTAAGCACCAATTACGCAAGCGCAGTACGTACCTGATAATAAATCTGACTGTGGCTGATTTGCTATTTGGAACAACTGAAGGCCTGTTATCCATATTGGAACCAGCTATCCTTGAGGGGTACCTGCTATGTTCTACAGAAGAGTGGTTCAGCTGGCAAGAACTTATGTTACTGACTTTGTATTTCCTGTTTCCGGTAGCCTCCTTGGTCTATATTTTATTGATTTCTTTAGAAAGGTTACATGCTACAATATATCCTTTCAAACACTGCCATATTGGAGGAAAGGTTTACTTTAGGATTATTGCTTTTAGTTGGCTG
The DNA here is from genome assembly GCA_964035705.1 of Porites rus. NCBI lineage: Eukaryota > Metazoa > Cnidaria > Anthozoa > Scleractinia > Poritidae > Porites > Porites rus. The sequence goes on from OZ037993.1 coordinate 7,129,370, forward strand.
CTGGCATTGGCTCTAGCCTTTGTGTTTGCTTTTCTTTTATTGCGTGTTTCCTTTGTATTCCTAAACGTATATGCATCTTTCGCTTTTATCACCCTTCTAATTCTCGCAGTCTCTTATGTCAGGATTATTCTAAACGTCAAGAAATATCCTCACTCGGCACAGAATTTTGGCTCGTTACTTTCGGAAGAGAGAAAACTATCGCTAACGTTATTTATAATTACCGTGGCCTCGTTTCTGACCATTCTTCCTGCTGTTATTTGGGATGCTATAATTGCAGGCTTGTGGCCAGATAAAGTTTCACCAACGATAGCTTATCGTATCTCTTATACTTTTGCTGCATTGTATTTATTCAATCCTATCTTGAATCCACTTATTTATGCTTTTAGAATGCAGCAGTTCAGGAGAGCAGCTAAGAAACTTATCTGTAAGAAAAAAACCAGAATCAATACTATCGAACCTGTTGAAAGTCTTGCGATGTAGTAGTCTGTCCTTCACCCACGACCCTGTGCGTCTATTACGCAAGTTAGCCACTTTTGAGTATAATATTCTGTCTTTTGTTTAGTTTTTCTTCCAGCGAAATCTGCTGCGCTCACTTGAGTCCCCACAATCCAATAACTGACAGTTGATTGCCCTATGTCAGGTACTCCGGATTCCGAAATCAGAAAATCTTTGCTTGTGGAATCCAGAATCTGGGAATTCTTTTTTTTTCTCGGATTTTTGCTATTGGAATCCGGAGTCCTTGGCTTTGGAATCTGTAAGCCAGCTTGAGTTATCAGGGATCCTGCAAACGATTGGAATCTGGAATCCAAATTCCACTGACAAAGAATCCGGAGTTCCATTGCCTGGAATCCGGAAGCCACAGCGACCACAGTGTGGAATCCAGAACTGTCTGAGACTGGGTTGGATTGCCTCGCATGGGAAGCTGACCTAGATACATATGATTGATAGATCCCTGAGATGAAGGCGCTTTGGTGTCACTATTCAGCTACAGTGTCGAACCCTCCATAAGCGACCAAAATGTGAAGATTATGGTGGTCGCAGTTTTCTGGGTAGAGGTCCCGAAACATCTACATTGAGTGTAACTGCAAGTTACAATATATGTAGTTCCATGAGACAAAAAGTTAACAGATCGGTTGGTCGCTTACAAGAAGTGGTCTTTTACGTGGGTTTCCTGAGTTTTTCGGGTGGAGAATAAGTCTGCGTTCGTAGGCTATAAATCTAATTAACCGGAAAAATTTGGGAGTTTTAGGATGGGGGCCCCTTATACAAGGCGGTCACTTACAATTTTGTCATGCATATTTTTAAAGGTATTTCTTATCTCTTCCGGAATTGAAATATGTAGATCAATATATTTCGACATATGTAAAAATAATAAACTAGTAAATATAAATAAATAAATTCAACTCTCACTGCATCACTCTTCTCTTTTCTCATCAGCCATTGCCGGAAATCCTTGGAGTCCTACTCTCCTTGGAGGTTTTCTTGCCCTAAAGGGGGGTGAGGGGTAGGGGGGCGGAGATTGGGGCATTCCCTTATATATTTTATATAGGTATGTGCCGCCCCAAAGGGTCTGGTTTTTGCGACGTTTCGGTCTAAAAAACGGGTATAGACTTTATCTACTTTCGTCTGGAATAGTGTACAGTTTTCGAGGGAGCTATATATGGGAGTGTATAAACGCATTTGTCGTTTCAATTCCAAATGAATAAGCCTATGCGAATTCGAAATGGACTTAACGAAATATTTTTTGGGCGTTCTAATCTTAGTAATGATGAAATAATTTCTTAGAGACCAGGTCTGTAAACAGGTGTGGAAAATGAGATTTTTTTGGCCAGTAATAGGGTCAGGATTTAGATAACCGAGGGGCGAACCCCAGCAGAATTCCCAGGAGTACCACACGGGTTTTCTTGCACGAAAGATTAATCTGTAAGCAGCTTGAAATCCATCACTCGTCCGATGTAAGAGCTCCTTTGGGAAACCAAGACAGTCTTGGACTGGAATGGATGGATTCCAGATTCCAGGTACTGGACTCCGACCTTTATAGTGGAACTTGGATTCCGGATTCCAATCGCTAATGGGACTCCGGATTCCTTGAGCTGTCTCCGGGTGTCATGACCATGATTCCGGATTCCATAAGCGAATTATTTGCCCGATTTCATATTCCTCAAGCAAAAATTGCTCGGATTCCGTGATCCGGGCGACACCACTCAGTGATACACGTTTTACTTGCAACGTGGACACTGTTTGAAGCGACTACTCTCCACTGAATTGAATGTAGCTTGTCATCTAGAAAAAAAATATCTTCCTTGAGCAATTTAGTCAATCTGTCACCCACATAATTTAAATTTGGGCTACTAATTTCTGGGAAGTGAGTGCTCACCAATTAGCTCAGTTGGAGGGGATAAACTCGAAAATCACGCTAATAAAGAAAAAGAGGAGAAAAAATAAACATAACGGGAGGAAGAAAAGAGGAAGAAAGAAACAGCAGAAAAACAATAACGACAACAACAACAAAAATTGTTGCTCTCTTATTTTTTTTTTGTACATTGGCTAGTTTGGAAAAAGAAAAAAGCAAAAAGCAAAAGAACGATAATATTATAAAATGGCTGGTCACCTAACATTTTCCAACCCCGGGCGAACTGGGGTGACACACTGAGCCTAAGAATCCCGTGGTGGGGGGTGGGGGGTGGGGGCTAGTACTCGACCAATATTTGGGTGTAGGTGAGCCACTGAGGTTTTAAAACCCTGATTCTGTTAGAACAAAAAACTTTTACAATAATACCCTGTTTACTACAACACCCTCGATTGTTTTACCCTGTGTCATTAAGACAAAGGTTAAAATGTAATTGGTTGGCAATAGTGCAAATTCACGCTATAGCGGGCTCCTGGCTATAGTCATACTTGGAGTTAAAAAAAAAATTAATCTAGCTAATCAAATCAATCGTGCAGGCTGAGAGATTCACACGAAATTATGTACCCTTTTCAGGAAAGAGAGGTCAAAAACCATTTCTTTCAGCGGCACATCCCGGTATAGGATAGTGTGACATTTTCTTGTCTTTGTGACAGCCCCGTGTGAACCGGATGTCGTGACGTAACGCTATGCAGAAGATCAGAGTTTCTGTTCTTGTCATCTGTCATCTGTCTAAATAATTATGGCGGGAGATTGTGATGGTACGGAATGTGGCCTGTGCAAATGTCTTTCGTGCAATCCACTATGTGAACCGAACGCGAACATTTCATCGAAATCCCTACAACCAGGCGGAAAGTTATACCAGTTGGCAGTGAAAGAGAATGGACCACTGGAAGAAGGTGTTGTCTACACATTTCGTGGCATAACAGACCTGGTCTTCGTATTTGAATCAACTAAGAACACGTTGGTCACTCTTTCAAACAAGATGCTGTGTGAGCGTAATTTGGGCGTGGTCGTACTACGGGTATGATACTTTGAACATGCCTTATTGCAGCTAAAGAACTGTCATCATATCTTACTAGAGAAGACAAATCCTTTACTCCACTTGTTTGCTGAACCACACAGCTTATACAGTGTGTCCCAATCCACAACAAAAACAGTGTAATTTCACGACAATGTTTGAAAATATGCACATCTTCAATGCAGACATTGCAACATAGGACACAAGTGGTTACAGTATCCACAAGGATTAATGAGAGTAACACATTAGGAACATTGGTAACTATTTTAAAAACATTTGAAATATTACAATTTTCAACATTGCTTGAGAAAAGATGAGGTTCAAAGGCGGCAATATGTACACCTTTAAGTTCATATATATCCTCATTCCTATGTAGAGTCTGAAAATATTGTACTAATTTATGCATGGATGGTATTTCCAACAGTACACATGTCCCTTCACTATGACTGTTATGATACATATCTCTAACATGAGAATCAAATACCAACGCCAATAATTGCCACCGTTAAAATGAATGAGTTGTAGTTCAGTGCCAAGAGTGCTTCAAATGCTGTAACCTGTGAGTGGCATATACAGTAGTGACGGATGTTACAAGTATAACTGTCACTGCATGTATTCAAGGAGCAAAAATTGCTCAAACACTGCAACCATTCCGGGCAATTCTGCATTAACATAGATTGTCTTACAAGCAGTGACAGACTAGAATATAATTGAATACCAACAATCATTATTTGAGTCATATCACCAACTGAAGTAATCTTTGTTATCTTAGTGTAAATTAAAGCGCACAGACTCATTGCGACACATCGTTGTCCACCATTTTCCCCAAATCCTGTAACATTTCCTTGACAGTATGGAGCATTAATTGTTTTCGTAGCACCTACATAAACTGAAGGTCCTGGATTCTTCTCTGTATCAGTACAATGCTTAAATTGGCCAAAATTAACCCGGTGATTCAAACCGTTTTAAGCACTATAAAATGGATAATTACTTGTACAGAGGGGCAAATTCTTACTCAGAAGCGTATTTGGATATCTCATTCCACCTAAATCGCCTGTGCTCTGATGCTTAGACGAGAGATATACCTTCCCTCGTTTACGAACTAGTTTTGAAGTTGCCCCTTAAGAAAAAACCTCACACTGTTACAGTTACTTCTATAAACTTTTTCTATTTTTAACGTAACAATGAATTTCCGACGACAATGGTGTATTTTTCCGAATACTCTTCCATACAAAAAGTGTTACTTTCCGTGTTTTCTGTAACAAAGATTTTAATTTGTTCATCGGTAGTCTGCTAGGGGCATCACGGTAACCGGTCATTTCGTTTCATGGTCAGATCGTTGACATAGTTCCAAGTTAGATCGTTCCAATCAATAGTCAGATCGTTCCAATCAATAGTCAGTTCGTTCCACAAAAAAGTCAATTCGTTTCACAAATGAAAAGTCAAGTAAATCTTTCCAAATTTGTTGAGTGAACTTTATCGAGAAGAAAAACGTTTCGTTCATACCCCAAGCTGATAACATAATAATCGATCCAAAGTCGATTTGATCCATCCTAAATCGTTTGAAAACATACAAGAGACGATTTCAACCAGCCACGGGCCTTAACATTTAAACCGCTGCTTTGAGAGTTTTTGAGCTAGAATCGATCAATAGTTTTGAAAGATATAGAACAACAAGTAAAAGCTATGCCGTTCTGAAGGTACAGTATTTCGAAGCGCTTGTAACCTAAATATTTCTTTGCAGCGCCCGATTTATGCAAATTTTGAAAACAACCACAGTTTCGAATTACAATCTCGATTTTTTGGTAATTTGTCATGCCGAAAATATAATTGACTTACCTGATTTAAACCAACGAAATTGTAAGTTCTGTTATGAATAAATTTCCCACGACGAGATCTCAATTCAGTTTCTTTATTTCCTCCACAACACAATTTTCCTTCTGTACAACTACCTCATTACCTTCTCTTGTCGTCACCTCGCTGCCATCAATGCATCAAAACACTTTAACACAGAACTTGCTGATAATGCAAAATCCCGACGCACAGCATCGTACACGTACCGCGTCACAACATACAGATGAAAAAACACAACACGCAATACAGAAAAAGTTCATTAACCGTCACCCTGCTAAACAAAATTGAAATAATAAAAAGAACTGTTGCAGTTATCACAGTAGTTCCAAAAGAAGCCTCAGTCCCTTTTGGCTTCAATTGTTGACAATCGTCTCTTCCTTCATCGGAACAGATTTTTATCACAGGCAACTCGCTGTGTTCCGCAATGCAAAAATCAAAATCACTATTGTCACACTGATAACGAGCAAATCTTGCGAGTCTCAAACTCGTTCAACATTCCTCTGTTCAAACTCTTATCCATTTTACACGTACACTCTTGATATTCCCATTTGTT
>OZ037993.1:7140204-7167704 GCA_964035705.1 Porites rus
AGACAGACTGTAAATTATTTTCTTTCTCACTTCGATTCTACTGAAAAACTGGTTTGAAACACAATAAGCTAATACAATTCTTGTCATCAAATAAATCTATCCAAGAACAAACAGGCAACGTTTGTTTGATAAAAGAAACAGAGGGGAGATCTCTTGTACCTTGCATTTTCATTTCCACCGTTTTATTCCTTGGCTTCATACCCTTAGCCGGTACAAATAATATTTACTATTTTTCTAAAATTTTTCCTCTCTTCGCCCACCTCTCACCCCTTCATAATTCCCTCCTATCGTCTTCTTATTTCCCGCCCTCTGTGCCCCTCTAACCCCTTAAGGCTTCGAGCTACCCCATCACTGCCGTCGTTTTCTAGGTCATCGTTTACTAGGTCGTCGTTTTCTAGGTCGTCGTTTTCCAGGTCGTTGTTTTCTAGGTCGTCGTTTTCTAGGTCGTAGGTCTTCGTTTTTTAGGTCGTCGTTTTCTAGACACCCCTCATGTCTACTAAATATCTTTTGATTTACACCCACTTTGCAGTAGGCGGGAAAGGGCTCAAAAATGCATATTTTCATCCTAACACTGTGCAAAATCCCCACATTTTCGAAAAATAATTATATATATTTTCAGACCAACAAAGGGGATGTCCAAAAACATAGAAACATAAAAATGTGTTGTGGTTTTAACGATTTATCAGCACAGCCGATCGACGAAATATGCCGGCCTATTTTCTGTTATGACTGTTACAATGCACGATTGAAGGTCTTAACGGAAAGCCGCAATAACACAATAATTCATTAAATGTATCAAGTATTTTGAACTTTTTGTGACTTTTGTAGCCTGTGAACAGGCCTTTGGTCGAACGGGGAACTAGGGAGAGGGAAAAGCGAAAAGGCCTGTAGACAAACAATTGGGACCGCCGTTCCACGGCAGCCGCTGTGCATCAGATCCTGATGCAAGTTCTTGTTGGCGAGAACACTGACTGTTGACGGATGTGATTGACATCGGCTTTTCGGTCGGCACGTAGCACTCGTTTTGATCACAAAGTGGAAATAACAAAACACTCCAAAGACTGTTAAGCTTGTTCAAAAGCTATTACCAAGGGAGGAACTACGCGCTTCAGTCAAAAGACTCACACTATCTTTAGAAAAACACTAGGCTGGAGTTTACCGAGTCACAATGCAATTCTCCATAGTTGATGTAGCTTCGGTTTAAGCTGCACTTGAATCTTATAACTTTGGATCTGTAAATTACTATCCGTGATAATTTTTAAACATTCTGAAAAGAAAACTAACGAGCTGGGCCCAGCGTGATACAACATTTCAGAAAAACATTACATTCACGGACTAAAGAAAATCGCTTAGTTATTCAGATCCAGAAGGCACTTTGGAGAAAAGCAAGACCCTCATTCAGCCGCAATAAAAAGCTTTACGCTTCAAAAGAGGTCAAAGAAAATGCTCTTGCATCAGAGGGCAAATCCTGCCGACCAGCGACAAAAACCACAGTAAATCGATATGTATACCGTGACCTCTCAGTGTGAAACAAGCGGCTAAAATCACATTTGCTCAGTGAAAATGTAGAACCTTCCAGAGCATAATCTACCCAGCAGAGGAAAAAACTTATGGGAACAAGCAGCATTTTGGCGTGAGGTAAACGTCGTGTAGGCCTACCGCCACCTTTTATTGCTATAAATGCGGAATAAATACCCAAAGGTGTAATTCCTGTCGGCAATCGAAGCGCTGCTGATCTCTTTGTACTTGTCTTTGGAGGTTCACGTTCTGGAGAAGTCATGATACAGGGGCACCCAACGTCAATTTTCGGAAAATATCTGTTCGGAAGACGGTTTGAGATCTAGAATTTTCCTAGGATTTCGAACGTCCAAAAAAAATTGTATAATTGCCCATTTTTAACGGATTTTTACCCTAGAAAGGTCACCTAGAATTTTCGGAAGCCTTTTATTTTCTGGCTGAAATTTTCGAAAAGGTAATTAAGCTTTGATCCCTATGGCTCGCATCACTAGACTTTCAGCTACGAAATCCGAACAGATGAAAAATTTTTAGGGGATAAAAATTTGCCCATATCTACCATTTAATAACTAAAATACGTTTAACAATGCAATGTTTAAGTGGTTTTGAACTACATTCTCGATGGGTGCCCCTGATGATAACATCTGTACCTTTCGCATTCCAAGTTCGCTCATTGCAGGGGCTTATTAAATTAGAAACTGAACTAGCAAGACGAACGGCCCGTCGCGCACAAGTTAAGCAGCTTAAATCGGAAAAGCTTTCTCCTTGCTCAAGAGGAAATCTTGAGGATTCAAATGCTTGCCCTAGTACAACGCTGTCTTGGCTACTGTCAACCAGCAAGGTCTTATTTCTTGAAACGCCAAAGACCGGCACCGTATTAATTCTCTTACTGGAGATCAACGATTTTTTGCAAAATCGACAATTAAGGCCCGTTTACACGACCGAAAAAATTGGAACGGCCCGGATAAAAAGACGAACGGCTCCGACACAATTCGACGTGTAAACGGTACTTGACCCGTTCCAGTTGTATCCGTTCCGTTCCTAAAAAGGTCCATAGGCGGCTATGAACCCCTTTCGGAACGGAACCGATAAAAAACGGTTCCGTACCCACATTTTTGTTTTTTTTTTTTTAACGTAGTGTACGTCACATGTGTGTTAGAAGAAGAAACTGGAAAGTATTCTTAGATACTCGAAAGCTAGCATACCATTGATCGTCAGAGTAAGTGCTGTATGTAAGATCAAACCAAGCGCTTGTTCTTGGAATTTGCCAGAAGCTCGTTTCGACTGTGAAGTGCGATATAATTTCGTGTTCTCTTCTTTAGAAGAAACCAGAAAAGTGCTTGTAAACCTGCATCCATGATTGTCGGAGATACGCACAGTCTACTGTATGTGTAACCGCATATGAACAACTAATCGAAGCAGTTTTATTTAATTATCGCGGGCTCTATCGTTACCGGTCTCGAAGAAAACAACGTGTAAACAGTCTAGTACCCGTTCCAAGGGGCTCTCAAGTACCGTGCCTTTTTCTGTCGGGCACATTACATTTTCTGTACGTGTAAACAGGAGATTTCGTCTGGAACCGGTACTTGTTTCTAACCGAGCCGTTCCTTCTCTTTTAACGTGTAAACGGGCCTTTAGGCTCGCAGTCCATTTTACTTTATTTTGAGACGGAGCAAAACACGGCTCATTTCCCGTTAATTTTCCCAGGAGTTACTCACGCGCGAAATTGATTGACAGATAACGATCTTACTGACAGATCTTCGGTAAGATAATTACAAGAGGGTGGAATAGCGGCCTCAAATGTTTGTCTACAGGCTCTTTTCCCCCTTTCCCTTCCCTTTCCTTGCCTTTTTTCCCTAAACAGAGAGCCTGTTCACAGGCTATGACTTTTGACACAATAAAACATCATTTAGGAAAGGAAACCCTTTAAGCCGACCGCATTAATACTACAGGTGTACCTGTTTACAGCGCTTGATCCGATCGAGTCGTCTTCGCTGTGTACGCAAAACTGATAATATATAGATTTAGCCAGGGCTAAAAGCGACGCTCTTGATAATTTTTATAGTTTTCTCAAACAAAATATAAAATCGTATAATGCTAAGCGGCGAAGGCAACGAGAACGGTAAAAAGAACAACTTTGCACCGGCAGCACACTTTTTTTGTACACTTCTTTGCCGTTGTTTTGCACGACTGTTACGTGAAACGTCCAGAAACTTCCTAGTTACACGTTTTATGGAGGGAATGTCGGACGTGTTCTTGTTCACTCTTTTTTCACTGTCGCTTATTTTCACCCTGGTGACCGCTAGCATCCCGCCGCTACAAAAATTTCATTTTGTTCCTCCGACAAAAAATGTCTCCTTTTGTTTTTGTTTTTTTTCTCTCTCTCTAGCTCCTTTTCTCGTTGAGCTTCGCTGGCCTGTCGCTCTACTTTCTCTTTTTCTCTGTCTTTCTCTTTCTCTATATTCCAAATTTGTGGACATTACAATTAATCTAAGCTAAATACTTAACAAAAAAAAAAAAAAAAAAAAAAAAAAACACGGATACAGCAACATCTTCCGCTTTCCGTTTTCCTCTTCATTGACTCTCTAGTTGTGTCTGCCATACAAGACGCGGGTTTCCATACTCTTTCCTGCCAAAATAACCTGGCATTTGGCATCGGCTTACATGTATTGGGTGGTTCTAACCTATATTCTCGATGGGTGCCCCTGACTACTAGGCTATATGTTATAGCCCACTAGTAGCGAAAAGCGCGGGCTTTTTGGCGGCAAAAAGAATTAAAGTCTAGCTTTAACTAGCTAAAAGTTTTTTATTCTCGATATTTTTGACCAACTAGTTGGATTTTACTAAAACAATTATTCTTCTCGTCCTCATGATATGGCCTCCGAGTCAATAGCCATTCGGCCTTCGGCCTCATGGGCTATTGACTCAGAGCTCATTCGGGCTCGAGGATTAATTGTTAAATAATTCTTCCTGCTTTCATTGACAAGCTACAAAATCAAGAATCATGCATGCATAAGTGACTAGTGCATTAACAATAGTAACTTTTTAATTTTCCAGGAACAGGCTCCTGTCCATTCAGGTCAGCATTTATAAAACAATTGGTTGTCTCTATGAGCTTTCAGTTTGTTTTGTTTTATGTTTGTCGTTTCCGTTTGCATTTATTAGTTTCTTTAAAAGATATTTCATATCTCTGCAAGCCCGTGGTATTAAACCGACGAGTACCTGTTTTCAAGTCTTATCAAGCTCCCCAACCAGGGTGGGGCTGTGGATAGGGGGGAGTGTGCTTGCTGGCAGGAGGCTCGCTAGACTGTTCACAGTCCTCTATTTTTTCCGTAAAATCGCCGGGATCAAGCATATTCTCTTACAGGTGGCCATCTTGGTTTCAAATGTACCGGGTTTAGCCTGGGGATGACTATGAAATCTACTTTTGGGGCAGCCGACCTTAGAGGGTCGCACATCTGGACGATTTTACGAAAATAAAATAAGGGACAGTGAACAGCCTAGTGGCCCGCAAGCAAACATCCCCCCTCGCTATTATTCTAGGACAAATACTGTATATGTATCTGTATCATCCTGAGGCTAAACGTGACGTGGCATTTACATGACGGCGGCCGAGAGAGCAGTCATGTAGGTTAAAAAGTGACGTATTTCGGGGAATTTTCTATCTAAACAGTTCGTAGATTAGAAAGAGTATTTCTTTTTAAAAATGTTCATGAGTTCCTCGAGGAATAAATTCACGCTTTTGTACGAAAACTTGGTAACGGATGTTTTTGTTGGTTTCCGTCCGCCATGTTGGTGCCCGTCCAGGTGGGCACCAGCATTACGTCTCCATACAAATCTCTATAAATTTAGGTAAAACATTTCTTAGGATATCTCGTATACGAAACATTCTTCTGGCCTGAACCTTGGCGAAGAACTTGGTATATTTATCTCCTTTCATTTCCCAGATTCCGGACTTTATCTATTAAATGGTTCTGATTCTGATCTATTGTGAATGGTGTGACACTGAAAACCAGCAATAGCGTCAAAAGTCACAAAAAGTTTAAAACACTTGATACATTTAAAGAATTATCGTGTTACTGCGACTTTGCATTGAGACCTTCCATCGTGTATTGTAAACAGTCATACTAGCAGAAAATAGGCGTATTTCGTCGATAGGCTGTGCTGATAAATCGTTAAAATCACAACATATTTTTATGTTTCTGTGGTTTTGGACATTCCCTTTGTTGGTCTGAAAAGACATTTTGTTTAGAAGATGTGGGGATTTTTCACAATACTAGGTTGAAAATATGCATTTTTGAGCCCTTCTCCGCCTACCGTACGGAAAAGTGGGTGTAAATAAAAAAATATTTAGTATTTAGTAGACATGAGTTGCTTTTGAAGGACCAAAATTTAAGAATTTGTTCATGCTTAGCGTGCGTATATCGAGTTATGGATGCACGCGGGAAGTTTGGAGAGCACGAAAGATGCGTAAGAGTTGCACGAGGCGATAGCCGAGTGCAACTCTAGCTTCTTGAGTGCTCTCCAAACTTTCCAAGTGCATCCATAACTCGATATACGCACAGCTAAAAGCATGAGCAAATTCTTTTATAACATAGCTGACAAAAATGCTTGCTTTTTGATGAACTGCAAAATTCTCGAAACGCGCTACACAATAACAAACGGTTCTATTGGCTGATTACGAACACGCCACAATCGTCTAGTTTGAATGAAAATATTCTTCCTGTAAAACTGAGAAAGAACACCGAAAGAAAATTTGCTTCTTTATTCGTTAACGATCAATGGAAACTAAGCAGAAACAGGTAAAAGAGTCTTAAAGTTTACCTAAAGTTAAAATACTAACATGTTCGTAAGAAGTCGTGGAGTATGGTTTGGATTTGGTGAAAAGATGTTTACGTTTTGCTCGGCGAAATCCAGAAAACATGTTTTTAGCGAAGACGACTGTCATCCTTCTTTAAACTCATATTCATTTACGAACATTGGCTTGTCATTACGGCTTCAAGTGAGAAGACCTGGCACGGTTGTTTTGTGAGTAATAAATTTATGTCTTCTTGTGTAATTTGTGTTGTTATTGCGAGAGAAATTTTCCTGCTTCAGTTCGGATTGTCCGGAGATAACAAAAGTGCATAACAAATTTAAAAACAACAATAAAGCGGAAATTTTACCTTTAAATGTTGTTGATGACCAGTTGGTGTTTGCTCTGTTCCCAGTGAATGTCTTTCGGCCAAAATTTGCTGCCGCCGGTCTTCCGACAAATTTGCGAAACGCGCAACTCGCGAGTTTTTTTTAATTCGACTTCATTTTTGCTGCTTGTTGGATCAGGACCTAAAAGGTCAATACCGATAGAAAAATTGGGCAGTTCTTCGCTGGTTTCTTCCATATTTTAAAGAGAAGGAAAACTGCATTGCAGCTTAAAAGACGACAACTTTGCAACTAGGTAAAAAAAAAATGCTTACGTCATCTTATTTACGCACGGGCGTGCGTAAATAAAGATTTTGTTCATAGCGGCTCAATAGGACTTATATAGGGCAAGCACGCGCGCTATGTTATAATGTGTGCTTTACATCATTTAATTAAGGACCAGTTTAATTCAAGGAAGTAAAAAAATTCGTTGAAAGTGCAAAACTTTGAAGTGGTGAACACGGCAATATGCGCTATTTTTACTCTTTGTTACTGCAAAAAGTTGGCCGCCGGGCACTGAAGTGATTTTCCTCCTGAAAAATTTTATTTTGAAATATTTTCAAAAACTAACGCGGTTTCAATTACTTTTGGATCAAGATATCATTCATGGGCAAAGTTTAAGGGAAATTGATTTTCCGACCCGAAACGCAGTGGACCGGTTTTAGGGAGACTCCACACCTGTGACTGTGGAATTTGACGCTGGATAGGTGAACCGATCATCATGATTATGACGTAACGTAAAATAAGCAGCGACAGCATGGGTCTACAAGTATATCGCGCATTAGTAGAGTGACATCTTTCTGTGATGGCGCGGCAGGATGATAGTCTTCGATGTGACCGGTGCAAATGTCTGTCTTGTAATCCACTGTGCGAGCCGAATGTCATCATTTCATCTGAATTGTTACGACCAGGCGGAGAGTTATACCAGCTAGCAGTTAAAGAGAATGGACCACTTAAAGAAGGTGTTGTCTACACTTTCCCCACCTTAACAGATCTGGTTTTCGTGTTTGAGTCAACCAAGAATACCTTGGTCACTCTTTCCAACAAGGTAATTTAGCTTTTTACATAGTTTAACTGATAAGTTCGACATCTGGTCTCAGCCAAGGATGTTATCAATACAAAATCAGTACAAAATGGTGCGTGACCCTACTTTCACTTTCCGTGATGCTCAAAAATTAATGTGAAGCGTTCTCGCAGGCAAGAAAGGCGATTGCATTAATTGTACAGCCCCGCTGCATTCTTTGCCATTCAGTTTCCGCGTCTATCGTGTAGTAGTTAAACTTAGCATTCGGCTTTAAGGAAAACGAATTAGTAAAGCACGAAAAGTTGAACTTCTCATACCGTATTATATTGCTCGGCCTTGAACGAAATCCGGTATTTTCATTTGCATCTGATCGCAACTCATACTACTAACTATTCGATCATGCCACGTAAAAACTATCTAAGTTTTGACAACAAACATAATTTTATGGAATGGCTTCTGCAGTGCAGTCAAAATAGTTTTCCTGAATCAAAGTAATAAGGGGGTAAGCGACGCCAGCGGATGCCGACGTTGACTTTTATGATGTGTATGATGTTGGCATTGTCATGCAGTTGTGGGTGACGTTAATCATTGATTAAAAATTGGAAGGTTTTTGATCGCCTGTAGACAAACAAACAAACAAAAAACGAAAGAAAGCAAAGGTAAAAAAAAAAGCCAACGACGGCTACAAAAAAAAATAATGAAATTGCAAAGGACCTTCTAAATATAATATCACGTAAAGGGCAGCGCGATTTGGGAAACAAAACAGGAAATCACGGAATCACGTGATTTCGGAGAAAAAGAGGAAGTCGCATCGTTTTCCACGAATCTTAAATTGTTTTAGGGAAAGTATTTTTGGCCTTTGTAAATTATGGCGCCATCAAATATCCCCGGGCATTTTGTCGGGTATTTTCGAACTTTTCCTTCCCAAGGGTGGGACATTTGTTGAAACAGGTCAGCCTGTGAGTGGGGCATTGTAAAAGCAAATCATGTTTCTAAAAGTCGTACATGACATGTTTTTCGTCTTAAATTTCCTGATTACCTCCAATACAGTTTTTTGGTATAAAATCATAGAAGCTGAGTTGATAAACGTCGTCTGGGTCGATTCCGCACATTTTCTCTCCTCTTCCCGCTTCCACGTGTGAACGAAAAGATGAAGGAAAAACGCTTCGACAGCTTTGTCGGACAAAATATCGAATTCGTAGCTCTTGGTTACACGATCAAGGCCTCGAAAGAATTGATTGAAACTTTTGCGAGTAAGTGATTAATCCTTATTTACTGGCATGCCATTTTATTACATGGCCAAAAACTGATCATTACATCGGCGAGATTTATACATATTTATTTGGTAGCTGCTTTATATCAATTTTAAACCATGCAAACATTCGCGTACATTTGACTACAGCTATTTCAAAAGACGTTGTGGGAAGAAAAACAAAGAGCCTTTAAGCCAAAACTGCAAGGTAATATGAGATTTTTATAACGACTGCGCTTATGAAGGCCACTCTCTGTGAAAGAATTTCTAAGCTTTGGAAAACTGTGAATACAGACGTGGTTGGGGGGCCTTCAAATAGTAGGACCAGTAGGGGGCTTCAGCAAATATTATGGTGACAGGAATGGGAAGGGACAAATCAGTAGCTTTAGGAAACAACAACTTAATTTGCACGGACATCACGAATTTTTTACCTTGTTGTCCTTGGCGTGAAACACTCTTTCACGTTTTATGGGGGACTTGAACAACAGAACACAATTTCTTTTTTTAAACTTAGAAGCAGTCCTTTAAAATTCATTTCCACAAAAATCGTCATTATTTTAAAAATTGAACGAGAGCGACTATTAAGCGCGACATTGTTGTCCACGCATATTCTCACAATGAAAGTAGTGCTCGACCACCAGAGAACGCTGAAAAACGGATGCAGTATCACGTGCGGTATCAGGGATTTCAATAAAAATCGAAGTAACCAGCAGGTTTGAATAGAGTAACCGACTGTATCAATAAGTGGCCGGTATTCCCTTTTTTCTAGGGGGAGGGGTCTGGGGTCGTGCTTCCCCAGAAAACTGCGAAATTTCAAACCCTTAAGATTCGCTTTTCAGTGTTCTGGGGACTAAATTGAGGACAAAAAAGCGTGTTTTTCATTCAAGAAAATGTAGCTTTCATCCAACTTTTGATTTATCAGTTACACAATCAGTTCCTACAAGCAATGAACAAATGATAAAAACTAGATTACGTACCTATGCACGTAAACAAATTCTGCGTAAAACTGTGAAAAATTAACCGAAATGTAGCTTTCACATGACTAAAGCATAACGTAAAACCAGTAGGCCTTAATGAAAGCACGTCATAATTACATTTTCATTCCGATTTTATGATATATTTTTTTGTTTACAACGTTATTCAAACTAGTTGCCTCTTCTTTCAAGAAAAAAAAGTAGCCGACTTCCGATGAGCAAAGTAGCCGACGTGTTCTTGAAACCCCTAAGTACATGTATACAGCAAGCTTCATCTGATACTTGAATAAGAACGGTTACTTTAACAGCTCTGGAAATTAAGACGGGAGGGGGGCTTTGAACCCAGAAATACATTCTCGGGGTTACTTTCGATTTTATCGATGTTTCAATCGCTTCAATCATTAAGTTTTCAAAACATTGCTTTGTGTTTTCAAATTTTATTATCCTTTCAAACTACAGACCTCTTACCACATTTATTTTAAGTTTCCATCTATAGGCTCGCCTTCGTTACTTTTGCCTGCTTTTGTCTAACTTGAAGATATCAAGAAAAATCGCATAATTCATAAAAAAAAGCGCTCAATTCAAGTAAAGGAAACAATGATTTTTACCTTGAAGTAAACATTTTTCCAAGGTCAATACTATTTCAGGGTGATTTACCACTAAACATTTACCTCTTTCGTGGTCATTTTTTATCGACAAAGAAGAAAACCTTTTATTCGAGTACATAGTTAGTTTTGAGCTTTATTGTAGTATATATTGCTGTATACTTTGCCTGGTTAAGGAAAAAAGAGAAGTTCACTCAATTGTGAGCTTATTTGCGAAAAGTGTTAAGCCCGCAGAAGATGTGGAAATGTGATCTTAAATTTCACAACAAACAGAGAAGTCCCGGAAAGTTGAGACTTATTTGATAAAAAAGATCATCTAATTCTTCTACATTGAGTGTAAATTAAAGTTACGGTGTCTAACAATAATGGAAATCCGGTTGTTCGGGGGGGAGGGGGTCTTTGAACTTTGAACTCGGAAATCCTGAGGGCAGGGGGGACTCAAGCAGTTTAGGAAATTCAGGTGGAAGGGGGGGGGGGTTGAAACAAACCGTGCCTTCCGTCGGGAGGGGGGGGGGGAATTTTTCTGGAATAACCTAATGGGAGGGTGGAGGGAGGTCAGTATATCTCAGAGACCTGTGACTAGCAGCGATTTAAAGCAAGAAGGGTCGTTTTTTCCTCGGACTGTCTCAACATTTTTGCAACTGTTTGTATGGGTGGTGACGCTCCTGGAGTCCTATGACGTCACCAACAATGGTCGTCATCTTACCCGCCATCTTGGATTTCACCAGGAATTAGAAATCAGATAAAAGAGGCTAGAAATGGTATTTTTTTGTGCTTTACATCAAAAATAACATATAAATAAACACTTTGCATGGTTTTAGCCGCAAGATTTACTTTTATTGTTAAAAGAAGTTCTCATAAAAACTCATAAAAAATCTCAGAGGGGGATGGCAACCGCCCCCCCCCCCCCTCCTCTTGTACGTCAGAGGGTTGAGATGGTGTGGCATCTTTTGCCACGCGCTTCCTCTAAAAAGGCCAATTTCTTGCAAATTACCACATAAACAAAAGTGTCAAAAACTGCCGTTTTTGTTCGGCCATTTTCAAAACACGCAAAACCTAGGAAAATGAAGCACTGTTTATATATAATTTATATATTGTGAAAGGTTTGAACCCAGGAGTCATTTTGAAAATAGGTTGAGTTTAATCGTCCGGCTGAGCGTAGTCCTGAATAGGACTGTGGTTGTTGACAGTGACGGACGTTTCGACAACCTGTGCGGTAGTCATCTTCAGAGTCAAAATGAGTTGTATCACGTCAGTTGATGGTATTATACTCTGGTTATTGATCTGATTGGTCAATTACGTCGTGATGTTATTGGTCGTCTGTCAGTTAAGCCGTGATGTTATTGGCTATGAAGACTCGTAATCAATAATTGGTGCGTTTCGATCCGTCTATTGTCACAGTTAAACAGTCGTCTATTGTTAGTCAAATTGTCATTCTCTCGTAGTTAGTTTTGCTTGATCTCGTCAATAAGTCGTTTGCACGGCGCTGGTAACTGTTGGCTACGATTCAGTGGCGTTTGTTCTAAGTTAGTAAACCAGCTTTCTAAAGTAAGACGTTGATAGTAGTCCGTAGAATACGTTATACATGTCGCAGAGTCCCAGTCAATTTGATGTTTCGTCTATAAATGGTGCTCAGCAATGTGATTGTTGACGTCACCATTCTTCGTAGCTCGTTTGTGTTCGATCAGTCGCGTGCTTAGGTTTGTGCCGGTTTCACCAATGTAAGAAGCCTGGCAGTCGCAGCATTTGATCTTGTATACTGCTCCCTGTCTGTCGTCCGGTTTGTCTTTGTCCTTGACATTAGTAAGCAGTCGCCGTAAATTGGTTATCGGTTTGTGTGCAACACGTATATTGTAAGGTTGTAATATACGTGCAATAGTTTCAGAGGTGCCTCTGATGTACGGTATAGTCGCTGTCGTAACAGGGCCAGAGTTGGTCTGAGTGTTGGAATCAGTGTTACTGTGAGTGTTCCGTCTAACAAA
The DNA here is from genome assembly GCA_964035705.1 of Porites rus. Taxonomy (NCBI): domain Eukaryota; kingdom Metazoa; phylum Cnidaria; class Anthozoa; order Scleractinia; family Poritidae; genus Porites; species Porites rus. The sequence continues at coordinate 7,152,738 of OZ037993.1, forward strand.
GTCCGTGTTGCAATTGTTCTTACTAAAAACGTTGTTAAGATAATCAGTCTCGTCTTGTAGGCTGTCAGGTGAGTCACAAACTAGTTGCGCTCGTCTCGTCAGAGTCCGGATAGTAGTAGTCCGGAACAGCTGTCTATGGCTTCAATCCCGCTCTGATTTGAGTTCTTTCGGTGTCTTGTTGATGTTGATGTCTTGCAGAGTTAATTTTCAAGTAGTACGATCAGCATTGTATCCTATTTACATCAATCTTGCCCGCGCTCCTTTGCTAAGTGTGGAGAAATCTGGCGGCCTCTTCCGGATGAAGGATACAGGCCCGAGAAACTATGGGCTGGAATGGGGTGGGAAGAGAGAAAAACAAACCATCTGAAAGAGGTACCATGAAGTGGAGAGCGGGCAAGGCGAGGTATATGGCCATAACAACAAACTGTGTGTATTGTCTCGAAGATGATAATGAATGCATGGTGTATGTGTCTCATATAGTCGTTTGGGCAAGACCGCTGTAAATAGTATCCTATTTACATCAATCTAGCCCGCGCTTGTATGCTAAGACCCTGTTTACATGGAGTGGGGGATCCCGGTCTAGTGAGGTAGGTTTCTTTTGTTTTGTGTCCCCCAGAGCGTGAAAACAAAAGAAACCAACCCCACTAGACCGGGGTTCCCCACTCCATGTAAACAGGCCCTAAGAGATGGACAAATCTGGCGGCCAACGTACGAATAATGCTTCCGGAGACATTGCACTAGTACCAACAGGAAGACAACACCCCACACACCAAAACTCAAAACCCCAGTCTTAATACCCGCACTAAAGAAAAACGCTCGACCAAGTCAGGAAACAAAATTGCCGCGAAGCAACGTCTGCTCTGGAGCCACAAAACATAGTGGAAACAAGACCAGGGCGTGAAAAAATAGCGAAATTAAGCCCCTGGTTCCAACACACGCTCGACAGAGTCAGGTAACAAAAATTGGCCGCAAAACAACTTCTGCTCTAGAGCCACAAAACACATTTATAGAGAACAAAACCTGTGAATTTTGCTAAAAGCAACAACGAAAGCATAAGCCAAACAATAGCTGAGACATGAGAATGCAGCCATTTATTATAACACGTACCTTAAAAACCCAACGGGAATAGCAGCATGCTAATAAAGCAAACTCATGTACTGACTCTGCATGAATAAAACTAGGAAGCACGAAGACAAACAGCTTAGGACAAAATAGGCACATGAAACGAAAAATTAAACTGAAAACCCCGCATACAGAAATAAGAAACCGCGGACATACTGCGAGAACTGAACAAGAACTGACTGCTATCCCGCTAGAGCCGCTCAATAAGGTTGGAGAGCAAACCGAAGCCAGCGAATGTGCCACTCACGGGATCCATAAGAAGGAAATGCTGAAACTAGGGAATTGCAACCTGAAAGATAAAGTGGTACTGTGAGGACAATATAGGAAAAGACGCGGCTTGAGGGATAGCAGTCTTACGCGCCAGTAATCTGACATGGGATTAGACTCCCTTGTAAGACTGAAATCCCGGGAGCAGATGCAGGAAAATAAGAACAAGCAAAGCATTGAAAACAAATGCAACCAAAGCAAAGAATACAACTAAGAAAATACTGCTAACAAAAGGGAAAAAGTACAGAGCAAACTGACCTTGAAAATGTATGTGACCGGATCGAATATCGAACCGGTCAGTGTAAAACGCAGACTGCAGACTATTGTTTTCACCATGCAAACGAGAACGTTACAACAATAGTCCTATTGTTTTCTAACCCCCAAAAAAATTGTCCGTAGTCAGTCCGCAGTCTGCATTTTACACTGCCCCATGTCGAACACGTGGCAACCTATAGTAAGTAAGTAAGTAATAACTTTATTTAACGAGGGTAAAGACACTGATTACTGGTCACCTAGTAGTTTTCATAATGGCCCTCCTACAATTAAAGTAATAAAATGTATCGATTAATTAATTAACTACCTATATAATCTACCAACTAAAATTACATAATGAACTGCTATGTAATACAATATTGATTAATTGACTACTAATGAAACTAAAAGGTTTTACAAATCTTAAAATGATCAAGAAAAGAAATCATACTGCGGTAAAGTTTAAATAAGTAATTTTTAAAATTAGTATGGGAGAGTGTCTTAGGTTCGCGATCAAGGGTGTTCCACAAACGGCAAGCGCTTGAGTGAAACGTTCTAAGGCCAGAGTTCCTTTTACAAGCTGGTGTTGTAATATTGTTATTGGAAACGGATCTCGTGTTATAATTATGGGTGTTACTTATATGTTCAATATATTTATTAAAATAAGCCGGGCAATGTCCTTGATTTATTTTACGAAGCATATAAAGCTTCCTAATACGTATAATATCATCTATAGGCAGCCAATCTAATTTGTTAATTTGAGTATCAGCATCTAAAATAAGCCTAGCACATCGTTTCTGTAGTCGTAAAACTCTTTGGAGATTACCAACGGTACAGTTACCCCAGACCGTACAACAATATTCTAGAATTGGCTTGATGAGGGCATTATATAACATTTTCCTGCAAGCAAAGGTTAAATAAATCTTTGCTCTTTTAAGGAGACATATTCTAGAGTTTAATTTTTTTAATCAAATAGTCAATGTGTAAGTTCCATGAAAGGTTTGAGTCAATGACAACTCCGAGCAGCTTTTCACCTGCCGCTTCCTCTAATTTGATGTTATCGATATAAATTTCCATTGTAGTCTCGCTGCTATGGATTAGCTTTTGAACAGAACCAATTAGCAGGTGTTTGGTCTTCTTTGGAACCTATAAAACCTAGGTTCCAAAATGAGATACCTTACCGCGAGCATAGCCCAAGAAATTGAGAAGATGGAAATAAAAACGGGACGCAGAAAGGAAGCGGTGGACGCCAATGAAGAAACAAGGGAAAGGCGAAAGGGTGGGGAGGGAAGGAGTTTGACGAGTACGTTTAATGAGGCCATGATGAGACCTGTGTGTCTTGTCTCGAAGATGGTAATGAATGCATGGTGTATGTGTCTCATATAGTCGCTTGGGCAAGACCACTGTAAATAGCAGTTTTCTGCTTGCAGAATTTAATTTTTCTATATATATATCTGTGTGATTTTGCTAAAAGGTGCCTGCTAAGTTTTTGCTTGAACACGGGCATCCGTGTTCAAGCCAGTGTAGCCAGAAAAAAATCAGGGGGGTTGCCGTCTTGCTAGGTGTCAGCTGAGAGCCCAGGCCCAGACCTATCCGTGGGTGGGTGGCTTCCTTGTTTTGTGTGAAAACCAGGGGGGTAGGGAGGGGAGATTTTGTCACTTTGGTTAGAGTTTTATGTCTGAAAGCAGTGCAAAGTCAGATAATTTTTCCTGTGGCCTAGGCCAGCCAAATCAATGCGGTGAATCATAATCATAACACTACTAGCAGAGCTTGGGGGAAGTGATTGACTAGTCATAAGCTTTATGGGTGGGGAGGGTAAGTAATGGCTCCTTGTGGTTGACCGTCTAGAGACTCAGTATAAGCACCTTGCGTGAAATCCAGACAGATATATGTGCACCTGAATCTATACATCGTACAGTGTTTTGTGACCCAATTTTAAGGTTATATGCCGACATTTAAGATTTAGGAGTAATGAAAGTCAGATTTTAGTACCTTCTGTTTTAAGACTGGAAAAATATTTTGCTGTTTACTGTTGGGTATGTGAGCTTGCACTGTCCTTGAGCGGGCGCAACGTTAACTTCACGTACTCAACAGTAATACCAAAAAAGTAATACTTCTCAGGCCACTTAAGGCATGACTACCTAATTAAATATGCATATTTTAGTAAATGCTATTTAGAACGGTTGGCTTCCATCAGTGCTCCCGAAAAGTGAACTGCGAATGTGGCCCAACGAAAAAAAAAAAAAACACCACGTGAAACGTGATTTCAAATATCACGTGACATTGCTTCATCAATGACGTCACAAAACACGTTTTCCTAAACGGGGAAGGGTTGGAAACCTTAATCTTAGGAATATTCACTACCAAAATGTTACATAAACAGTGTAAATCGTAAATTCGCCTTGTATGATTGGAAATGTTATTTATCCTATTAGATATTTAACTAATTAGTTAGTCACGTGACCCTTTTCCCTTTATTTACCGATTCTTATATAACGTAAACAGACACTCAAGGCGAATTTATAAGAAACTTTTTAATAGCCTCTGAAATGTACCTAAAAGAATTTGTTGCTCTTTTATTATCCTTTCCCCATTTTAGAGTAAATATTTTGACCGTTAATTCTCAGTCGCGTGACGAAAATTTGAGCTTAAATGCACTCAAATTGCTAAGGCCATTAAGCTACATTTGTAGTTCAATTTTCAGGATCAAGCAAACCGTTCTTAATAGCATTTTATCAAAATATGCATATTTAATTAGATAGTCATGCCTTAAGTGGCCTGAGTTATTTAGTATTAAGTGAAAATTTTCAATGATGTCAGGCAATTATGCAGTAATATTCAAGGAATCATCCACAATTGAAGGCAATACGAAACTAAGAGATATCATTAAAAACGTCCAATAAAAAAATAAATCCAAATTTCTAAAACTACTTCAAAATCAAATCGATTAGTTCAATTTGTATACTAACATTTTCCATTGGAAATGAGCTGTTGCAAGTCAAGTGCGTGACCGGGTCAAGTTCAAAACCACTGGTGACATCGATCGTTTATTTACGTAACAATATGTCAAGTACCTATACACTTTACATTTTCCACAGACATCAGTTAAATACATACAGCCTAGTTAATCTGCATTAAAACAGCGAATTTATTTAACCGTTGAGTTCCAAGAACCGCTAAATCAATTCTGAGAGACGTATCGTCTCAATATTCACTTGCTTTCAAACGCTTTCACGAAAACCTCGCTTTTTTCCACGAAACAGAATTTCCTCACTATTAGTCTTGCACTATAAGTCTTTATCGACGGTCGAAGTTACTTTTTATATTGGATGTACGCGTTCAGGCGTGAATGAATACACGAAAACCAAGGGCGTCGATTGGAGGAAGGTTACATCATTGCCGAAATGGTCAAAATGATCGCCGAAAATAACGGCGACTCCATATTACCATAATTACCCAATACTGTTAGTGTCTATTTTGTGACTTTGAATGATTGATGTTGTCATATACCGTTGGCCAGAAGTAGCGATGATTGTAGCAATGCATAATTATTATCTCAACCTCTGATTTCTCGTTTTCTGTACGCAGTTCATATTTTAAGTTTTATCCCGCCTGGTCCTTATTTTAATTTGGTTTTCAATTACCGTACGGGTGGTCCCGCTCAAATTTTAACTCTCTTGCTCTGCTTACCAAAACATTAAAACATACAAGACTGATTACACTGAAAGATACAGAATAGGCACGAACATGGGTCACGAGCAAATTTTTGCCTTGGTACGTCACAGAATTTGTAAGCAAGATGCTGTTGACACTTTCAAAAATTTTTAAAGCGTCAAGTAATCACGAGCTGGATGACAGGAACTTTTGATATTTTTTTGTATTTGGTGAGTGTACTTTCTACTGGTTCGCTCACTGTATTTTCCATGAAACGTGACATGCCCAGTTTATTTTTCGTGAAGCTACTAAACTTTAATCAATCTTAACCATGACCTTGCAAAAATGTTGGTAGGAGACTAGGTACCAAAGAACCTTTTTAAATGTGTATGCGTGGCGTATGATATGCGCTTCCTCGATCGCACGGCCGCAGAATCAGCGGCGTGACCACTCTATGGCTCTCTTTGGTTATTTTACGTAAAAATGGCTTGGAGAGCTAACTCTAATGATCTAGAGATACCAGGTGGAGAGAAAATTCGTATTTATTTTCTTATTAAGCTTTTCAAAGGAAAAAAATATTGAATGCAACTCCAAGTAGCAAAGTTGATGCTGGTGAAATACCAGTGTCAGAGGGAAGCTCTACAGCTTCCAAACAGCTCAAACCAAAAAAAGAAACAGAAGATGTCACTGGAAAAATATATGATCGTTTTGGGTAACTTTGTATGGTCTATTTATATGTTACTCTATTGAAATAATTTGTCATTTTCAAATGCGTTATAAAGTTTGACAAGGTTTTTCTGGACTAACAGGTTTTAATCGGAAAATTCTAGTGACATGCACATGGCTGAGCAGCATGTTTAAGGTGTCAAAACAAAAAGAAAAACATGGAAAAATGGTGCTTCATCGAAATCACCACTCGAAATAAACCGCCTCCTCATCACGGGGCTCATTTGCATACAATAAAAGTTTACACCCGACCGACCAACTAACCAACCAACAAACCAACCAACCAACCAGCCAGCCAACCAACCGACCAACCCTTTTTTTGGTATTAATATAGCCCGAATTACTCGAACTCTTTGCATGTTTTTTGTGAATATCAAGAAAGATAAACCCCTTAACGCAACAACGTTCGGCTAGGTGAGAGCATAATAATAATAATAATAATAATAATAATAATAATAATAATAATAATGATAGTGATAGTGATAGTGATAGTGATAATGATAATGATAATGATAATGATAATGATAATGATAATGATAATGATAATGATAATGATAATAATAACTAGAAGTTCTCATTGGGAAGGGAAGTGCTGCCGTTAGTTGCGATGCGAATAGGACAAAGACAGTTTGTAGAACAGTTTTATTAAAGTCAATAACTTAGACTTGCTGGCATTATGAAACACTCAGAGTGTAATATAAAAAAAATGAACCGATCACGATGACAAATATGCTTAGATTCATATAACTCGCTAAGGTTTCAATACCATTTTGTAATTCATTTTAATAATTCACGAAATTCTAAAACAACAGCAGTGCTGATAGGCTGTTTCTTCATCGAACAATCATCGTACATAGGATCGATGAGATGAGTTGCGAACAAATAACGCTAAGGCCAAAACATGTTTATACACAGGTCAGGTAGATGTACAGCACATACCGTTCACTTATGTAACTTACAATCCTGATTACCGAGATAACAATCTGTGTAGCAAAAAAATACGGATCAATCTTAGCAGCTGGGCACAGAACCTTATATAAAAAAACAGTAACAGAATACAATATAAAACACCTTCTTTGTCGCGCGTCTGCATACATGATACATGTACTAGCATTTTTAACGTAAAGTTTTATCACAATTACTTTTTTGGTCATTTGGCCACAAATAAACGCAGTTGACGAACAAAAGTTCTCATAGAGTAACCTTTATTATTCTACGGCCAGCAAAAGGGTTAAATCAATACAACACTTACACTGATCGGACAAGATTGATTTGATTGAGTTGTCTATTGTTTCTAGTCTGTCATGATAGAGCATTCTTGTTCAGCACGCGTGCAATGACCGCGCTTGGCTGACTTCCGAATATGACAATTTTGGTACAGTGAGACAGGCCATCGCGTGATACATAGAGGTTTAACTCACAATTTTTAATCAATTCTCGTGCTTCTTGTGCCTTTGCAAAAAAATCAAGAAGTGCTACACACTAAACCTACTTACTATTAAAGTCTCCAGCGAATAAAATTTGCTCTTTAGACAGAAGAATTGATTCGAAATAATCTGAAAATTCCCTACAAGACAGTTGTTGGAACCTTGCGTTTATCAGTGTATGGTGGTCGATAGATTATAAACAAGCGAATACAGTTACTGACCGTAGTCAAAGTCCACTAAGAGAATTCAAAGGAGCTCTTCTCACCCGCTTCTACTTCTTAACACGACAGGAGTCACCCCCTTCCGTGGGTGGTCTAAGAAATTATACCCGTCCAGCTTCCGCTCTTACAGCAGCATCATCCTCCGTAAGCCAAGTTTCCGTTATTGCATAAAGGTCAGCTTTGCAATCGCATAGGTAGTCCAGAAGCACCGCTGACTTATTCCTCACTGACCTGGCGTTTATTAAGCACAGGGACAGATGACCCAGCCCGTGAGGACTTAAATAATATATAGATTTAGCCAGGGCTAAAAGCGAAGCTCTTGTTTATAAAACTTGTAAACAAAAAAAAATAAATCGTCTAATGCTAAACGGAGAGGCCAATGGAAATGGCATCAATAGATCTAATTAGCAAAAAAACAAATTGCACGTGCAGCACCCTTTTTTTTTCTAATTAGCAAAACAACAAAATTTGCACGTGCAGCTCGCTTTTCGTCCTTCTTTGCCGTTGTTTTGCACAACTACAACGCTGTTTTGTAGGACTAAACGTCAAACTTCCTAGTTGCAGATTATTTTTAAGGAGGAATTCTTACCCAATATTTTGTCTCCTGTGTTGATGTTCGCTTTTATTTTTCACTGCCGCGCTCAGTTTCACCTTGCTGGCCACTAGCATTTCTCATTGTCTCACAGTCGCTTTGAATTTTCATGTTTTTCTTCCTACAAAATTCTTCTCTTTTGTTCTCAGAAACTAGCTCTAGCTCAGTTTCTCTGTTATCCACGTGAGTGTAAACATCAAAAATAACGTTGAAAAAGACACCACTTTGTTATTTTTTTCTTTCTAAAAGTCCGGGCGGCCATGCGATTTCTTTCCAAATAAAACCTTGAGTTGCATTTGGGTTGCCTTACCTGTTAATTGAATTATTTTACATTGGTATGTCTGTGGTGCGGACGGACGGTCGGGCGGGCGGGCGGGTGGTCGGCGTACGGTCACGTGATTACCAAATTTTCTCGGATGGGTAGTTTACCACATTTCTTTACCCATGGTGCTCCGCTGCGCGCTTCGCGCGAGAGAGCTCCGCTACAAAGGGCGTCCGGGACATTGTACATTCTTAAGGTTCAGAGTTACGTGTCGATCTATTTTCTAGCCTTGTGTCAGCACGCATCGTCACTATTCTTGGTATTAGGCTGCGATCCACGGACCATGATTCAACTTGAAAATTAGTTCACCGCTTCACGTGAGATGGAATGTCGCGCACGAATTCGCGTAATAGACACAATGCCGCCTATGTCCTCTAGACCTCTGTCTGCGTTTGTCGACATAGTTTCGCACATCAGAAAAACAACCATCGGGCAAATCAATGGTACTGTAGTTAACACATCGTATTCCTGATAACAATAGGTAATTGCATCCATTGTCAGGAAAACAAACAGATAGCAAATCTATCGCACTGTAGTTAGCACATCGACATCCGGATAACTATGGGTAATTGCATCCATTGTTAGGAAGGCAAACAGCGTTCGCTAGATTTCCAAAATACAGCGATGGCGAATCCATTAAAGGCATCCTTTTCTCGGACCTCAGACGATCTTGGGAGACGACAGCAACCACAGTTGCCCCATACTAAGTTAGTAAACATTCTGTGGTTATTCACGCTCAAAAAGAACCCTGGTAGAAGCAAGTATAGTGAAACGACGGAGTGAACTAGGACCTGGCCAACCTTCATAAGCGTATATACTTCGATTTACTGGCTTATCTGTTGTAGAAACTGCTAAAAAAAAAAGCTGGAAAATCCGTATGATCATGGAGAAATGGAGGTTTTGAAGGCAAGAAAAGAAGGGGCAGAGCAAAAGTTCCGAATAAAGCAGCTAAAATAGTCTTAGAGAAGGCTAGATAGAAAATTACTGTATACATTAAATGTAGTGAAAAGGATAAGTATTTATAGACTATTATACTATCTCGAGGGATTTTTAAGAACTCAGCAAATGAGTGTATTATAAACTGAATTAAAACGGCACAAAGTACTCGAAATGAATTTAAAGCAATGCTCTTTAGATGATTGCAAGCTCTCCAGTGTATTTTGTGTCTTTTCACGACAGCAAGACTTTTATACTTTATTACTACCCCTCCAATGAGTTAAATCCATAATTTGTTGGCTTCTAGGTTTTGGGAGCTACGTGCATGTGACCAGCCGCAACTAGGGTTCTTTTTCGAGGCAAGAGAGAGCACTCTGGGAACGAGGTTGTGAAAAACCAGTCTTGGTGACGAGATGACGTCATACACCAATCTCCCACTATAACTGGTTCTTGTATTAGCTCTTTGTTACCTTACATCAGTGGAGATTATTTTTCGCTTGCACAATACCTCGAGCATTGGCGCTATAATTAATGCTGCCGCCTCGTTAGCCTCCTGTCTTCATTCGGCTGATTCGTTCGCAATAAGAGACAAAATATAGTTTCCTCGCTAAACAATCCCCCAGCCCCCACTCCTACCTCTCGCTCCCTAGCTTTTGTTAGAAAAGTTTATCTTGGCTTCCACTGTACGTTGACGGAAATGACTTCGTTCTGTCTTCTTAGAACGTCACCCTTGATAAACAGCACAAGTGTCACGCTCCGAGCCGCCTGTCGTTAAATAGAGGTGTATGCTACCAGAATGGTGATCGAACGATGACACCTGTTATAGGTGGGAACCGCTGTGGCTGTGGATTTAAACATTTTTGGAATGGAAAAGAATATAACAACATGCCGAAGAGGTGGGCTTTTGACTTGTTTTTATAAAACAAGAAACTGAATTTATATATTTACGGAACCTCTCTCTTTAGATAACACTCTTTTATTTATTTATTATTATTATTTTTGTTTCTACGTTTACGAGATATTTGATATTTGTTCATACAAAGCGGAATGTTAAATCTTACTGTAACGGAGTAGAATTCAGAAATCTCCTTATTAAAGCCGTTTCCCCCTACCCTGCAAATTGAAGATAGGAGTGTGATTCCATTTCGCCGAGTTAAATGGTAGTTAGGGCAGATTATTAATTGCGGTTAATTTGTGTGTTTTTAGTTTCCCAATTATCTTGGAATATAATGGAAGGACGATATTGGAGACAGTTCATTGGTTCCAGGGTGAGACAGACCCTAATCTGAATTCCAACGCTTTTAAAGTAGCTGAGGAACTTGTGCTAAAACACTTTCCTGGATTTGGTACCAAGGGCCTTGAGAACAAGGTGGTAGACATCATTCTGAACCGAACAACAACGGAAACGTCAAATTTAAGTTACGAAGGTAATTTTTCATTCACTTTTCTCACCATTTAGTATAATTATGACTGGCGTCTGCAAGAGGCCAAGTGCACTGTGCTATTATTAGTGAAGAAAATTCATTTTTCAGAGGCATTCCTTAAGGCTGAAGGTACAATTATTGTTAGCACCGAATATAACAGTAGTCACTTTTTATCCTGCGTTATTTGAAAAAAATGTTATCGAATGAGGACCTTGAACTCAAGACAACACAATATTTTTGTGGGGTCATATACCAGTTGGTACATCAACCGTTTTCCAAATATTAATTTACAATTACGATATCATATGTTAAGCTATTTATTACACTTTACATGACAAGTTAGTGCAATAAGCGATAACTACATACACACAGATACATATTTTGACCTACTTTTTGTCTTCCTTCTCGTCTCTTATTTTGAAGAACTCGAACACTTGCCTTGCTATCAACTTGTGGGTTTCAGGCTTCTCGCTGGGAGGATTTACAAACATGAATTTTTCATTTGGTGACATTGTGTTCACTATTATAACATGTTCATTTTCAGAGTATGGAATATTTCCTTTTTTTTCCCTTGTTAGCGGGGCATACAGTTAAAAGGTAATATTCGTCCTCCATTTCTAGTTTAAAAATTGGACATATTGGACATATTCTTGCATCAGGGTTTTTTTTATAAGCTTTTTTCAAGCGCTTGTCTGTAAAAATCACACAAATTCAAAATTTCTCGGCAACACTGGAAAATTCTGTTTTTTTTTTCGTATTTTAGCGTTAGATAGGCCAGGTTAGAACTAAAATCACTGTATGTAGTATATATCTTTTCTTTTTTTTTCGGTAAAATATCCTTTTATTTCAGAGATAGATGCAAATAACCAAAATCATTTAAAATCGTTCAATTATTACATGGGTTTGAAAGCTACAATCACAGACAAAAGTAGTTGGGAAGGTTGTACAACTTAACAATAGTCCATTTTAATCCTGAAGAAAGAGGGTTTTCTCTTTTGCCAAATATCCCCCGTCCTCCCTATTCAATGTTGGGATATAACAGAACAATTACGCACACACAAATCAACGTTTTGATCAACATTGGGCAAGGGGCGGGGGGAGGAAAGAAAAGAAGAGGTAAAAAAGGCAACCTTCCCAACACTTTTGACGATGATTGTAGGAGAATAGGAAATCAACTTTAAACGCTTATAAAACTTGTCGCATTTAGCATTTCATTGAGATATCTCGCCTTGGGACTGTGCTGATCATGCACTTTCCAAACTATATAAAAAATATAATAAAGGTTATATTTCGGTAAAATCATAAATAGGAGAATTTTGCATCTGACGTGCGTGACATTTCATAACGTGACCACTAAATCCATTGGGTGAAAACGCTTTCTATTAAGAACGTCAGAATAAAACATTTAAGACCTTTAATTTTCCTCATGAAGCAAGAGGACGTTTTCTTTGCGTGGACTATGTAGAAATGATGGCCACAGGTGGTCTGTTTCACTAGATTTAACAAAAAGTCATGACGGTATTTTTAAGTAAAAGATGCTTTAGGATTGCTGTCGTTGTCATGTATACATGTATCTTTTTCATCAGCGGCATTATTCCTGGTTAACTTTTGTCGTTTAATTTCCTATCAGCGAAATATTTTGAAAGATGTTACAAATAGAAATGGCATATATAAAGGCTGCCACAATAAAGTTTTTTTTTTTTTTCATTCCGGCGGTGTTAAACTATCCTAGAAAAACGTGATGTTTGTAGTTGCCAGGGCGGAGTGAGGTAAGTGCCGAATTAAAATCTTCTAGACTGTATTTTCGTAAGGCTTGAAAGTAATACGGAACCTCTTATAAAAGAGTTTATCCAGCCATGTTCAGTCTTCATATACAAATTGCTGTGCTAGCGTCGCCTGTCAATCATTCAGTTAATTTGAGAACAGTAAACAACATGAGACTAACATGGGTTTCCACATTACTCCATCACATTACTCCATAAGAAAATGCGAAATATATGCACAATGAACCAACTATCAAACAAGAAAAGAGCAAAAACATGTAAATCATGATAGCATATGGACAGCTTTTGTCGCATTTATCTACGGCGATGAATTTAACAACTGTTTCCCAACATTACGTATCCATTTAAACAGTGCCCCATAAAGGTCAATTAGCAAAGTTAGTTTAATTCTGAAACGCTATCCATGGAGTAATGTCGTATTTAACTTAGAATTAAGCTAAAATGGCTATTAAAATTCGTTTGGTTAAGTCCTTGCAAAGCCCCGAACAAGTCAATTAGGCTATTTTGTCGTTAGCGTTACTATAAAGGAATTATTTTCGGCTACGAAAATGGAGTAATGTGGTGTATAATGACTTGTTTGCATGTGTTACCCTTTTTAATTAGATTAACGATGACAATAGACGCCTTATTCTAACTCAAGAGCGTACTTTGTTCTCGTTTTCTGAAACCAGTTTCGAAAATCAGTGCCACAAGGGCTCAACTAGGGTTATTCAGCCGGAGAAAAGTGGCCTCTAGAATTCGGCAAATCTCCACTCAGCCTCATAGTTTGCTCGCGTGGCAAATTGGCGTGTGCTGAATGATGAAAAATAAAAGTCTTAAACTTCTAAAGGAAAGAATAAAGCTTTCCCCCATGCCCTCCACGCAATGAACCAAAATCGTTTAAAATCGTCCAATTATTACATGGGTTTGAAAGCCTCGCATGCAAGAAAGCGATTACTCTACCGTCGTTAAAACATCATGATAGAAAAATAAAAGCCTTAAACTTCTAAAGGAAAAAATAAAGCTTTTCCCCTTGCCCTCCACGCAATGTTGTGCCGCTGTATGAGCTACCTGTAGAAAACAACAAATCAGTGGCGGATCCAGACCTTCAGGTAAGGAGGAGGACGGGGGAGTCTCTTCGGACCTCAGTTTGGTCTAAAAAAAAGGGTGGAGCCCTGGGCCCCCCGGGGCCTCTCCTCTGGATCCGCCAGTGCAGTTACCCCAACTTTGAGCATGAATGGAGGGAAGGAAGAGTGTGGATTGTTTTGTTTTCTAAAGTTACCTGTCTGAGCTAATATGATTGACGCCAGCGAACGCAATTGCTTTGATTGACGTCGCAGAAAAACGCAAAATCCAAAGACTTTTTGGACATCACAGGTCGCGTGTTATCCGAAACAGCTGTAAATAAGAGATTCGCTGAACATAGGTCAAGCAATGAGAGATCCTCTTCCTAGCAATGTTGTTTGTCGAGTCTAAAGAGGCAATCGCCATCGTTGTACGTGGAATTGTCCGATCATTCGCTTCACTTTTGTTGGATTGATCATGGAACGACTCGATTTGAGTACTGTTTGGCTTCTCGTCGAAATAACAGTACCAAAAAAACGGTGTTTGTTCTTTATGTGTTTTCTGAAGCTTCATTTTAATGAGTTTAAAATTTGTGTGGTGAATCAATCGTGATTACAGGTAATAATTGTAAACAATACTGAAGCCCTTTTAATTTCGAAAACATTCAACGTCCCCTAGGATGACCGAGTAGATACAAATTTTGTAGTGCCGCTTTGAATGTATCTCTAATGATCTAAAACTACACAGGATAGCCTAAAAAGCGTTCTCAACGTATTTAGGAGGAAATCGTCGTTGGTGCCCCAGTCGATATCTTTCTAGACACACGCACCTATACTAGCAAAGGTTCTCAAGAGATCATCTCAAAAAATCGGCCAATGAGATATTTGTAAATTCATCTCTGCCCAAACTTGATCCATCCTGCCCTTTGCCTAATTGTTTCCTTGTCCATATTTGGCACACAGAACACGAGTGCGAGCGGCGAAGCCGGGAGGGGCGGAGGAAAGGAGAGCTTGAAACGATCTCTTATAAAGTCTCATTTCTGCTTGGCTAAGACGAAGCGAAATACCATTGGCGGAAAAATGACGCACTTTTCAATAGGCCACTTCCGAGTTCCAAAAACCCTCGCTTTCAAAATGAGGCTAGGTGCACAGCCTTTTTTTTAAGGTTTAGTTTAAATCTCAATCTGGCGGATTATA
>OZ037993.1:7175204-7212704 GCA_964035705.1 Porites rus
AATAAGCATTGCTAAGAAGACTGGGTACAGCGTCAAAGTTCGAAACTAAATATAAATCAACTATTGAGTTGGTGCACGTTGAATTATAACAATGTGTACCGTGGGTGAGAGTAGGCTCTCCTACCTTGCTCTAATGCATATTAAGTAAAATGTACCTGTTGATCTGGAAGAAACTGTCACTCTATTTGGAAGCCTCCACCCAAAGATGTTTAGTTTATGAATACCTTACCTACTCCCTGAACGGCGTCTTTCCAGGCCCTCTCGGTCAATGCATTTCGGTGACGTATCCGAGACGAACGGCCGGGAGACGCCTAGACAATGTCGGAGTGCGCATGCGTGAGCATTTTTGCATTTTTGAAAAGTTCCCACGTTCAAAAAAAATAATCTGTAAATAACTTTGCGCATGAATATCCTTCGCTCAAAGATCGGCACTAACCTGGTTTCTGTTATCAAAGAACAAAAATATTACTTTGAATCGGAAGGAATACTACTGTATAACGTGCAAGTAATTTCTCTTTTAGATCATTTTCAAATGAACCATTAATTGATTAAAATAACATTTCTTCATTGATAAAAAGATTTGAAACGGTAGCTTGTTGACATTCTACCAAATTTAGAGACCAAATTCAACAGCCTGTCCGATTAGTTTGATAAGCTTCCAAATCCAAAAATTAAATTACATAAAATATTTCGAAGTGAAATGATAACGAGAAATTTATAGGAGCAAGCGAAAATAGAGAAACGAAAGATAGCTTTTCATATCCAAGAATAAATATAAACTTATTTCTTTAGCTTACCTTCCGATTCTTGATCAAATAATTTTTTTTGCGACGCTGTTTTGCTTAGCCTACAAATAGTTTTTGAGATGAGTAAAGTTCAAATTAGTTTAATGAGATAAATGAAAAAGAAAGGCCAAAGGACTTTCAACAATGAAAACGTGCGCAGAATAAAAATGCTTGATTTAACTCTTTATCCTCTGTACTCTCCATGGCTGTTGGACAACTTAATTTCATCAGCGCGGAAAAGTTATTGACAGCTCGCCCGCTTCCAAAAGCTCCGCCCCAAGTGAGACAAAATGTCTCACTTCTCCGAGTTTGTCCAGGCCAGGGGGGGGGGGGGAAGAGACGAGGTCTGGGACCGAGAAACGATGTTCTCACAACTTGCAAAGCGGTCACCCAGCGTGGGTGGTCAGCGGATAATTACAGTATTTTTCCCACAATCTCCCACAGTAAAATAATTTTTTTAGACTTTTTAGAAGCAAGAAGCGAACCGACAGAGGAAATCAGAAATGCTTAAAAAATTGAAAAAAATCATATCATGCATCTTTGTTTTTCTTGCATATCGTATTTGTTTTTCGGTACTGAAATGCGGGGGAAACTAAAACACAACCGTACTAGATCTTAACCAACAACAACGCGCTCGATGGATTTAATTAATAGGGTACATCGTTTTTGCCGGGCAAGGATAACTTGATACTGATAAAAATTACTGGAGCAAGTGTCAAATTTATCGGAGGCAAGTATATTCAAGAGAGCTTTATAAAAATGAGCTTACTGCTCTACGTATCATAACTGAATAAAAATTAACACTTCATAACATTTCACTTCGTTTATTTCGATCAGTCAACACCTTGAATCCAAAGTTAAAATTCAAAATGATCCTAAAACAAATCACAACTACTACTGAAAGCTCTGTACCTTGAAGCGACTTTAACTTTCCTAAGGTTTGCAGCAAAACACTGCTCGATAGCTCTGACAACTCTTCGGCGGTTCTTAGCAGCTATACGATGCTATATGTTGCATATTCCAAACTCTGCAAAGGGAAATTGTTTAACAGAAAAAGAAAACCACACACTATGTCTGAAAAGCGACATAAAATCAATAAATTTGCGAATTACCAAAATATAATAGTGAGAAACAGTCCCGCCTTCGACTGCCATGTTTTTGTTTTTTCTGAAGACCGTTGATCTGTGTTTTTTTGACGTAATGCGCATGATCAGTACACAAATCCGCTGGCAAGACCCTTGTTGATTGCTTTGCAAGTTGTGAGAACATCGTTTGGATTTCATTTAAGAGAATGTATGGGAAGTAGCTTCCCCCCCCTCCCCCCCCTGGTCTAGGCCTCAAAAACTTTCTCGGACCACGTGACCCGAAAAGCATCGGCCATGCATAATAATGAGGCCTAGGGACTAGGCAAATCAATACCCATGACCGGACGCATAGAGCGTGTATCTTTAACAGTCTCAAAAAAATTTTAACTTTTCTTTCATTGCTTATTGCTCTGGGTTTCATTGAGATATCATTTCATTGGAAGGGACATAGAAAACACACATAAGAAAAGGACAGTCAGATATAAGAGCTAACTTATATATGTATCTATATTTAATATCAGTTTTTCTTTATTTACACAAGCAGAATAACGCTTTCTTCAGTTCGAGCCTTGAAATGAAGTGTGTTTTAAAGTAATTGTGTTTTGGTGCTCGGTCCGTATTTAGCTTTCAAAACGAACACCCCTACTAAAACTCCAGCTACGCGCCTGAACCTCTTGAGCGATATTTAGAAACGTAGAGGAACAAGTCATTCCACTTAATACCAAAGTTTGGAGTAATTTTTGGTGCTTATAAAACTAAAGAGCCCAATTGGCAATCGGCTTCTGTTCTAAGAGTAAGCAAACACTGGAGTTACTTGTCCCGAAAATTCAAACTGGTGGCTCGTTCTACCTTAGAGCAATTTGTTTTTCCTGAATTATAAATGTTGTTTCTTAGTAAGCTTGATGAATGACATGGGAATCCGATGCCGACTTGCGATATTAGACATTTATTGATTTAGTATGAGTATGATGTGAAGTACCATGTAGATCGATGAGGGAGCCACTAAGAGCTGTGTAAGGTAGGAGAGAGGAAAGTGGAAGTGAATTCCAAACCAAATTTAAAATGGATGCGACATGAAATTAAGACCGAGTCTCCCTATACCCGGTGACGTTATCTCCAAATACGCATGACTAATCTGTTTTTTTGTTTTGGTTACAATCGATAACACTTACGCTCTATGGAAAACAGAACGCATAGGTGATCAGAAAGCTTGAAGGACCTTTTCGCGTCGGATATATCGTAATTGGGTTAGACAACATTGACCACCCAACAATAAAAATATTGCTTCAATCAATCAGAAGCACTACGTTATACCCGGATCTGGGTAATAACATGTGATCACTATGGAATTTCTGAACTGGTTTCTCAAACGTCATTTCGCGGGGAAACTACTGGGGACGTCACGTAATGTGAGCTGTTTTCTCAAGCTAATATAAAGCGAAAATTTCTTAAATAGTACTCGGAGTCTAATAAGATCAGGAAGTTGGCTAATACATGAAAACAATAGCACTGCCTGATGAGATCATTTAACTGGAACCATCTGCCATCTTAAATTAATTAAATACATCTCAATGTATTTCAAAAATGTGAGTTATGAAATTTCAAGAGAAATGGACACTGTTGAAGTGGAACCCAGCATCTGCAATTTGGCCCGGGTTAAATTAACAGTCACAATGAATTTAATAAAATAATGTTAAATCGAGTGTAGTATAATAATCCAATAAGTAAAGATAGAAATAAAACCTTTTTCAAAGAAAAAAAAAGCAAACATTTAAAAACAGGGCTGTCAAAAGTCGATTGCCATGGTGACGTCGATGTTGACGTACACGTCAAGACGACTATAACCCTGTTCAGATCGGCCATAAATCGAAACAAACAATACTTAAATAGTAAGGTTTCTGATAAAATCAAGAAGTCGGCTAGCACATAAATAATCTTTAATAATAGTAGCGAGGCCCCGGTCTGAATAAATTTTAAGATTTGCGGTCATAGTTTGAACGATCTTGACGTTACTCAACTTTTAGTTAGGGGTGCCTCAAAAGCCCCCCTCGGTCTGAATAGGTTTAAAATGTTTAATTACTTTTATGGTATGTAAATTATTACATTAATGGTAGATTTTTACTACATTAGCGATTAGTGTCACATTTATGGTTGGTTACGACATTTATGGGTGATACACGTCAACAACACTAAGAAACGGGTCGCCGGGTTAATTTGTGCTGTACACACTTGCCTGGAGATCTAGACGAATCGAGAAGACATTCTTACTTCGCTGTCCGCGAACTTGACATTGTTGTCCGTGCATTTGACATTGCTCTTGGAAATCATGCATTGCGAATGCAACCTACAGATTATTCACTTATCTGTAGGTACAGACAAAGATGATCATGGATTGAAACTTGGCCAACTTTTTCAAGCTTAAAATAATGCTATGACTGCATAAATTACCAAGAATTATTATGGTTTGTGCTTCCTGATGAAATTGGCTTGATGCACGTATCTTCGCAATTCATACTGTTACTCTACAAGTTGAGCATTTTGTGTATGGGTAAAGACACTAAGTAATGACTTCAGCGTAGAAGTGACCTAAAACGTATACATGAAAGACATAAACGGTTTTAGCAGACTTGTGTTATGTAAAACTGTGGTCATACTTTGTTTGTTGATCCATTTTTTCGCATTTGAATCTTTGCACTGGTCATAGTAAATTGTGTAGTTGAGACCACCATGCGAGAAGAGTAAGAATATTTCCTGACACCATATAATATTATCCCCAAGCAGAATGGTCACATAAGTAAGTGGTATATGATCATACAGGTTACTATAGTACTTAGTGCGACGGTTGTTTTGACAATGCCCATGAAAATGATGATCACGCTGTCAACAACAGCCCTACTCAGGACTACAATGTGCATTCACCCGACAAATCATATTCCACTTTGTTAAAATATGATAGACTACCAAAACTATCACTAGCCGTAAGCTGCACATGAAAGTGTTTATCACTATCTCCTGTAAAGGATATTAATTTGTTAACAGATTTGACATTTTGTTTGCCAAAAAAAAACACTACGTTGTGCTACAGAAAATTTCTAGTGGATTTCTTAAAGGAAGCTTCTTACTATTCTTGTTCATGGCTAGTGTAAATAGGCACTCACACTTAATTAAATGTAATTTAACTTAACCAATGTAATGAATAAAGACTATAAGAAGACATGATTGTCAATTTAGGAAGCAAGGAGAATAAAGAAAGTACTTGGCAAGATTGCTTTGGTATTATTTTGTGCAATAAAAATGTCGAGAGAATGGGTTTTTGTTACTACAGATGGCGGGAAAACCACCCAAGATGGTGAAAAGGGCTTTTTTCACGATGGAAATAACTTGAAAACACCAGTTTGCAACTCGTAAACTCGTGTTTCCGCAATAGTTACATCCGATTACGTTGACGGAAGCATGAAATTGACTTGTCGCTTGTTTCTGTAAGGACGCCAACCATTTACGCTTGCGGAAACACGTGTTTGCTTAGACGGAAATTTGACGGAAACGTATAAAAAAGTGGTACGATTCCGCCAAATCGCAGCGACGGAAACACGGGTAAACGTAATGTATCCGCTTACGGAAACATGGGATTGCCGTCATGTTTCCGCAACGGTTTTACGTGTTTACGTTAAGTTTCCATTTACGGATTCTCGAAATTTCGTCCTGTGAATTGAGATAAATTACTCAATCGTTGGATTACTAGGCGCATTAGCCTTTACGCGTCCTTTGTTTTTTGTTTGTTTGATTGTTCGATTGTATTTGGTTTTTATCTTATTAATCAGAAGTCATCCATTTCTTATCACACACAGACTGCTGTCTCAGGATCACGTTACCATCTAACCGAAGATAACCAATCCTCACCTTCTATTTCTGATGCTGAACGAACGTCCATCCCTCATCCTAAAGCATTGAAATCCAAAGCAGCGGCAAAAAACAACCGACAAGGTTAGGTTAACTATTTATGCATACGAATTTAGAAGAGTTGTCTTAAATGCCTAAGGCGTTTCCGTAACTAAAGTCAAGTGATGGTAAACTCACAGTGACAATTCTGAGTCCTTATTAGTGTTTTTTTTTTTTTTGCACAGAAAGGAAAAAAAATAAAAATAAAAAAAGCTAAATAAATAGAATAAAGAAACAAAAAGTAATAATAATCACACCCAGACACACAATATTCACTGACTGAGTAGCCAATCAGAGCGCGCGAAAAACACTATCCACTGTTTTAGACTATACATACCGTAAAATTCCGAAAATAAGCCCCTCCATGTATAAGCCCCTCCAAATATAAGCCCCCCCCCCCAAACCAGTGACGCAAAAAACCCTCCGTTAAATCGCCCCTCCAAATACAAGCCCCCTGGGGGTTTGTACTTGGAAAATTGCCTTCAAATACATAGTAAAACAAAGTAAAATGGCAAATTTACCTCCAACTATAAGGCTTGTCCAATCGATTTTGAAACGCAAATTTCCTTCTGTAGATAAGCCCCTTCGAATATAGGCCTCTCCAAAAATAATCCCCTAAAAAAAGGGCCGTTGAAAAATATAAGCCCCGGGGCCTATTTTCGGAATTTTACGGTATACTAATAGTAAAACGAAAGAAAAAAATGGTCTAGAAATATGATGTGTGATTGGTGTAAATATAGTGTTCGGTTATGTTATACAGTAAACACCCGCATATAAGAACACACGATTTCGGAGGTCAGGCTGATTGAGTTCTTATTTATCGGGTGCTTAATGACAAATCAGCCTCAAAATGTTCTTAAAATATTCTTAAATTTTTATTTAGTAATACTATCCAAAACATGTCGCTAGAGGTATATTTAGCATATTTTAGGGAAATAAAATAAATAATTATTCTGTAATTTGATTATATTAACAAATGAAGTATATTATCTGACAGCAAACATAAACTTACATGTTTTGTAATTATGACACTTTTTCCATTTTATAAGAACATGTTACAATTTTCAGGCTGATCTTGTTCTTATAAGGGACCGTTCATTTTTTTACGAGGTGGGGGGGGGGGGGTCAACCCCAAAAAACGGCTTAAAAGGGGGGTCCATCTCAAAAAAAAACGGAGGGAAGGGGTTGGTCACGCGAAATATTTTAGTTCATGTAGAGTTGACATGATGTTTTATTACTAAATAAAACTACATATACAGAAACAAGCAAAAGGTATATAAATGCATCAAAAAATTTTGTTCTGCGTTTACATGACAGCGTTCAGTTCCGCGACAACAATTTTCAAAGCTAGGAAACTATCATTAAAAGATTCTTTATCAGGTTAGTGCTGTGCAACGTCTCTCTGCTCATGTTACTCTTCGTCATCATTGCCAAGCTCTTCCTCATTGCTCGTGCTGCTGCTAGAGTCGCTTTCGTCGTTTTCAGTCATAGCATACTCTTCAGGGTACATGAAGCACTACAAGTTATCTGTAACCTCCGGCTTGAGGTTTGTGATAATTCTGCTTCCTGCGGCGTTGCTAAAATGGTTTCCTTGCAAGAGCTGTGCAATGTATGCCGCATCTCGATCAAAAAGCAATTCGGAAACTTTCTCAACGTCGATGCACCCTTCAGGGACGGCAAGGCAAGGAGGATGCAGAAGACATTTCGGAAGATCATTACCTAGCGGGTTTCCGACACAAATACTATACACTCGTTGGACGTTGTTTTCAAACCTTTTCTTTTTTCTTGCATTCGATTTTCGATGGTTTTCTTTTTTTCTTCTTCCCTTGCTGATGCGGTCTCTATGTAGGCCCTTGAAAATGCTACGAAAACTGTCTTTACTTTCTTCTAGTGTCTCTGTATCCCGCGTTACCTTTTGCACCTTAGCCTCGACGCACTTGATCTGCTTTACATTGAAGTCGTGAGCAAATTCTTCTCCTTGCTGCAAGATAAGTCCATTAGACTGGAAAAGCGTAGAATCATGTTCTTTCAAGGCTTTCACTATGCTTTTCAGTTTCCCAAGCATACTTTGGTGCTCTTTAATCGGAGAGTTCAATCTCCTGCCCTCACTGGGCTTAAGCTGATATCCTGGCTTGAGAAATTAACATGCTCTTTTCGAGCAGCCGTCTGCATTGTGGTCGGCAACCTCTTTTGATTGCAAAAGATCAAATTGCCGCGATCTTTCGGCAGTGAACCTATTCTTGAAAGACTGGTCGCTTTCGCCATTCTTTCTCATTTTGATTGTTTTTTTGCAAGGAACCAATCAAACCGCACCATTTTCGATCCTCCAAACAAACCAGGGTGGATTATAAACGCTTACCAAATCAAGCAATACGGAATGGTTCAGAATTCACCTAAACCATCCCGCCACATATAGCAACTGATGAGAATCGTAAGATTCGAAATCGCCGGTCTTGCTTGTAAACTTATATTTAACTGCAGACATCATGTACTGGCACAAAGAAGCCAGTCAACTGACTGGTAAAAAAACGACATACTAATGGTATTGAAAAATATCGAGCTTTAAAATACTCTCCTCTGATATTAAAACTACTTGTCACATTTACAAAGCGATTGAGTTTCAAAGCTACTTTCAGAGGACACAGCTTGCCTAGTCCCTGTACGGCGTCTTTCCAGGACCTCTCGGTCAATGTATTTCGGTGACGTATCCGAAACGAACGGCCGGGAGACGCCTAGACAATCTCGGAGGCGCATGCGTGAGCATTTTTGCATTTTTTAAAAAGTTCACACAGTCAACTGAAATAATCTATCAATAACTTCGCGCGTGAATATCCTTCGCTTCAAGATCGGCACCATTGACACTATTGCAAAAATAACTAACCTGGTTTCTGTTATTAAAGAACCAAAATATTACTTTGAATCGGAAAGAATACTACTGTAACGTGCAAGTAATTTCTCTTTTAGTTCATTTTCAACTGAACCATTAAAATGAGAATAAAAATGCTTGGTTTATCCTCTGTACTCTCATGGCTGCTGGACATCTTTCATTATCGCGGAAAAGTTATCGACAGCTCGCCCGCTTTCAAAAGCTCCGCCCCAAGTGAGACAAAATGTCTCACTTCTCTGAGTTTGTCTAGGTCTCAAAAACTTTCTCGGACCACGTGACCGAAACGCATCGGCCGCGCATAATAATGAGGCCTAGGGACTAGGCAAGGACACAGCATCATAATGAATTTTAATCACGCTTCTAGTAAAGACGTGATAAATACATAAAACCAGCGTCAGATCTGGATATATTTAAAGACTACGAGCTGTGTACAGCTGAACATTGTTCTCTGAGATCGCGTAAACCTAAACTTTACGGAGATATTAAAAGCAGATACCCTAAGATTACAACAGCTATGGAAAAATTATTATATTTTTGAGTAGACAAATCTCATAAACGGGCTACAAATTCAACAGGAATACGCGCGAACTGAACAGATTGTCTGCTGTACATTTTAAAGGTTCTGCTCAACTTACACAATTTTCCCTTGCTGAACATAAACTGTACCGAGCCGTATCTTGGTGTGCTATATAGAAGTTATATCATCGTTCAAATTTCAAACTGTAAGATCCCTGAAAGAGTTCTGCTCAATGGAGCAATATGTAAAAGGTTTTCAAAGGTTTCACGCCGGTGAAGATGTGCGGCTTGTCACCTCTTGCACCTGTCTCCTGGGAAATCGAAAAAAGGTTCGAGTTATCGGGAGTTCGAGTTATTGAGAGTTCGACGAAAATAGCCGAGAGTATGGTGAAAAACAGTTTTTACTGCACAGTGAACATTTTAATCACATTCAACTGTAGAAATGTCAAGTGAAAATTAAAAGATACTTCTAGATTATAAAACAGAACGTACCGTAACAAAACTTAGTCTTAGGGGAGCATGCGTTTTACTGTTTTGAGAAGAAAAGGTGCTTCACGTTAGCCTGTAGCAATCAACATCAGCCTCTGCTAGTAAACTATACTCCTACAACACGTCAATTCAATGTTTCGGACGCCCGTAGACGGCTTTTTCCCCGACTTTTTAAGGGCTCAAAACATGGTTCGAGTTATTGAGGGTAAAATTATATAGAAAATGACGTGAATGGAAACGAAAATTGGTTCGAGTTATCGCGAGATTTGAGTTAGCGAGGGTTCGAGTTATCGGGAGTCGACTGTAATTCCATCAACTCTGGGGGTGAAGATGTCATCCTTGCCTTTATCGATGACGAGGAAGAAGTTGAGAGGTCAGCAACGACACGCTCTGGAAGATCCATAAACGGAAGATCAGACTTGACTTTTTGATTTTGAAAAATAGTGAAGAAGTGCCTTAGCGAGCGGACAGAATTTATTTTTTGAATTAACAAAAGTGGCTTCTACATCTGTGTAATGAGTTGTCAACAGCTTTACATTGAAGGGAAAATACAAATTATATTGTACACTGCAAAATATATGCCTGTCAGGTTTAATTACGATAATGTCTCTTTTGAAAGGGGGGGGGGGGGGGGGGTCACCCCCAAAAATGACCGTCTTTGGGGGGGGGGGCATGAGAAAAAATGAGGACTGAGTGGGGGGGGGATGGTAATTCGTAATGGGGGTTCAAAAAATTCCACCAGCCCCCCCTACTTCGTAAAAAATGAACGGTCCCTAAAAATGGGGCTTTATAAATTGGCCAAATTTCGGCCTGGTGTTCTTAATCCATTTGTTCTTATATGCGGGTGTTTACTGTATTAAGGTACATGTAAAAACTGATCAAATAGCATAGTTTTGACTGATTTGTGTTGACTTGCACAATAAGAATCTTTGAGCTGTCGCTTGCGAGAGCTTAAAAATAAAAGGAAAAAAATTATCAGTTAATATATACCAAAAGTGGTCGCAGTTGTTTATCAGAGCCGTCGCTTAGGAAAGCCCAGGATTCCGGATTTCGCCAAAAAAAAAAAATTCCCCGTATTCCCGAATTCGAATGACCTTTCATGGGGCGAAGGAGAGCCTTGACTATATACTTTAATTGCTGTACTGTACTGTAATGGTTGAATATCTTTGCCGAAGAATCCTGAAAATGTATCAATAGGAGCCCGAGAAACGCGTTTCGTATCCGTCTCCAGCGGAGGTTTTGAAATTTTTCCTTTAGTGTGTCTGTGTATACGGTAGTTTTAAGAATACTTTTTTTTTTTCCCAAAAATGTCACCTTACGATGACTCTACTATGTTTAACGTCATTTTATTTGTTTGGTTGTTTTTTTTTTGCTTTTAAATGAAAATTTTCTTGACAAACTAGAAACACCGATAAAGATTCCTCGTGTTACAGACTCTATTGTTCCATACGCTTTTCCGTCGGCATCGTACACGTTTCATAACACTTGTGGGGCCAACATTGCAGTAACATGTGGGGGAAAGAAGGCCAAGAGAATCAAGTAAGGGAGTTATCTTTGATACTACTTACTTCAATTTATTGGAGAAATGCGTTCTGTAGTGCCTCTCTAATCACAGAAAAAAAGCCACTTTTTTTCTCTATTGTGATACAGGCTTTCATCTCGCAATTTTTGGTTTGTAATGATACGTCAAATTTTTCAAATAATTAAAATGAAAATGAGGTTTAGGCCCCAGCGGAGAGAAATGTTTATGTTCTTGACCACCAACATGGCCGCTGTGACGATAGTGCAAACCAACAATAGTGTCTGTTGATTGTTAATAGCATGTTGTTTACTGTGACTTTTACTGCCCTACATACTTCCAACTCCGGCTGGTTAAAGACATAAATGTCGCATTTGAATCGTAAAATTACCGCGTTCGTAGGTCTCAAAAGACTCACTTAATAAGGTCTATGTGCAACCGAACCTTGTCTTACGCAACCGCTGTTGGTACTTGAGACACAAAACGCCTCTGCAACACGTCCATTACTGACGAGATTCAACTGCATTTGACAATTTGATTTTGCTCTTTTACAGCACTCTTCAGTGTCCTGATGAAAGCATTGTTTTAACAAGCCAGCCTCTGCACGATGATGAACTATTCGAAGTTCGAATGGACAGTATAGTCGGCAGGTGGTCAGGCAGCTTGGTTTTTGGTGCTACTACTGTCAATGCCGCTAATTTCCAGTTTCCTAGATTAATAAAGTCCTGCTCACAAGGAACAACGTGTGCACTTAGCACCAACAAGATTCTGAAAAATGGCAAAGAAAGGGCTACAATACCAAACGACCTGACCAACTTGTCGGTTTGTATAACTCTCCTTGTTATGTTGTAAAAATTACTTTCATGATTAGTTTCTACATGACGCAGTGTGTATTGAACGACCCTCAGCTTTGAGTAGAAACTTTTTTGTGGGGGTTTTGTCTCATGAACCTTGCTTAATAGCTTTTCTAAGCTTCCACATTTCATCTGTAGGTCGGTAGTGGAACATCTGGAGTACTTGCTTTTGGTAGTAAGACTATGTAACGATTTAGATACCGTCATGACATACTGCATAATGTCTTTGGGTGCTACGTTTACGCCATACAAGTGTTACTGTTCAACTGTAATTGCTACTTTGATTTGGTGGCTGAATTTAGTGAAATTGCATGACATATTTCCTTTGAACGGTAATTATCATCTCAGTGACAAAATAATAGTGGTAGTCCTCCGACCTTATTTTCCAGGTAGGCGACCGAATGGGATTAATGCGCAAGTCAGATGGAACTTTACACTTCTTTATCAATGGCATAAATGTTGGCAAAAAGATAAATGGTGTCCCTGCGGTACTTTATGGTTTAGTCGATGTGTTTGGCCGAGCTGAAGGAGTCACCATAACTGGTATGTCTGAATACGCTATGTTTTCGTTAACCGCATTTAATACTGCTTGTTCACCTTTATTTCGCACACAAGTTTCAATAACTCGGCACAACGTTGCAAGCCACCCAAATCCTGTCCAGCAAACTGAACTATAGATAGAACTACCCAATTGCTTTTATATGGTAAATTTTGACTTACGCATCCGAGACTGGTGACGAGTACCACACTAAGTACGCTTGACATAATCATTATGATGAAAAGAAGGAAGGAAAAAAGAAAGAAAGAAAGAAAGAAAGAAAGAAAGAAAGAAAGAAAGAAAGACGGAAAATGGGAGAATGGGAGGAAAGGGAAAAGGAAAGAGACAGTAAGTGATAAAAGAAAAAAGCAGTAGACAGACAGTGGAAAGAATCCGATGCTATACCCACGTAAAGCTTTCCTCGAGGTCGCACAGAGAATGCGTTCTTCGCTGTCGCAACTAATCAGTCTATTTTTGTTTTTACTGTAACCCCCCACGATTGAGCAGACCTGCATTTAAGCAGCTGAGCCAACTGCTGGGTGCATGGCGGTCTCTAGATTGATACTTGCAGTCAAATGGCGACAAGGGAGATAAGGAAACGATTTCTCGCGTCTTTTTGTCAAAATTATATGAATTTTTAGACCTTTGATACCCTGGTATCTTTATTTATAAATAATATTTTTAAACCTTGACGTTATATTGGTATTGAGACCGTACGGAAAGTTGTCATGGATTTTTTTTTTTTTAATTTGCGTCAAAATTAGGGAGTTTAATTGGTTCCCCAAGATATTTGTCGAGGTTTTCTTATCTCGTCTCCTTTTCATTTCCAGGCGGTGGAGAAAAACAAAATAACTCTAAAGACCTAAAGGATTCTGCTTCAGTTATCAATCGCATGTCCACCGCAGTCAACTTCCTGAAGGAGGGGCAATGCAGTGACAGTATTTTGTCCGTAGTTAGTAAAGTGGCCAAGTGTATTTTACAACCGTGCGAAGAAACACAAAACCAAGAACTCCGGCAAATGTACGGTGACTACTTGTCGGACCTGAATGCTCTATATTTTCTCACAACCTTCCTTTCTCGTTTGTTAAACGAAGACATCACGTCTCGGGGCTGCTGGCTTGGAATCTGCGTTGTTCTCAGTATATTTCGGTACTATTCGGCTGCCAGTCCAAAGCTGGCTAGTCGAGGCTTGGAAATGACCGCATTATTGGAGGCACTAGAAAAAGGTCTGGACGGAAATTCCATTAAGCTTTCCACGAATGAGGTACGGTAGGTCTAGACAAGGTTGTGATAAATTGTTAGTAACTACTAGTCCGTAAAAACTAAAATCTGAAATTTAGACATTTTTTTTTTCCTCTTAGAGGCTGGTGCTGAGATAAGATAGGTTCTTAAAAAAGGGCGAATATCACTTATTAAGAGAAGCACTTTTCGTCTTAAATTTAGTATTTTTGACCTTAAAATCAGTGAAAATAGATTTTCACCTTAAATCTAATTCAGAATACTTCTTAGTTTAATGTAAGACCTTATTTCCTCCTACTTTTACAAAAGCTTCTGATACGATGATGCTTATTTTTTTTGTTCGAGAACATATCGTCGTTTCATCGTGAACACCCAATAAATATTTAAGCTAATACTCTCCATCCAAAACGACGCGTTCAATGACCAACGTATAACCTTTTTTTCCCTTTTCATTCTCATTTATTTATAGGAATAAAAACTTGTACAGAGCTCTTTGGGAGCAAGGGGTGGCGCAGTGGTGAGAGCACTCGCCTCCCATCAATGTGGCCCGGGTTCAAATCCCGGCGTCGACGCCATGTGTGGGTTGAGTTTAATGTTGGTTCTCCCCTTTGCTCCGAGAAGTTTTTCTCCGGGTACTCCGGTTTTCCCCTCTCCTCAAAAACCAACATTTCCAAATTCCAATTCGCCCAGGAATCAGTTAGACGAAGAACCACTATGTAGATGTGCTACCTGCAAATCGTTATTTATTTATTTATTTATTTATTTATTTATTTATCTATTTATTTACCAGTGGATGTATATGCACGGCTATCGGCAGAGTGCTCAATAGAAGGACTAGAGCGTAGTATAATCAAGGTTGTCTGGTGTCAACGTGGCATTTTTATTACTATATAGTTTCGTACCGCACGGCATGTACGGCACTCCTCAGATAAAATTGCCAACAAAAAGTTCGTTACAAACATGCGCTAGGACTACAAACGCGCGCGCGGAATTTGAATAAAAACTATTGCGTGCCAACGGAAGATGTAAAGCTGCTAAGAAGGAATTTACGCGCGTGCCTGCAGGAAGTTACAAGTTCATTTCGTTTGTTCAAGATCGGATTTAGCTTAACTTGGAAGATCTTAAAGCAAGCCGCGCCGTTTAATCCCGCATCAAATCGCTGTAATTTGTGCCTGTGGGAAAAGTATTTCATTATTTGCAGAGCCTATCAGACGAGTGTTTCTTAGCGAGCTAAGACGCGAAAAAGAATCGAAAATATTAGTTAAAGACGTTTTTAAAATCTTACATCAAGACGGGAAGCATCTTATAAACAAGAACGCTCTTACAGCGGCATTCTTTCTCGCTTGCTTGGAGATTATATCGAGAAATGAGGAGGCGATTAATTCTACACGAAACAGGATTTAATCGCTAAAGGTTTTTTACTTCCTACTTTATCGACGTCGATACTATTTCTTTGTTTCTGAATTAATTGATTTAGTACGCGTGTTAGCGAGGAGCGGAAATACGTCTGCGGTCGCAGGCTATACGCGTGTATAAATACACGAAAATTCAAGAGCCTCGATTCCAGAGAAATTACATCATCGCCAGATATCAAAAAAAGTGTTTTACATGGCACTTCATTTCAATCATCGCCGAAAATAAACCACATGCTCATCAGAAGATCCATTTGCAAACCATGCAAGTTTACATCACCCGACCATAGCAGATTCTTTTGTTTGTTTTTTTTTTGTTGTTGTTGTTGTTTTTTTTCGACCACTCAGTCGTGTTTACTTGTTCCAAAGTAATCAACGCTTTCAAGCGATACAATTTTTGGACCGACACGTTTCGGAAAAGCTCTAAATTTATTTTTTTCTAAGCTTTCTTCGCAAAACATGCGTGGCTTCGATCACGCAACGATTCTTAGTCCCAGCTTCCACGGCCTCCGCAAGGAACGCCCCCTTTTTTGTCCTAAATACGACGAAAAACACGTTGAAGATTATGAGTCTCGCTGCTTACGCAAGCGAGACTAATGAGAAGAACATTCTTCTATTCCTCCACAAAATGCCAAGTTAAAACCTACCTACAGAGTGAATATTGAGAATGGTTCTCATAGGATTGAGCTTCAGTCCTTTTAACCAACAGATGAAGTTGTAAGCACCCTTATTATTCACTCTATGCTATAACCTAGGTGAGGTCGCTTAGTCTTTTACAAAAATTGTTTCTGTCTTAAACTTTCTTTAGGCACGGAATGACAACCCACACTCATCTCTGAAAACGCTTAACTTGTTGTTATGTAAATATAACTAGAGACGTTACACTTGGCGCGCTTGCCATTAGAGAGATCTGGCCGACCACTATTGACAACAATTTTGGGCTTTTTAGCGAAAAATCTCGAAAAAAGTCTATTTACCTTCAAGATGACCAATTAACTGGTCTAGCCGGCCAGTGCTGACTTTTGGTAAGCGCCCTGGTATTACCATTTGTATATACACCGTTATACTTCCCCAAGATTGCAACCAAGGGTTCAGTTTTCATTTGTTCTTAACTGCATGACTCTTTTTGCTTTCTTCTGTCTAGTCGAATTAACTTCGCCTCGTCTCACTTGCAGTGCCATAAAATAGTTTATCCTGATACCCAGTCCACTTCTCAAAAAGCAATCATCCGTTTATTTCTAAGTTTAATACAATCATTGCTTTCCTACAAACAGGACAGAAAATTTGTAGTGTCGTCTATTATAAAGACACTTCACTGCTTTTCTGAGGTCTCAGAAGGTCGTCAGGCACATTTTCCTTTATCATTAATTGAGAAGATCGTTCCACATCAAAAGGCAGATGACATGGAAG
Source organism: Porites rus (assembly GCA_964035705.1). Classification (NCBI taxonomy): domain Eukaryota; kingdom Metazoa; phylum Cnidaria; class Anthozoa; order Scleractinia; family Poritidae; genus Porites; species Porites rus. The sequence goes on from OZ037993.1 coordinate 7,191,878, forward strand.
TTGCTGTTTTGGCCACACTAACTTATTCAAATGTTGCATCTCGTGGACAGAAAAGGCTGCTGGAAGTGGACAGCAGGGTATGCCTTTTAGTTGTTTTATTTTTTTGATTTATGGAGGGGGGAAGAGGGGCAAATTCGTTAGCAGAATCTCAAGGAATGTCTTTTTTAAGACATCTTTGCCATTCGTGGAGGAAGATCAACATACACTGTATCTTTCTCTTGTATATTGCTGCATGTGGATCTTTCGTCTTGGCAAACTGCCGTCTATCGTTAGCTGAATGAATCACTCCCCCTAAGGTTTTTCTGATATTTTTCCTAGGCGATAAAAGATCAGCACCTGAAGTGGTCTGTACCTGTTCGTGTATCCCTCGTGCGCATTTTAAGACAAGTTTAGTGACGATCAGTTACTATGGTTACGAGATATGACGTCATAAGTAGCAGGTGGTCAAGACATTTTTTAGTGAAAATGCATGTTTTTTTCAACTTTTTTGGGGAATGAAAGAAGTTTGTGGATAAAATGATAAAGTAACTATTTATGTGTTATTGTACATGTTAAGCGCGAAAACTTATTAATTTTCGCTGCTTTTACCTAATTTCTAATTCTTGATGAAATCTAACATGGCGGCCAGGATGGCGACCATGTTTGGTGACGTCACAGACCTCCAGGAGCACCACCACCCATAAAATGTACCTCATCGTGTACAGAAGATCAAAGGCTTTCCACTGAAGGCAAAATCGTTTCGAAGTACTACAACATATCAAAAACTTAAGGAGGGAGGAGGGTTCAATCAACCACCCCCAACACCCCCCCCCCCCCCTACCTTGTACCACAGTGGGGGTATGACTTTGCGTGTTCGTCCGAGAGTTGACAACAAGTCAAAAGTCCCAAAAAGTCGCAGCAGGGAAAGTTGATTAATAGCGGGATTAATTGAGAGGATCCGAGACCTTCCTGAGACCCTTGTTTATTACAGCATGGAAACGAGGCTTGTCAATAGACTTACTTGAACGCTGATGCTAAATGAGTTTTCGTTATATAATCACTAAAAACGATAAACTTGGGTAAAATATGCAAGTTACTTCAATGTTTTTATATACTCTAATGGGTTATCTACCTTTGAAAATATTAAATACTACGGGCCATTGAAGGATCAATTTCGCGTGCGGATTTAGCGTAGAGCTGTTTTCGCGGAAAAGGTTTTTCTTCGTTGTGTGTTGGTTTAAATAAGGAATTTTACATGACTGAGGAAATTATATAGCAAGCTTGCTTACCGTTTTTTGTGAAAAAGAAAAATGAAGCGAAACACAGTGGTCCGTTTAGAGTTTATTTTCCCGGGCATAAATAGAGAGCTTAAGCAGCTGACATTCTTGAGGTTAAGGACGTCAGGAAGGTTGCGCCTGTTCTGGATCGAGCAAAAAGCGAACATCAAGCAATGAATGTTTTTTGGTATAAAGCGAGTCACTAACGTCTTGCCTGTGTTTACATTTGCTACTTGATAATCTTCACTCATAGCATTTCAAATTGTAGAAAGATCTTTGTTGCTAAAGGGGTCGGTTCCATTTTCTTTGTCCCATTCACATACGAACATTGACAACAAAACAATAGGGAGACAAAAACTGTAATAATTACTCAGGATCACCCTGGATGCAGCTCTTGAAAGCGATTAAGTGAGATCAGAAAATTTCCCTGTACTCTGCTGTAACAGCCTAAATGTTCAACGTTCACTTCCGTTTTCGTTCCGTGGCGAAGCATTCCTCAAACAAATAAACAAACCAGCGTCGATTCTTGATAGCGGCTATATTATTTCATTTTCTGGTGGCAGTGGAAGGAAACAAAGGCTAACAAAACTTTGCAATTTTAAAGGTTTTTCCTGAAGTCCGCCGTAAGAGCTTGCATGAACTATCACAATCGCAGCCATCGAAGAATCCCTTTGCGACACTTTCCTCGACAAAAACCAAACAAACAATTCAGTTTTTAAAAAATAGGAAAAGAAACTCGTCGGCATTTATATTTCATTTTGTGGCGGCAGGGCAAGAACACGATAATTTTAAAACTCAACTGAAATGAAAAAAATAGGCTTCAGTTGTCGCCAAGTCTGTCGAGATCAAATTTCTAGTTGTTCCATAAGTTTTCATTCATGAATTCACCTGTCAAAATTTAGACCAAATTTTGTCGTAAGCCAAACACATTCAAGTAACGTCAATCTAGATTTTTACTAGAGCAAGTCCGTTGCTTGCCCCAAAATTGTTAATTTTGTGCCAAAACTGAACGCAAGTACATGTGTGGGAATCCCTTTCCTACCCTACTGAGTTTCTTATCCTTACTCCCGGAGTCTGTGCGGACGACGGACGTACGCTGACGTCATGACTAAATTTTCGGTAGGTTACCATTTTCTATTAGCTATGGGGCTCCGCAGCCCGGAAGCTCCGATATAATTAACCCGATGCACAAAACACGCAGTCATAATATTTTAATTTGGTAGTTTTGATTGTAAAGAACATAACAATTTATGCAAGTGTCGACTCTTAAAGTTTGCAAGAAGATAAAGCCCTCGTAAATAAGATGTGAGTTCATTTGATGATGATTTGATGGACGAGAAATCTTACCTAATTAAATCCCGTAAATCTTGCCATCTTCGAGTTCTGCAACTAGCCGGAGCTAGCTGGGTAAACCTGTCGAATTAGTGTATTTAGCTATCTATTGTTGTTTACTTGTATTGTACATATCATGTAAGATTTTCTCTTTTTCTGTAAGGTTATGAACAAGGTTGATTAGAATACAAGCAAAAAAACCTGTCGAGTCCCAAAAATAGTTCGACTGTTTAACTGCTATTTACATCTCTGAAAACACCGAATGAATAGCAGAAGAGTTTTTCTTTGAATATATAGTCCAACAATTTAAGCACAATTTCTGAAATTACCAAATAATTCTTACCCAAACGTTCTATCTTGAACTTCAAAAGTGGCGTTATGACGTCAGCGACCTGACCTCACGGACCTTAAACACGTGCGTAGTATATTCATACTAACGGGTGGCTCGATACAGTTTTTCAGAGTCAATACATTCCAAGTGTGACCATAAACTACGTCGCCATACACAGAGATTTGGAAAAAAAATTGCCACCTCAATTGCATTTATATAATATGTAAGAGCGTTACCGAGATCTTTTGGGGTGAAGAAATGTGGTGAGAAAAAAAAAAACAAACAAACAAATAAATAAAAATAGACAATCTTGATGTTCGGCTGTAATCTGTAGAAAACGGGGAGCTTTTGACGTAAAATCTCACCTCATAGTAGTTTCAATCTTGAAAGAAGGATGATTAGTATCATCGAGGCGCTCTTGTTAGCGGTTTTGTAAACATTTCGGTCTACTTTAACAAGAGGCTGACAATGGGGGTACCCAATTCTCAGTTAACTACTAATTTTTCGGCCAAATATCAGTTAACTACTATTTTGGGGGCCAATTCTCAGTTAACTACTGAACTTGTTAACCATTATCTTTCACTATCCTACAGCGAACATTATTCCGTCATAACCCGAAATTTCTTTGTTTAAGCAAGTCAATCACTTTTGCGGGTAGGCGCTACTAAAATCAACATATAAATTTACATGGATTCACATCCGCCATAAGTAAAATTTATACAAAAGAATTGACCATTTAGAACATAATTATCTATAAGTTACCGAAGTAGTAAAAATGGGTAAGCGATAGCTATTAACTGATTTTTGTTGTAAGTACAAATTAGATTAAGTCGTATAACCATCAACATATGACACCAGCCTCGAGATACACACGCACCAGTCATGATCTCGTACTGATCTCCTCGACCTGATAATGTCCTACCGTAAACTAATTCAAAGTCACCTTCTTCGTCACTTTCATTATCTGAATCAGTTTCGTACTTATCTGGTTGCTGTACGTGTCCTGTATCTTGTTGTTGACCTAAGTTTCAATCCATTTTCAGTCCTTGCAATCCATTGCAACAGACGACGGGCAACAATATCAATGCAAAAATATAGAATAACTAACAAAACCAAGGGACTGGCATAAATTGTCCGCTGTATCTAGGTTTCGTTATACCGAGGTACTTTTCCATATCTTTTGCTATTACTGGGGTAAAGAAAATCGTTCGTTATACCAAGGACGTCGTTACATAGAGGTTCGTTAAATCGAGGCTCCAGTGTCTTCAGTATAATTAATAGAATGTCTTTTAACTGTAAACTTTTCATTTCACAATTAAATACTAATTTGTTGGCCAATTATTAGTTAACTACCGTTTTTTTGGCCAAATATCAGTTAACTGCTAACCCCATTGGCACCCTCTAGCAAATTAGCGAATAATTTTAAACCGCTCGATAGAATTTTTTTTTAAAATAATATTCTTGAGATTAACTGTCCTTTGATACGACCTTTTAGTTTCAATATTATTGATATATTGTAAGGCAGTAAAACAAAGGCTACAATTCGCTATTATTTTGTCAGAAGCTTTGTGTTTACAAGTGGGAGCCCCTCATTGTTCAGCGGTATTGTCTCCAAGGTTCACATTTTCGTGCACAACAATAGCTATCATTTTTGTATATTTCAAGTACATTGTTAGTTACTGCTGTTCACGTGAAAATGAAGCTTGGAGACAATATCTTTGAATAATGAGAGGCTTTCACTTGTAAAGACGAAACTGCCGATAAAGAATTAACGAATTGTAGTCCTTATTTTACTGCCTTACAATAAATCAATAATCTTGAGACTCAAAGGCCTCCTAAAACTACTCTTAATCTAGAGAATCTCAATTAAAAAAAAAAGAATCAAGGTATCGAGCGCTTGTTAAAAATTATTCGCTAATTTGTTAAAGCAGACCGAAATAATTACGAAACCGCTAACAAAAGCGCTTCGATACATACTATAATCAAATCCTTATTTCTGGCAATCGGCTGGAGCTATCTCCATGATAATTCCCACACGTTTTTAAAAAGATTGAAACTACTACAGAAGTAAAATTGCATGTCAAAAGCGCTTCGTTTTCTACACAGGATCTGTACCTACAGATAACAGCCAAACATCAAGATTGTCTATTTTTAATGTATTTTTAACCATAACAACTTTATCCCAAAATATTTCGATAACGCTCTCACAGATTCCGTTTAAATTTCACGAACATCAAAGCGGCTGTTGAGAGAAAAAAGCTCCCGTGAACGATTTTGGAAGAACAGTTTCCTGTGCCGAGACACACTGCTACAAGTAAAATAGCTAATGGCGTCATTCTGTTGCTATAAAAACTCCATTGTCATTGCAACATAGCCTCCCCGCAGACGTCCTTTGGGGTTCGTTTGTCCGTGGAGGAGAAATAAATGCGTGACAAACGAACCCCAAAGGACGTCTGCGGGGAGGCTAATTACAACCCTGCTCAAAACAAATTTCCATCCTTACCTAATACAACTGTGGTGGCAATTTTCCTAAATCTTTGTTTATGGCGACGTAGTCACAGTTTATGCTCAAACTTGGGAGGTATTGACCCTGAAAAACTGCATCGAGTCACCTTACGCTCTCTATCGTGTTTTGGTCCCGACTCAGACTCATGCATTTTAGCCCGAGCCGCTAGGCGAGGGTTAAAATGATCTCTGAGAAGGGCCCAAACTATATTTTGCCAAATAACATAAACTCTGTTACTATTATTTTGGCTTTGGAGGGCATTGAGAAAATGGAGACCTTACAAACTGACAGCAAGACAGTCTAAATCAAATATTCGAGCGTTTGCAAGTTGAATGGCTTTTTTTTTATTTCACCGTCAATGAAAACAAAAATTTTTATGCGAAACTGGCGAAAAAGAAATTTCAAAATTGTGCCATTCGAGTTTTCAAAAGTAATAATAGACAAAAAGGTTATTTGTCAGCGTTGAAATTCAATCAAAACGTTGGCATAATGGGACAAACTGAGTGCTTTTCGGCTTAAAGCCGCAGAACTTACATGCATTTTGGCGCCGGCCATCAGGAGCTACTACTATTTACATCAGAAGCTTCTCTGACTATTATTCAACTTCTTTCTCTAGCTGAGGAGATCAGGGCGAATTTGCAAAATTCTTTGCTGTTTTCTGTGTTTTCGGCCATGATTTGGGCGTTGGAAATGGCACCTTGATTTCTTTCACAAACGATGCAAGAAACCGGTGGGAACATTGCAATGGCTTCTCGATTCTGATTGGCTGCTTATATCGTATGACTGTTTGATCTTCCCTTTTCATTGATTTATTTCAGCGGGGATAAATATATTTTAGGCAGCCAAATTTTCCATTTCAGCCCGCAAAATGCGGCACAATGCCTGACAAATTGACAGTAATCAAGATTTTGTACCTACCACTGTCGGGTTTTGTGTCTTCCGTCTCCACTTGGCTGTATTTGTAAAATCTCTCCAAAAAATGGCTTGAGACATCAGTCGTAGATAAGATTATTTTAATTTTCCTAGTAGTAGTTTTTACAAGCAGTAGTTTTTACAAGTCAGAGCTAAAATGATCGAGAATCAATTGCCTGTAAGCACGTTATTACAAACTTAAGTGTTGCCTAAGTTATGTGACGCGCTTAAAATTAAATCATTTACACTTTGAGCTTTATGAAAATTATGAAGTAGTATTAAAAACAAACAAATAAGAAACTAAGAAACTGTTTATCGATAATGAAACTTAAATAATATTATTGCCGCATTGCATAATAATCTAATCCTGAATGATTGGCGAAGAGATAGCTTCTGTAAATAAGTTGCAATTAGTTCCGGATCCAACCACAAAATGACTGGATTATTAAACCAAACTCCCAACCTTGTGGCAATGACTTACAGTTATCACTTTCTTTGTTATCAGGTGTTGAGTTATTTCCTCGGGATGTTTCGGAATGCACTGGATCAACCAGACCTCAAAACCAAGTCGACAGAGACCTCTTTGTCAGCTCAAGAAATCACATTGGCTTTAAATTCCTTCCTTGTTAACAATAAAAACATGGAGGCTATGCTTGATAGAGATGTTGTCCCATTGCTTTTTTCCTTCATCGCCAAAGGAAAAGCCTCTGGGAAAGAGAAAGCTATTGAATCACTTCTGCTTATTTCTGAAACCTCCAAAGGTAAGGCACAAATTATGTCGTACCTGGGCGCAAATTATGGCAAACCTGGGATTCAAGAAGCAGCGAAACGGCTAGGGTTGGAGCTAAAGAGGCCCCAAGCGACACGAGGTAACCTGTTATTTATTACTTTATACTTTTCGACTCGTTTGACACTAATGTGCTTTCTTTTCTTTACAAGTAAGTCTTTGTAAATTTACGTTGGCACAATTACTTACATGTTACAATCACTGGGCAAAGGCAAGGAATTATTGGCAGCAAACGGATATCATCTTCTTAAATCTCTCTAAGGCTTTCGACAGTGTGCCACATGAGCGTTTGTTACTGCAACTACAAAGGCATGGAATAGATGGCTCTCTATTACTGTGGATTAGAAATTTCTTGACGAATAGAAGGCAGCGTGTCGTGTTAAGGGGCAATTGTTCAGATTGGTCACCCATAATTTCAGGCGTGCCCCAAGGAATAATACTCGGCCCAATCTTATTTATCATTTATACAAATGATATTTCGACAAACATAACATCAATGTATGATATGCATGTTCTTAGGAGAGCCAGTTATACATATAAGCGAGGCGGTGCTAATAACATTCCGTACATAATACAGGTGTCAGCGAGATGCAGAGACGAGTAGGGTGTGACTACCAAGAAAGATGTCACAGGTTCAAGTCATCACTTGAACTGTCAGGTACGACTCGACGCAACATTTTAAGGTAACTGCTAAACACCCTATACTTGTATTTCTTGGCTAAGAATGCGATACTTGCTTAAAGTAATTCTTAAGATGAATGCTATAATTAAACTACATGGACATTTGACAAATCGAAAAAACTCTTCAATGGTCTGTACTCTTATCGACCACAGAATTGACGTCAAAATGTTCAAAACTCAAGTGACGTCAATGCAAAGTTTGCAATCGGACGCTAAGTGAGAAACATCTTGTTATGGTTTAGGTATTAATTAACGTATGTTACTATTTTCCCAGATGTTTTCTTTGACTCAAACTATGATAGATGTTACTGTGCAAAGTGTCACGAGGCCCGAGGCGACAAGCTATATTACAGTCGAGGAAAACCTTCAAAACGCTATTGTCTACCCATAGGATGGTGTCGATTTGGACTCAAGTAAATCTAAAATATTGTATTTTTTTTGTATAAAAAGTTTAGATAGTTTGGTAAATAAAACTTAGTCCTGTGACAAGTTTTGTTATAAAGTTTTTTTTTTTATTCTACTGAGCTTTCTTTTGAGTATTCTCGGATTTTAAGAGGTCATGGTTTTTAACATAATATTTTTGAGATTTTATATAATTATTATAACTGATTTCAGGGAAAAAAAACGGTGTTCATACAGATAATGAGAGCTGCCTTTCGTCAGCCCTATTTTGTTTTAGCTAAGTTAACGTATCGGCAATAGCCTATAACCAATAGCTTAGTTTTTGGATACTTCTAAGGCTAGCAATAACTTAAACAAAATCATATTTTCCTTTACATAATTATAATGTTAGGGTCCATCATAGAGCTGTTGCCTTGGATGTGTTCAATAACTGGCACGTAGCATTCCATGGTACAAGAATCGATAGTGTCAAGGCAATTTTGGAATGCGGTGATCTTCTTATACCAGGTGTGTCTTTGGGTTCCCAAATGTAAGGCCCTCATGGCTAATCGCTGTTTATACACGTGCTTTAATGTGTATGTGCTGTACGTAGTCTGATATCAAACATAAGTTGGTGATCAATAAGCACCAGACTTCGACCCAATAGCCTATAACAAGGGCATTCAAGTCGTTTGCTTTCTTATTGTATCCTCTGTTGAGATAACTTAAGATTCTCAGAGATCTTTAATTGCTATATCCTGCAAGCAAGCTTAGAAATCTCCTGCAGAGTCTTTGATTACTCAAGGTCAGGCTGCCAAGACCCTTGGCGTCTCGCAATCCCTAAATGTAGAGCTTGCTCGTAGATTATTATCGTACTTCACTCTAACCCCAGTCTACTCTTTTTTAGGAGATGTAGCGCTTGGAGGGCGAAAGCTTAACGAGGAGGAAGGACATTTCAATGACAAGAGAAAACCTTCGGGATTTGACACAAAACAAATCTTCGTCTCACCAAGTATTCGCTACTCAGGACTCAGCACCTACGCGAAACCCAAACGGTGACTTTTTCTAAATTTCTTTTGTACTTGTTTTGTGTGCTTGATCGTCGTTGCAGTTGTTGTCATTTGTCTGTGCTTAGGTGCTCCTGTTCTGCAGGTAATAACTTGAAAGTCACATGTATCCTCTTGGTTATCGAAAGGAGGCAGAGAAATCTAGATGAACAACAGACAATAACAACAACAAAGTACAATTCAAAAAAGGTCCGGATTGGCTCAAATCCCCCAGCCAATTATTCCTAATCAGCCGGCGTTGACCAAATTTGAAACATGCGAGCAAAATACCATCGATTCGATGGTATATTTTCCTGGAAACGAGGCTTTTTGGGCAATAGTGAAATGGCGTCTACGGCTATCTGACAGCGAAAGAGCTGAATTTCTTACTAAAACTAAACGGAGCAAATGCAAGAATACGCAAAACATATTACTCGATCGATGCTAGTTTCGACTTTTTGAGGGGTAAAAAGAAAACACCTGTTTTATACCATGAAACCTTGCCGAGAATAGGCTAAAACTTTACTGAAAGTCTACGAGGGGGTAAGGTTGTAAAGAAATGAAAAATATTTTGAATAAATTTACAAGTACAAATACAATTCTTAAATTGGGCATTCGTGTAATGAAGAGTTATGCTAATCTCGGAGGATGTTATCTACCTCGGCCAATGACATTCTCCTCGATCTGCTTAGTTCTACAAATCATACTCAGCCTCATTCAATAACTCAAAGGTATATGACTAGTATTCCCAAATCATTCCTTTTGAGAGTCACCTTCAATTAATTTCCCAATTTTGAAATGGCGCTTCTTTTAAATACTAGTTTTGGGGAAAAAATCTACAAATTCGATTCTCATTTTTTTCAGTTTTGCTGCCGAAAACCCAGTATTAGGCTGAATATCGTTACAAACATCCTCAGGTAACTGCCAAAAGTAACGGTTACAATCAAAGGTATAGGGAAAACAGAACTATAAATACTAGGCGTGGTGGGTGGCGTATGGTGCGTGGCGCGTCATACCGCTAATTAAGTGATGCTTACAACATGTTATAAAATAACTGAGATAGTACGCGTGATCTGATTGGTCAAAAACCTATGGTTTATTATACCGGTAAGCCCATAGAAAAAGGCAGCCGACCACGAGCCATAGACAAAACCCGCTATTAATCTGCAAACAACGATTTTAGAAAGGCTAAAAAACAGAACAAGTTACTTACGTACCGTAGCCCTTCTTAATATTAAAAGCGTTGGTTTCCACATTTTATTACTGAGGGTCACAATTTGCGACTGCCATAGCTTTAGAAGTTATAAAGTACAAAGCTGGGCAGTTTACATTTCACGACAATGCCAAATTGCGGAGAAAGACAACAACTGTGTGAATTTCTGGTGTAGAACGTCTCTAGGAAAACTTAACCATGTGCCAACCAGCAACAAAACGGATAGTTTTAGCATTCTTGATTTATTTTATGTCAGAATTAAATTCCTAAATGAAAGAAATTGTTCCAAAAAGAGATCTCTGATCAAGAAATGGTACAAAATCGGCCGCTGTAGGTTGTAAACAGGCTGCCAACGATTATGAAAGATGTCAGAGTTTCGGGCTGGTTTTTTTCCAACATTTGCACAAATTATTCGGTGATATCGATGCCATAACCTACCTCAAACCACCTGACTTCACAAATCGACAAATATTAGCGCCAATATGTGGCAACGAGAAAGAAACCTTTCTTCACCACTGACATATTTCCATCGGTCGCTGTACGTGCATATAAAGTTAAATGCGACAACTTCGCAAATGCAGCCACGTCGTTACCGCAGAATTTCTTGATCATAATAAAGTCCAGAAAACAGATCTTAAACCTCTGCGGCTTGTAAAAAGTGAATGAAGTCCTCCATTACAATAGCTGCCAGTTCCGTCTGTAAGCACGAAATTTTTACGGATCGACTCATCAAAATACAGCTGCGTACAGTCTGATGTTCAATTAATTTCTACTTCTGTAGTAAACAAACCATGAACGTATTCTTTCATTGTACGTTCGCATGAATATGTGTTGACTTTTCCTGTAAAACAGGAATAGTTTTGAAGTGCTGTTGTTTGTTGTTTGACTGAACTGAGTTTTGAGAAAGTTCAGCGCTATTAAATCGTGAGTCATGATTGCTTATGATGACTTTAGAGAGAAGACATGACTTGATCACGGTACTAAAAGCATATATATATTTTTTTTAACTAAAAGACTCCATTCTACTAAAAGTTATTTTATAAAAGCAATAGACCACACTTTCTATGGGTTTACCGGCGTGATAACCCACTTGGGATGTTGGGAGAACATTCGAAAAGCTTGTAAATCACTCGCCTTCGGCTCGTGATTTACAAGCTTTTGTCGTGTTCTCCCAACATCCCAAGTGGGTTATCACGCCGGTAAACCCATAGAAAGTGTGGTCTATTGCTTAATCAAATTTGGGACAAAAACTAATATATAGATTTAGCCGGGGCTAAAAGCGAAGCTCCCATTAATAAATTTGTAATTTCAATCAAACAATAAACTTTTAGTCCACAAATCAGTTCACTTTAGAGCACATTCATGTGACTTTTGTTTTGAGGGATAAAGGCTAAGTGATTTGAGAGAAAAATAATTTGCTAACAGTCCAAGAGTGCACCAAACCTTACATCGAGTTGACGGCCTTATGTACACCCAAAAAATAGCAATCATCTACGATCGCATTTAACGTCCATAATGGCTCTTGATCACAGTACATTAGGCCTGGAAAACAAATACTTGGAAAGCAAATCCGGCAGAATTTTTTCCGTTTGACAAGTTTGCTTTACAAAATCTTGCTAACAAATCTGGGGGCGTGTAAACCAACCTTTTTGTACTATGAGGCGCTGTTTTTATCATACAGACCTCAGACAGAATGCAGTATTTCACAGTTTTGAAATATAAATTACACTCAAACCGCTAAAAAAATTTCTAAAATCACCTATATAACGGCCAGCCAGTTGCAAGCTGTGGAGTGTTTGAATGAACATTAATAGAGTTACACTTCAACATAATAAAGAATTTATTGTGTTGTTTTTTATTTAATGGTTTTATAACACAAGCGTTTAAGACGCGCGACGTTTTGAGTACTCCTGCGACTGAAAACATTAACGGCAAATTGCAAGAGAGACTACTAACAATCAATAAACGAAATATAATTCGGTGAAACATTTACACTGTAAGAGAGACAACAATTTCATTCACGAAGACAATTACGTATTAAAGTGTCTCTAAGAATCCTGAGTCTTTATGGTTAAAGCCTAAGTTTATGTTTTAAAGCCGGCTTCCCGGTGTTTGTTGTTTTTGAAAGATGAACCCGAGGCGAGAAAATTGCTGAAAGCTTTCTTTCTACAGCCAAAATAAAAACGCAACGTTTTTTTCTTTCTATTTGCGGTGAGAAAATATCGACTAAAGACTTTTTAAAGTTCTGCAAGCTTAAATCAAACTTCATACTATAGGTAAGATGATTATCTCAAATCTTAATTCAAACATGCATAAACTATAGCCTCATAAACTGCGCTCGGCTTCATGAAATTAGATATATGAAAAAAAACAAACACAAATACAATAATTACTCAGGCAGCTCCTGGAAGCTACATCGCTTCAGACTTTTCAATCAAGCAAGGTGAAAAACGAAAACGAATCGATGCCATCCGAAATCGGATTTCCGACTTTGACAGGCGACGTATTTCTCAACCAAAAACCCAATAGACAAACTAGCCATGAATAACAGAAGACTCTTGATAGTAGCTGAATTTCATTTCGTACATCCAGTAGAACAAGATAGTTAAAAACATCACAAGTTGACACAAAACTCTGTCAGCCTCAGCTGTCACAGTAAACAAGTTTCAAGATGCTGCATAAATTTTCCTCATGAACTCACCTGTCAAATTTTGACCAATCAGAGCATAAAAATTGGACGTAGAGCGTGACCAACGCTTTCACGGACAACTAAAAACAGCAACTGGCAAAGCGATCATGTAAGAACGAGATCTTGACAAACAATCAAGACAAGAAATATAATACGAAGAACCATTTAAAGGTCAACAATTTTTATTCCTGAAGACGTGTTTTAGAGTAAAGCTGAGTCACGAATAGATTTAAATTAAGCCTTAAGTTTTAAGCCGCCTTCGCCGTGTTTGCTATTTTGCAAGATGAACTCCAGGCAAGAATATCGCTCAAAGTTTTCTTTAACAAACAATAGGATAACTAAACTATTTTTCAGAACTTTTTCTTCTAGTCGCGGTCAGAAAACGTCTAAAGACTTTTTAAGTTCTTTACTAGATCAGAAAAAATTGATTCAAACCATACTAATGTGCGTAAAATGACGGCATAAACATGAAAAAAGAAAACACATAAAAAGCAATAAAATTACTCAAGCTTACCGGTCGAGATGCAGCACGGAAACCCATCAAGTAAGGCCAGAATCGCTTAAGATTTTTCGCAAGGTCCAGCAAGGCGAAGCAAGCTTACTAAGAGTAGCTTATTTTTGAAAACGATGATTCCCGATTTCTTTCTGTGGTGCGGAGGATTTCTCAACCACAACCCAGTAAACAAGCCAGCCAAGAATAACAAAAAAATGTTGATAGCTGCTGTATTTCATTTTGTAGATCCAGTGCAAAAAGACAGGTAAATACATCAAAAGATGACTCAAAACTCTGCCAGCTTCAGCTATCAGTGAACAAGTCGCAGATACTGCATAAATTTTCCACTTGAATCCTCTTCGCTAGCGCGCCTGTTAATTCTTACTCTATGCCTTTCTCTTCTTCTCTTTCCCGTCGCTTTTCACTTACAAGCAAATAGTTCCAATCCAATCCGCTATTGTTTGTTGCCATAACAATTTCTTCGAAACAGGTTACTAGAAACTGAGCTCCCCGGACAAAATCCTTATGCAATGAGGTAGTTCCGTCGAAGTAAACATGTTTTTGAACGCGACGACAGCCACGTCATTTCTTGCGCGATTTCCCGTCAGGAAACAGGTGGGTTGCACAAATGCATCGCGCGGCTTATAACATACTCCTCCCCCGGACGGGCTGACACCTGATTCCCTTCCCTCCCCCTCAAAGAGTGTACGGGCGTACGCTACGTCATAACCAAATTTTCTCGGATGGATGGTTTACCAAATTTTACCAAATTTTTATTATATGTAGGGCAAAACGACTGGTCTTTCATCTGAGCCCGCGAGATGGTCATGTGATAATTGTCAGCGGATGTCTGATTTTGACAGCTGTCAATCTAATTGTACTCATACGGATGGCTTACAAAACTGAAAGGCTAGTCAAGTTGTGCAAGATCTCTTGTGACATTTGGCATCGGCTTACATGAAGTGTGTGTACGGACGGGCGGGCGTACGCTACGTCATAACCAAATTTTCTCGGATAAATAGTTTACCAAATTTTGTTACCCATGGTGCTCCGCTGCGCGCGCTTCGCGCACGGGAGCTCCGCTAATAATTAAATTAGGTGTCTGCAACCTGAGACGTCGAACTACGTGACACGACCTTTAAACTAAAATACAGAAGCCACATGTGCTCATTCAAGAACGAACGTTACAAGCATTCAACGGAACTTATTTATAGCTTGAAAGATAACAACGTGGAACATACCATCAAATGGGGCAAAGTAAAGCAAGCAAAAGCATGAAATATATAGATTTAGCCAGGGCTTAAAGCGAAGCTCTCGATACTATCTATAGTTTACTCAAACAAAACATAGCATCGTGTAATGCTAAGCGGCCACGGCAGCGAAAACAACCAAAAAAATCAGCAGGTCTAAACACCTTTTTGCACGTGCATCCACTTTTTTTGTAAATTTCTTCGCCGTTATTTTGCACGACTACAACGTGAAACTTACCACGATGGTCGGTTGCCTGGGCTCTTCCTAGCGCAACTTCTTAAATTCAATTTTTGGCCCATAGGGGAGTAGTTTATATTCCAAATGAAGCAAGACATTAGAACATTTTAATTATAGAAAAATTGTCTTGAAATTTTTAAACCATTGTAAAGGCATTTTTGACGTTTTTTGAAAGTATAACGTCACAAGTGACACCTATTTCTGGTAACAACATTAAAAATTTGGAAAGGAGTGTTCAAAACGTTGCAGACATTTTGCTACACAAAAATAGTATTTGTAGTGAAAACCCCATCTAAATCGGATAAAATGGCGTAAAGTTAAAGCTAATTAAAGAAAATCAAGTTTACCAATTTACCAATTTGTGACGCGGTTTTCGTCACGAAGTACGTCATTGCGACGTCACAATGATTTATTTCGTGACGAAAAAGGCGTCATAACATCACATACCTTAAGTAAAAAAAACTACAATTTTGATTCTTTGCTCCTGTGCTAATACATTCATTGTTCTCGCGTTTACAATACCCCTAATTTTCATCACATATGGTCATTTAGCTGGAAATTTGAATTCCTTTAATTAGCTGTAACTTAACGTCTTTTATCAAGTCAAGGGGTTTTCACCAGAATTCGTGGAATTCTATATAGAAAACTAAAATAACATTTTTACCATTTTATTGTGATGTCAAATTTGGACATCATTTTTGACGTCACAATAGCAGTCACATGGGATGAAATAAAAACCCTAACAGGTAATTTATCGACCTACTTCTCTGCCAAGTTTCGTCACATTCGATGCATCTTACTTCTGTCTATGGCCTAAAACTCTCCGTTTTGAGAGGTACGGGAAGAAAAGCCCTAGCAAGCGACCACCGTGTCCAGAAACTTCCTAGTTACAAGTTTTATGGAGGAAATGTTGTATGCGTTCCTTTTCAGTTTTCTTTCACTGCTACTCATTTTCATCCTGCTGGCCGCTAGTATTTCTCATTTTCTCACCACCGCTATAAAATTTTCATGTTCATCTTCAAACGAAATTGGTCTCTTTTGGTTTTTATCTCTCGCTCTAGCTCTTTCTCTGTTATCCAAGTCAATTTAGACATTGACATTAAGTCGAAAGAAAGAACCAGCTTTGTTGTTGTTGTTGTTGTTTTTTATATCTAAAAGTCCAGGTGGCTATGCGATTTACCGCCGAAGCGCGCGGGTGCGTGAAATGCAAGATTTCACCTCGGCTAACATTTAGGGGTGGACAACTGGATAATTAGAAAACCAAATTTTCTTATCCATGGTGCTCCGCTGCGCGCGAGAGAGAGCTCCGCTATAAACGTCACCAAGAAATGTAACTTGTGCTTGTGAGAGAAATACTTTACAATTTGTAAACCAGAAATGTCTACCCTGAACAAGAGAAATGAACTCGAACTATTCTCAGGTTGCAGGCACTCAAAGGAGTTTGTACTAACACTGCCCTAATTTGATTATGAGTTTTTGTTTCAAATTTGATATGTTGTAAGCATCACTCAATTAGCGGTATGACACGCCGCGCGCCACGCCTAGTATTTATTGTTCTGTTTTCCCTATATCTTTGATTGTAACCGTTACTTTTGGCAGTTGCCTAATGATTGCTCCGCAAGAGGCGAGAAACTCTGAGTAACAACAAATTTTTGAGATTTAATCCTGTTCCATCAGTCTACTCATATATTTTATTTTAATATTTTTGCTTGTTATACACATTTTCGTATATTTTTTCTTCTAACTTATTTTTTAGGGGGCCGTAAGTTAGAAAACTGTTCAAGGTTATTACGTCTCCCTCTTTAAATAAAGTTAATTGTTGTATTTTTGTGTATTGTATTCCGAGTATTGCTATAACTTCAGGCTAATTTAGCACGGGGGATAGCTTTTGAATAGAACAAAACTGAATGCAGAGCTGGCACTACGGCAAAGGGCTGATTTATTATGGGCCAATATTTTGGCTAACAAAATTAGCCTTCCTCAGGGCCAGAGCTTTAGTGAGAGAAAATATCTTTTAACGGCTCCTAAAATTTGAATGTAAAATTTACATAAGTGGTTAATAATAAACTGCAGTTATTAATACTAGATATAGAGAATACTTCAGGGAAAGTGCTGGCGTACGGTATTTACGCACGAGTTGTTGAAGTATCAGAAATCGAACGAGTGGATTTCTGATACAAAAACAACGAGTGCGTAAATACCGTACAAAGCACTTTCCATGTGGTATTGTGTTTATTATATACATACTGACACATTCATCATTTTGGCGGCCTTTTTATTTTAGATCTTTCAAAAATGCTAAAATTTGCCGCTACACACTTATCGCAAAATGACAACAAAAACGAAGTATCAGCTTTTTAGTAAAAACGTTTGTTAAAAACATAAATGACGGTGAGGATATGAGGTAATCCAAGAACTATAAGTAATCTTAACTGTTTGTTCTCAATGCACAATTGAAAATTAGTGAATTTAAGTAAAATGGCCGGTTTCAATATAAGCTTAAGCTTAAATGAAAGGCAAAGTAGCTCCGAAAAGAAAGCACAACTAAAGCTTACGTCTCGTTCTGTTTATCCCTTTCCGCTGTTGTTTCGCCGGCTCTCTACCGTTTTCTTTATCGACAGCGAAACAAACGAAATTATTCCACTCCATTTCCGAAATGTTTTTCACTTTTTTAGCGAGAAAAACTCTTTGAGTAAAACTTTTCTCGTTGAATGTGTGCGAACGGCGCTGCAAGATGCAATAAAAGGCGGGAATTTTGACGCGAAACTCGCATACCCCTATGGCCTCTGATTGGACGTGTCATTTTTCTCACACGTGAAAAAACATCGTTCGCGATTCCGATTGGACGTATCATTTCTTTTTTCACGTGTGAAAACCATCGTTCGCTCCTTTGATTGGTTAGCACTAATTTGCGTACGAAAATTTACGACATAGCTTTTTGGTGAGTATTTTTCAGTATGTATATAATAAAGAATAATATACAGGTAAATGGTTATAAAAGAAAATTAGAAATAGTTCAATGTTCATTCCTTCGGTTCAGACCGTCTGGTGACAGGGTTTTGCCTCTATCTATGAGGTACGCTTCTCTTGCCTCACGGCGTGACATGCTGAGGGTGGGTTGTAATTCCAGCAGAATAAGATCCATGTCTGTGATCGAGTGGCCAGGTTGATTAAGGTGGGAAGGGATTGCTGCTGTGGCGTTTGCGTGCAGTGGATTATTTGTTGCCTCTCTATGCTCTTTAAAGCGTTCACCAAGTGTACGTTTAGTTTCACCTATATGTTGTTGTTGTTGTTGTTGTTGTTGTTTTTTTACATCTTTTACATTGGATCATAAATGTTAGGTTTGTTGTGTCACAAGTAATGTGATGTTTAATTTGTGTTGTTTCTCTTTGTGTTGGTGAAAGTGTATGATGTCTTCCATTGTTAATGTATGGGCGGGTGACACCACTAAACAAAAACCCATAAAAATCAAGTGAATTTATTCAGGGGAAATTCACAAGATTTTCATGCCTTATTCGCCAGATTTTCATGGCCAAAACTAAGGGTACTTTCATGGGTTCATCCGATAAAAATACCATTACAAAAGCCATGAAAATACTTTGAAAAATTCACAATTAATGGCCCATGAAACAGTCTAGATTATAAGAAATGCAATGAAAAACACATGAAAAAGCCATGACTTTTATTAATGACTCATGAATGTGACTTTTTATGGGATTTTCATGGTGTTCAGGCTATGAAACATATCCAGATTTTCCATGGTGTGCAAATTCATGGCAACTTAATGGGATGGAAAATTTATGGGTTCATGATTATCCCCTTAACGGGGAATTTTTAATGGGCCATGAAGATTCTCAGAGTACTTTTCTGACCTTTTCACAGCATTTTTCTGGCCCATGAAATGTATTTTGTGCCTTGCATTCTGACGTTTTCTTGGGTTAAATTAATGGCTAAATGGTACCATGAAAATGGCATTAAAACCCCACTGCAAGTCAATCATTTCAAAAACTATGCTTACCTCAATCTCTCTCAATGTGCTTTCTATCTTATTTAGAAGAGTATATTTAGGTATACAATCTACAACCAAAACAACTGGAGCATTAATCTGTTTTCATAATAATTTTATTCTACCCACTAACGTGATAGATACAGCAAGTCATTTCAGTCCTTTAGTTACAAGAGCATAAAAATCACAAAATCATATGAATTTAAAATAAATAGACTTAAACTTCTTTTTCAATATTATTTTGATTCACTGCCATGCTAAAATCGTATAACATAATCATCATTAGTTTAAATGTTTTTTAACTTTCATACTTATTACTTTTTAACCCTTTAAACCTTAACATCAAAATTTGAATTCTCATTAATTTTGTTACCCCTATTCATTTCCTACAGAAGTATAGTGGGGAGAAGTGGATAAAGTAATATTGAGCAAAATCATCTTGTGTGATCATGTCTGTAATTCTCATGACCACTCTGTTCTACAAAGCATTGATATCACAAGGAGAAATTTGATGCTGATCACTCTTACGGTTTAAAGGGTTAACCTTAATACTGCATTTCCCAATAATAGCTTTAACTCTATTTTACAATATAACACAGCCTTGGAGTGACTTTATACTTAACCTGTGAAAAATATAGTAGTAACTACGCACTAATATACCGGCATGTAAAAATACTAACATTAAATAAAACAAATAAAAACATTATGTGTATCTATGTCTATACACTAATCCCATTATATTCTTTTGCGCACTTGTAACTATTTGACATTAATTGTTAAGTGAAATCACTCCAATATTTTGTAAGCAGCGTGTAATAAAATTACCTTAAGTGCTGTCATTATATAACAACTTAAGGCCTTATTTTCTCCTTGTATATTGTAAATATTGTTGGCTTCAAAAATGTTCATTTTTGAGTTTTACTACCCTTGTGGATCAAAAACTTTTTTTCTGATAAGAAAATTTCACGCAAAATATCTCAGAATTTACGAAGCTAACTTTGCGATTGCTGAGGTAAATGTAGACTTCAGTATTACGGACAGTGAATAGGTAACTCGACCAGAGGCCCTTCGATATTCCTAGATAAGTCACAGCTGTGGAATCCAAGGTGTGTTGTGTACTAAAGAGTGTTGTATATGATCAGGCAAATCAACTGGAGAACGGACATTTAGGCAAAATGACTTCAATGCATTAACAAAATTACCATGCATGTGGTTTGCATGCACTGAATACCTGCAGTCTACTACTAGTATTAAAATACAGGAATAGCTGCAGTAGAAGTGAACAGGCCCAAAGGTAATTTTTCTGGACTGAAGTCAGATTCCCTATTTTTATTTGTCGTTCGTTAAGCCTGAAAGAAGAATAAGACAAGTATGGAAAGACGGTGAGGCAGTGTGGACAGTTCCCACATTTTTTTTTTTTTTTCAATTTCATATGATGACAGAGAATATAACAACAAGACCTTCAGTCTTCAGAGAACCACAGCATTACCTTCATAACTCTAAGGAGTCAAAATGATGTTGAATCATCAAGTGCAACTTTAAGTTACAAGAGATTGAAACAAACAGTGTAATAAATTTTTACTAACAGGAGTCTATGAAGCTATTTCTTTGGACTAACAAGTTACTGTTTTTAGTCACCCAATTTTTTTTTTTTTTTTCATCAGTATTTGTCATCATGAACTTTATTGACCTAAGTTTAAATAGAT
>OZ037993.1:7217704-7240204 GCA_964035705.1 Porites rus
GGGTGAAAGTACATGTTTTTTTCAAGTTCTTTTAACAATAAAAGTAAATTTTGTGGCTAAAATAATGCAAAGTGCTTTTTTATGTGTTATTTTTCATGTAAAGCACCAAAAATTACGATTTCACGCGGTTTTAACCCAGGAGCCCATCAAATGGGTTGATGGCACCTGTTTAACTTTATTTCTAGGAAAGCACTAGATAACATCGCCCTAAGCCAGATGAGTCATCGATATGTCAGCGGCGAAACTCAAACTAACTCAAATATAACATCTTCGCTGCGATGGATCAAGTGAGCGGAAGGCGACGGGATCATTTCAGTCATTCTGTAAGTCGCCGCTGACATATCGATGACTCATCTGGTTTAGGTCAATGTTATCTAGTGCTTTCCTGATTTCTAATTCTCGGCAAAATCCAAAATGGCGGCCAAGGTAGAGACCATTGTTGGTGACGTCACAGGCCTTCAGCAGTGCCACCGCCACTAAAACATACCTCATCTTGTTAAGAAGATCAAAGGCTTTCCACTAAAGGTAAAATGGTTTCAAAATACTGCAACATATCAAAAACTCTAGGGAGGGGTTCTATCCACCCCCACACCCCCCCCCCCTTCCTAGCGGCCTTAACCAATCAGAGCGCGAGAAAGACAATAGGGGTATTGTTTTTGAGGGTCACGTGACTCATTAGTATAGAAAAAACGTCATCATTGTGCACGTGACCCATTTTGACCAACCAGTAAGCAGTAACCCCTAACTGCTCCTCAGGCCCCTCGCATTCATATAAAGGCACATACTTACATGGAATTAGTACACATGCGCAGTTCTCCCAAATGCTTTTGCCCTGTGCAGTCACGTGAATGGGATCGTAGGCACATGCGCGGACCGCCAAAATACTCCCCAGGTCCCCTGCATTACTATGAACACATTTCCGCATAGACCTACTACGCATGCGCAAACACTTAAAAGAATCCCCAGACCCCTTGCATCACCGGAAGTCAGTAAAAACACACTGTATTGAGGTCAAAATCATGTTATTTTTTGTTTAATGGAAAGTCGAAAATCTCTTAATTACAGTCGGGACATGTGCGACGTCCTAGTGACGTCACGCCCTTGAATGGGTTTACAAATCTAACAAAAGATTTAGTTCATCCCCAATCCTCTTGAGCCATAGGGATGACTCGATTTGGTTTCAACATCTACCACCCGCTTATCAAAAACCAACCCATACTGCTTTACGCGCGGAACGACTTGAATCTGTTTCTGTTCTAAATCTCTTCGGAAATAATAGGGCGTGACCATGTTCGAGGTACGGCGAGAGTCCTGAGGAGTCTCTAATTCCGATAAAATATTGTCTTTCATGGTGTCAAAATTTAAGACGGCCGACCCACGGACGTTCAAGTTTAAACCTCGTACTTTGCAGACGACTTTGCCAGCACGTGTCTGGTACCCATAATTCTTAGCGCCACCGGAAACAAACTCAGTGATCACATCTACATCCAGTTCGTCGGTCATGTTGCCCAAAAAATCACCAATGACGATGCAAGGTTGGCCAGGACACCACTTGTACACCACACTGTCGGTATCTTAATAAAGGTCTTGCTTTTTAAGGGGTAAAAGGGACTCGTATAGTTTCAGCCTAGCATGACACGTTGTGAAAGCCGCTATGAAGATGTTAGTCTTGGTCCCTTTGACCGCATTCTCTTTGACACTGGTGTAGACGGCCTCCAAGATGTTGTCGGTACACAATCGGAAACACGGGACGAAAAATTGGATTTACTGCACTTTTGACACGAGTCAAAAGTTAAGTCAAATATGGTATTGGCTTTAACTTCACCTTTGACGCGCGTCAAAGATGTCGCCAAATATATAAGCTCTTTGCTTACTCCTTTGACCTCGGTAAAGGTGAAGTCAAATTGATAACAACTTTGACTTCTCCTTTGACGCGCGTCAAAGATGAAGTCAAATGAACCAGTGCTTTGCTATTCCTTTAACCCTTATCAAAGTCGTTGTCAAATATGCTGGTAACTTTGACTTTACCTTTGACGCACGTCAAAGATGAAGTCAAAAGTGTAGTGGCTGTGACCATACCTTTGATACTAGTCAAAAATGAAGTCAAATACGACCGCTACACTTTTACAACACTCTTGAATGGTGCTGAAAGGTGAGAGCAAATATGCAATGAATTACGTCTACAAACACTTATGTCAAAACTGATATTGAGAAAGGAAATTAAAAAGCTGTATTTGAATACTGTTTTAAAGATATTTATACGACAATACCGAACACGGGCGGGTAATCATTGTAATTGCTGTTTTATAAGTATTTTTGAAAAAGTTCTAGAATATGTACTTTTTCGAAGTGATTTTTTTTGTCTTATCTTGAGTGGATCATTTTCTCCTTGATCGATCAATATACCATGTAATAACAGCGACGCAAAACAATGACTCAACAATTGGACGATGGAAGACTGAACCCAAGCAAGACACCCTGTTTTTGGCGCGAAATTGTCGCGGCTGCAAACTCTCTCCGCCCGCGCAAACAAACAAACCACGCAGATCTGAAGAAAACAAAAGCTGCTTTTTTGTACGAAGCAGTCCAGCTTTTGTTAACAAATATTTTCACCCTTATCTTTGATAGAGTTTAGACCACAAACTTGTTCAAAAGGTACGTGTCATTCTTTTCTTTGTGTTCATGCAATAGTTGCTCTTCAAACTTCATAGTTGTTTTGCTGTGTTAAGCTTACGGAAACCAACTCCGAACTGGCGTGTATGTCGTGCTTGGGGGCTTTTCTGATTGTTAAATCTGGTTCAGTAAACTATAAAAATTTTTCTATATTACAGTAGAGTTTACATTAGATCAAGCCCTTTTTTCTTAATAGGGTTAGTGCATTTCCGCAAAAGTAATAGCTGGCTTATATTTCACAATGCAATTCAAGTCAAAACTCCATGCGAGAACCTACTAACATCAAGATTATAAACCAACTCTGGTTTTTCTAACAGTTATACTTAACTACGAAAACTACTTCAGGGTAATGAAATAATATAAGACTTACATATATTTTTTTTCATGGACAGTGCACTTCAATTAAATATCTGTACCAGACTTTGATGGGCATATTACTGAAGAAAGTACATTCACGAGATCATCCAAATCGTGCAAAACTTGTAGGGCACAATTCTCCTCCTCCAACACATGGATCGTCTCTTCTTCGCTCGACGAATAACACAACAAATTGGCCACAAACACACCTTCAGCATTCTGCATGGCTTGGAAATCCGCGTAAACAAATAGGGGAGGTGGTGGTACCACCATGCAACCTCCCCCCTCCTCGGTTGGTTCTGGCTCCTCTTCCTCTACCACAGGTTGAATGTAACATCGATGGTCATGGATGGACACCCATTCGTGACACACCGGACATTTTCGTTGGTTGGGAACGACCGTGTACTGGGCTTGGCACTTGAGACAGATTTTGATCGATTGACATCGCTTGGTGACCACATGATGGCGCTTGCAATAGGCACTGTAAAACTTGCAGTGTCACAGGGTGCAATAATCGGTGGGCCGGGTGCCACGCACATAATCCTGACAATCAAATCGACCACACGCAGAACAACGCCTCCCTTGGTAGCTATGATTGACCTTATCGTTGGTGTTGATCCCCCTTTCACAGTCCAGACAATAATACGAACGGTTTACGAAGGCAGGAAATGACGTGCAGCGATCAAAATGGTCATTGGATTTGAGTAAACGAATCTGATGGGGGGGGGGGGGGGGGGAGCGGGTCCTTTGAAAATCAAAAAGAACGCTTTCATCCGGGTCATCACCAAGAGTTGGTATTGGGGCCCCAACGCCTGTTGAAATTGGTGAAGCTCTGGGAAGCCACAGGGACCCTCGGCCACCCCTGCTCGCCGATGCAGTTCCTGGGCTTGTCGTTGTTTCACTGGGCGCCCACGCTTTAAATTGTCTTATTGGCGGCACCCGTCCACGCCTTGATCTTTGTGGCAGTGCGCTCGCATGGTGACGATGGCGCGAGCACAGCATAAAGCATCTCTGTTGTTAATGTCGACGATGCATCTTTTTTTTTTTTTCTCGATCCAGACATAGACGTCCAGGATTACATTTTCGACCTCGACCTAAACCCGGACCTGGCATGGACACAAATACGACATCCACGTGGAAGCCACGATCAGGGTTGAACGATTCATTACTGTTTAACTTGCCTGCTAACGTGGCCAACATCTGATCCAATCGAGCGGTGCGTTGCAAAAACTCCCCCACGGTAAAATTGGCCGTTTGGTAGACGTGGGTGAACCCGTGAGCCGTGATGGCAAAATTGAAAAAATGATGGGAGGGTCGCTGCTCTCTCCTTCGAGTTCCGTTTCAATGGCCTGGTGTAGCGCTTCGGTTAAAGCCATGCCAATATCATCCACCGCTACAGGATCCCGCAATTCACGCAATTGCACATTGAAATACGCCCGTTCCACGACCTCGCGCCAGCGGCGTCGTCTGCCAATAGGTTTGCATATGGAATTGAAAGAGGGGACCACGGTTGGAGCCGCCTCCCAACTGTTCCCGCCGTTCAAACGCTCGGTCCAACAGGGCGTCCTCTCCGTCTTCTTCATCACTGAAGTGATACAAGAGTTTGTCCACCATGACGGAGGAGACAATTTGAATTTTCCCGCGCCAGACACAAGCTTTATAGACCAAAAATACACGTGATATCACATGACCGTCAGGAGAATGGTGGAAGGGACTCAGATGATAGTCGGATGAGGGACTTTTATAGACCAACAGAACACGTGATATCACATGATCGTCAGGAGAATGGTGGAAGGGACCAAAAAACACGTGATATCACATGATCACATGAGAATGGTGGAAGGGACTCAGGTGAGGGTCAGGTAAGGGGTTTGATCAACAGGAGGAAGATCAGAGGTGGACCACCCCATGGGTACCAGATTCCCTCCAACCGCGCCATCCTTGGACCGCGGACTGTGATTGGGGGACAAGACGATAGATATAGACAAATGCCCTAGACAGAAATCAATTGTGTTCAGTATGCCCAACAAAAATCCAGACTTTGCGAGACAGCGAAAACACGAGTGGTAACAGAGAAACAAAGACGAGATTTTGAGGCGGAAAAGAGAACGGCGTGCAGCCCAAAAGAAACAACGAGCACCGCGAACCAAACCAGCACCCACCCCAGAGCAGATTGCAGGAACCAGAGCCTTAAACAAAGAAGCCTGCCGGCGATACCGAGCCACGCATTTGGCCCATGTGCGATACATCAACCGAGTCTATTACTATCGAAACCGGGACCGGATCGTGCAACAGCAGCGGGACCGGCGAGCCTTGGCCAGGCAGAAAAAGCAGAACCCCAATCCATTCCGGTCATCGCATGCGTTGGCGGACGTGTGCTCCCAGCGGTTATTCGAATTAAACGATGGACCTGCTAGGGAAAAAGATGGGGCGAGACCCAAACAAGGTATCAAGCACGAAAGCATGCGGCCGTGGACGGCACAGAGGAGGTGAGGACCCGTAACCGCCAACGTACCATGAACGGATCGCCCGTCTCAAGGCCACGGGAGAATACAAGGCCCTCAAACAGCGCAAGTGCAAGAAGCGACTGCGGCGCTACCACACCATGCCAGCGGAGCAACGGGAAGAAGTCAAACGCAAGAACTTGATTCTGCAAAAGGCCTGGAGGGAGAGAATGATCCGGGAGGGAACGTACGAAGAGTATCGTCAACGCTTGAATGCGAGACGGCGACAGCAACTGGTGGAGAAAAAACGAACCATGGGAATCAGGGGGTGGAAGGAGTTGCAGCGAGCAAAATATGTCAAGGGTGCCGAGTCAAAGCGACGCAAAAGGTGGAACTGGTTGGACGAGCATCTGACCCGTCCCTTTCCCCTGCCGTAGTTGCCGCTGGACTGGGCAGAGTCCGAGCCTGAGAAGGACACTGTACAGACGATTCGTGCGAACGCTTTAGAGCAAATGGACCAGTATTTGTAAATAAAAATGCATTAAACCTGTTTGTACAGAACAACGTGTCTTTTTATTGTGGTGTTAAAGATAGGGGGACTTAAATACAATCTTACATGCCCAACTTAAGTTTAGCTTTCATGATATTTTTAACAATGCGTTCCCTCAAGGTCTTGCGGCCGGGGAGTTGATCATTCTTGGCAATCATCTTGCGATCGGCGGCCCATTTATCTTTCAAGTCCTTGGCCTTGCCATAGTCCATGTCATGGGTTTTGGCAATCCTGTTTAACCGGTTGATGCCTGGATCACCCAGGCCAATCGTTTTTCCAAATGGGTCGTAGGCCCCATGCACTGATAGCCGGGCCAATGAAACTCCATCCCCGTCTTGGTCAATAACTTTTGCGCATCAAATAACTTGCCCCCGCGTTGCAACCGTCGTCGTCGCCGTTGCCGGGATCGGGGCGCAGCACGGCATCTCTGGGTCCGTCCCATCACGGGGTTTTCCGCGTTTTCCACTCCAAGGCTTTCTTGGCCAGACTTTTACCTTTTTTGGCAACAGCAGCGGCTTTCTTTCTGATTTTACGTTTCACAGCTAAAGTGGGGGTATCCCAAGGTTTCGGTGCAATATCCTCTGAAAAAGGAAACTCTTGAGCTAACTCTTCGGTGCTCACCTCGGGCGTGAAGCGAGGTTTCTTTTAGGCACTGGGGGTGAAGCTGGGTTTGGGTGATACGGGTGGTTTTCTGCCTGGTCTGGAGGGTCCCCCAGACGAGGCACTTTACTTTATACCCTGGGCCGTGTTGACCAGTTGCGTCAACCAAGCTTGCACGGGCCCAGCATCAAAATCGTCCGCGCCGGGGGACGTGGCAGGGGCGCCCGCGGTGCGCACACCACTGACCGGGGCACCAAACGGTTGGCGTACTTTTTTTGGTCAAATGGCGTAATTGACGCCCCACTGCTTTGAGTTGAGGTCGTTTTCATCCATCGGAGACATCACTGGCCAAGAGCACATGTTGTTTGGCCGCCAAATCCGCGGCTTTGGTCACGCGGGCATCTTCCACTAATTCTTGTTTGTAGTTGTCTCGTAATTGTAAAAAAGCGGGGGCATTGTCCACAGGGTGCTCACCATCTCTTGCTCCATGGTGCAACTGAGGCGCTTGGTCTAACGCATGCAACGTTTATAACATCGGCAGAGTTCGGACCAGAGGTTTCCTCCTTTTTGAACCATCATGATAGCGCGTCGTCGTTTCACCGAATGCGCGGGTTTGGCCATGGCTCGTAAACTCTGATCATGGGGTTTGAGCAACGTAATCGTGTGTCGAGAACGGGGCACAGTGCCACGGATCGTGTTCATGGCCAATTCACTGATGGCATTTATCTGATCTGCATTGCCCATCCGTAACAATTCTTGTCGTTTATGTTGATTCGCTTCTTGTAAGACGCTTTTCAAGAACGGTGCTTGACAATTAATGCGCCACTCCATATCTTGAGTTCAGGCAACGACCAAGGTCTATTTATGGTAAAAATCGCTCTACACCTGCCACACAGTTCGCCATGATAATGCTTTTGCATGTGATCTCGACACCGTTCACACAGGACCGCTTCATACTGTTCGTCCCACTCCAAAGCAAAGGTGACGGCTTTTCTTTTCTTGGGATAGGTCACTTAAACGTCGGCGAGCCCGCCGTTGGCGTTTCTTGACCGCCCAAGGCGAGAGAGCCATCGCCAATAAGAGTAGCACGCCTCCACTTTGCAATCCACGTCGCCGGCGTCGTTTTCTCGGGACATAACGATGTCGGCGTCCATTAGGTCCACGGACCATCTTGCAACTGACACTTTTTCAGGCCCACGAAGGTCTTTTTATACTTTTTACATGATAGAATAATTGAATGATTAACCCGCATATCGTTTCCGTTTGCCTTGTTCCACTTCACGTCGGCGTTTTTAGGCAATTTTGATGGCTCCCTTGGTTTGATGATCCCCCAAGGCTTTGGTGATCCAATAGCCGGCTTTGCCTATACCCACAATGAGACCCTGCGAGACATCCCCTGCTTGATCATAGGTCATACGCCGTTGCGTTTGGCGGGCTTGCGAGGTCGAGTCGTGGTGCGTTTGCGTTTAAGGGCCATATCGCTTCGACATCTGCAAAACATGTTACTAGGACTGTTTGATGGATGAAACTGTTTTTATATCTTTTTTTTTTTTCACGAGCGTCGACCACGTCCACGCGCCCGGCCACGGCCACGGCCACTGCCACGTCCTCGGCGTGGTGGTGATGGTGGCGGACTTGGGCTGGACGTTCGGGTGGAAGTGCGGCACACAGAAAGTCGCCCTCCCCCTTCTTCGTAGACCGTGGTCACCGTATTGGTATGCGTGATATTTCGAATACGCCTGCCTCGAGCAGGTTGTTGGGCTTCTTCATTCAGCAAATCCAACCGTCGCCTTAATCCTCGCCGTCGACCCTGGTCGTCATCATCGCCATCGTCATCGGACGGGAGAGGGGATGAATCGGGAGAGGGGGGTGAGGGCGCACAGCGGTACGTCGTCGCGGTTGTTTGGCAGTGATTCTGGGACGTGTATTGGGTATTGTCACCGTCAAGGTGGTGGTGGACGTCCCTGCTCCTGTACGGCGGTGGGTGGGTACGGTGGTTCTACTCGCTGGGGCTGTGGTGGTAGTGGCGGTGGTGACAGGACGTGTTCTGGTGGACGTGACGGGTTGCGGTCGGCTGGTGGTGGTGGTGGTGGTGACAGGACGTGTTTTGGTGGACGTGATGGGTCGCGGTCGGCTGGTGATGGTGGTGGTGGTGACGGGGCGTGTTCTGGTGGACGTGACGGGTCGTGTTTGGGTGGCGGTGGTGACGGGTTGTGTGGTTGCCGGGGAGGTGCCCGCGCCTGCCAGAGGCGGTAGACTGAAGAGATTCACCGCATCGTCCCCATTGACTGGGTAGGAAAGGTTAAAATCCTCAATCTCTTGGTCCAATTGGGCTCGATGAACCGGTCTGGTCAATTCGGTCACCATGTCCGTCATGTTGCTGAGATCCAAGGGAGGTGGCGCCGAGGGGGAGCCCACGCCTGCTGGCGATAGGGTTGGGGTGTCCATGCAGGCCGATCAGTCAGTGTGTTGTCCGCCTTCTCTTTGCCGGCGTTGACGTTCGCGTTCTCGTTGCAGCGCGTTTTTGAACGTCAGGGGACATCCACGGGCAAGGTATGGACTTGCGCTTGACCTTCTCGGGGCGTTAAATGACTCCACAATCGGTAGCGATTATCCGAAGCAGGATGGACATCCAACATCAATTAGCCAAAAGGGCGTGACGTGACGCGTTTAAGTAGGCGCAAGACTTGACGCCAACGGTCGGGAAAGGCTTGCAGTAAAACGGTCCGTATGCCCGTGTGATCCCGTGGGTTTTTGAAAGCCACAATGTAATGGGCATTGCGATTGATCGTCCGGGAGAATTTGCCAGGTGGAAATAAATCTTGGGTCAAATACAGCACGGTAATGTTGCGATGATGGAAATCTTTGGTGAACAAATCCAACACGCGTTTCTCCTGTTTCCCTTCTTCCATGAGATCGTCCAAGACCAACACACCCCCACGCGTAGGGCCAAACCATTTGGTCAAATGACTGGGGTCTGGTAACCCGCGATGAAATCGAATCCCATCCTTTTTTTGCATACGGTCGAACCTGGGTTGCCATCGGTCATACGCATACGCCACGGTTTCGGGCTTGACTTGAAACACGCTCTGGTACCGTAACTATTGTTCCACCAACTCGCTCTTGCCGCTGCCCGACGGTCCGGCAATGATCACACTACTGGGTTGTCGGATCATCAATCCCACGGTCGAGGGAGACGTCTGTAATGACCCGTAGCACCCTTGGCTCCCATTCGTTTATACCGTTTATCGTGTCCCAATCAATAACCGATTTTGGCCGCTTTGGCCAACACCGTCATGATCCCACGCTCGTTTTGACGAAATCGGGGTCGTTGGGTGGATGGTCTTCTTCGCCTTCTTCGGCTAGGCATGCCGTCCAATACTCGTGGTACAATCGAGGGGACGCGGACTGAACGGGGCATTCCATAGACTCTCTTAAATACGTTTCACCCAGAGTGTCCATGTATGCTTTGAGGGACACCCATTCTCCGTCTTGAGCCATTTGTCGGGCGAACGTCCAATGATACCCATCCCAAACATCAATGCCTCAGACGGTTTGGACCCGTTCGATCGGATGAAGCACCAATACAGGGTTCCTTCTAAAATAAACGCATCAATCACGAGCTGGACATCACCGCGTGTAATCATGATGAACAAAATGACTTTCCCCCCCCCCTCCCTGCGAACCGACGCGTCGTTTTATGCATCTACCACACACACATACACACACACACACCATGATTGACAAGGGTTGTTTTATTTTGGTACCATCATGAACAATGATTACAAAGCATAAAGGCTTGGCGGCTCACATTACTTTGCCCATCGGGTCAGGTATCCAATTCATCTTGTAATTCACGTTTAATCATCCATTTCAAATCTTCGGCCACTTAATGATCATTCTACACTATATTGTCGATACGTCATGGTCCCAAAAGGTCCTAATAGGTCTGTCCTTGCGCTCTGCCTTTCAGGAAAAATAACGCATAATCTCCACACGTCTGACTATCTATGGCCTGTAGGGTGATGTCACTGTGGGTCAGGTACTTCCATTGACTCCACCACTTGTGCAAATCCGCGTCTTTGTACACGTGCAAGGGTAGACCATAACTGTCAAAGATCTCGCACTTGTTTTGTTCGGGTCCACAGCCCGTACTAATGCTGTCTGGGTTCCCCCGCTGGATCGGTGTTGACAATATACGCCGCGCGGACGGTTTTGGTGGGTGATCGGGGTAGTTGGTCGGCTGGGTACACGCCTTGAAATACGCGCCGTAATTGAGGATCGTCCAGGGCCAAAGCCCGCAACACGGTATCGCCGAGCGCCACAATTTCCATGGCCAGCGTCTTCTGACATCTGAGGCTGGATCAGCCGTTGATGTTGTACTTTATGCCTCCTAGATGATTGATCTCATACACGTTTAAATACTCGCTCCACACCAACACGGTGATGTTGTGATTGACCGCGGCTCTGAAATGAATCAACAGTCGCACATTGCCCGATTGAGGGGTGGCGATACTGGGGGTCATCGGCTTTGCCGCTGGGCACATTGTTGAACATAAACAACGTGCAGTTCTTCCCCTGTCCCCGATCACTGGGCGACAGCATGGGAATCTTGTTTTCATTGTAGGTACCCATGGCTTGTAGAAACCGATCGTAGCCCAGCAGATCTTCATAGGCTTGATTCCCGGTCAGTTAAGGGTTGTGTAAGGATATTCTTCTCCATTCAAACTCTGTCGCACCTGGGTGACTCCAAACTTTTGAAAGGCATAGGGGTTTCTTTCTTGGTCTCCATTGAAGGCATTCGAGTGCAGCAAACCCACCATCGCTCGATCGGGAAATCGGCCCAGAAACACATTGTCCTGTTCCCACTGGGTGGTTCGGCCTTCAAAGGAAAAGGTGTGGATATCACTTCGAACCACAGGGTAGCGCACAATCTTTTTCCCCAGTTGTCTTTCTTTTTGCAGTCTGACATAGACACTAGCGTTCAAGGTCACTTTTCTCATTAGCAAGGTGGCTTTGATGTCCTCATTATGGATTGCAGGAAATTACTTGGCGACCAAGGTCCCTTTGTTAGGGGTGCCCATCAAGTAGACAGAGTTGGGGTTCAGGAACATTTCAAAGTCCAGCTGGACACCAGGTGCCAAACATTTACCCGTCCTGAGGGGTGGCAAATAAGGACGGGTGATGAAGGTGTGCCAATTGTCGATCAGCAAACGGCTGGTTAACGCGCGCAATTCTGTATTCCCACTCCAGTTCGCGTTGGTGAGTGTATCGAAATTGGCACCTGTGGCTCCCTTTTCTGCAATCGCATTGAGTTGATTGACCCAGCCTTGCGGGGCTAACTTGGTGGCTCCTTCTTTTCGGTTGTAATTTAGTAAGGTTTCCAGGTAGGCTCTGTAATGGTAGGTGTTGCTCTGTTCGATCATGAGGACTCCATTCATGCTCATGTTAATGTCTCGAAAGATGGTGTGGCCAAAATTGTTGACGCAGTAGTTGTTTCTGGCATTGTTGGCATCGGAGTCGGCCAAGTTGGCTTTCAATCCTTGATACCCAGCCGCAGGATCGGTCAGACGTACTTTGACTTGAAATCAGAGTTCGTTGATATTGTAATAATCGTCCGAGGCTAGGATGGAAAACGTGATGGGTCGCGTCCATGTCAGGGCAGGTTGAAGAGCCACGTTCCGCGAGGCTTCGGACCGGTAATCCACATCGGGCACATCAAACAAATTGAGCGACATGTTGCTGGTGTCTGAATGTGAGCAGCGTTTAACGGCGTTTCGTTTCTATAGCGTTTCGGCGTCGGGCCATGGTCATCAATCAATTTCGGGGTTCACCTTGGAAGCAGACGGGACCATCCACGGATAACGCATTCGTGTGGACTTGCCAAAAATGGTTCCCCGTTTCATCCTTCAGCGTTGTTTCAAGTGTTTCATGATCATGGAGTGAGGGTCCAACAATCGGGAGGACGTGTGCATCAAGGGATAGCATGCCATGGTGGACTTGCCAAAGATAGTCCCACCCATTTCATACGGCGAGATGAACCGGCCTCGGGTCCGGTGCGGTCGAAAACGATTTTGCGTTTTGAGAAATCCTTCAATGCGTACCATGTTTTTTCACAGACCAGAGATATCCCGTACGCGTTGAGTGGCTCTTTTATAGGTGTTTTCCGCGGTGCGTTTGGCTTGTTTTTTTTCGGCCGTCCAGGCCAGGGCGGGGGGCTCTGCGTTTCAAACAGCGTGAGAGTTGCTCGCCTCGATTGGACCAGATGTCGGCCAAAAACTGTCCTTGTTGGATATCTTGAAGTCCCTCTTGGGCTTGTAGCACGATCCGGGGATCGGCTAGTTTGATCAACTCTTCGGCCAAGCCTTTTTCCTCTTGAGTCGTGACCACCGGCGTGTGTTAGCGTGTTAAACTCCCTCCACGCATCTCTGCTACGTTTTGTGTAAGGAGAGACGTCAGTCGTATCTTGAAACTGTTGTTGGCATTTTTGGGAAACTCGTCGGTCGGATCGCTGATCAGCGTTAAGCGTTGGAAGCTGCTCATAATGAGGATGCTCGTCGGAGGGTGCATGGTCCTTTTTTTTATAGTCACTGGGCCACTTTCTGTTTGCTGCGAGGGACCCCGTCCCACTAAGGAATGGAAGGTCGATTGTTTAGGATGAAAACACACTTGCTGCGCAATGCTGGGAAAGGCTCGTGCCAATTCCATCAGGGTCAGGCACGTTTTTTGTTTGGCGGGTTTCTTCTTTCGCATGGGTGGATGACGACTGGCGCGTCGGCGTTGTTTATTTTGGGCTGCCGTGTAATAACGGAGGCCTTGTTGACCAAAGGCGACCCACGCCATCCTGTTGACTTTCGCTCGTCTTTGTTTCGCGGCTTCCTTGTTGATGAACTTTACGATACCCGCTTCATCCAGCTGGGGTGACGTGTAACTGGCCCGCGGTCGGCTGGCTTCGGCCTGGATCTGGTCCAACCACGTTACCCGTCTTTTACGGGGCGTTATTTTTATTCGTACCATGCCTGGGTTGCGCTAGGATCCAACTATCGTACTTGGCTGGCCACCCTTTCCACCGTACTAACACGTTGCGTCCTTTGCGTTTCAAGACTTTTTCTACCCGAAATAACGAGTCGTCCGATACTTGCACTTTTTACACATGGGGCTCGTAAAACGTGCCTTTTATAGGCGTGCCGCCTCATTCACTGAGTCGATAGGTGACGACGGTATGACGACGTACGTGCGTGATCACAAACACTTCTTCCGTCCATCCCGGCAAATAGCCTTTTTTGAAGGGACGATGTTTCTTGTTGAGGCGTACGCGATCGCCCACTTGACATTTGGGGGTGGGGTCTTTGGGTCCAAGCGCTGGCCATAGAGTTTGTCTCAGATCTCGGGCACGGTTTTGGGTGTGACTTGATGTGGGGCCATCCCAATACTCTGATGATAGGCGTGATTGTACGTATGGATCAATGGTTGTAACACATCCACGTACCGTAACGTACTGTGGGCTGTAAAGTAACGGTACATCCGTTGTTTCAAGGTGCGATGCCATCGTTCCACCACGGAGGCCTTACTATCCCCATACGTCGAAAAACGATGCCAGCCGTGTTTCTTGAACCACGCTTGCACTCCTCTATTATAAAATTCTTTGCCTTGATCCGTCTGTACGCGGAGTGACTGCCGCGGCGAGGCTTGGCGGCGAATTACTTCCAATCCTCGGATCATGCCTTGGCTACTTTTGGATTTGATGGGGACAGCCCAGGCATACTTGGACAGGACATCGATCACAGTCAACAAATATTTGACGGGGCTGCAGGGAGTTAGCCAGTCTCTTAAGATCTCCAGCAACCCTTGAGAAAAGAGAAAGTCAACGCGTAAAGATGGAAGCAGCCAAGAGAAGAAAACAAACTTTATGTTATTTAAGCCTAGACAGAAAAGGTATTTTCCAATGCAAATATGCATAAATGAACAGAGAATCGAACAGGTTAAGGAAACGGTCTGCCTCGGTGTAGTCCTTGATGAACATCTGTCTTGGAAACCGCACATTTCTCAAGTAGCTCGTAAAATCTCGAAATCAATAGGTGTCATTAATAGAGCAAGATTTTTCTACCTAAACCCTGTCTAAAAACTCCTTATTATCGTTTAGTTAATCCTTATCTTCATTATTGTATTATTGTCTAGGGATCTACGTACAAGGCCAATCTTCGCCGTCTTGTCTCTTTGCAAAAGCGAGTTATCAGAATTATTTCTAAATCAACTTTCGATTCTCATTCAGACCCTATTTTCAGAGAATTAGAGCAACTAAAACTTTCCGATATTAGACAACTAGAATTGGGTAAACTTATGTTTTCTCTTAACCATTCTCTTTTGCCTTCAAAGTTCAACAATTATTTCTCTTAAACAAACAAGTCCATAGCTATGCCACTACACACGCGAACAATTTTCACCTTCCTTTTTGTAGAACAAACCTTCGTAAATTTTCTGTCAGTTTCCAAGGACCTACTTAAAAATGCAGCTGTTATTTTTTTCGTCGCGAGAGAATTTTCTTAAAAAAAGAAGTCTGGATCTGGGCACACATTTCAATTTCGCCTAAATGTTTTCGTTCAGGGTTTTGGGAAAAAAAATGCTGCTTTAGGTAACTAAAACAAGGTAAAGGGAGAATCAAATCATGTGAATGCGTTGGTTCGTGTCTTGATAAGGGAATCGGTTTAACAGTTATTGTGCTCGGCGATGTCGGTAGAGAAAGTGAGGCTAATCTACATTACTATTAAAAATATCATATAGCTTACAATGTACCGACATGAAAAAAATTATAATCCGGGATCGACGGTACGAACAACTGTTGCGTGTTCACGCTGCCACTTAAAGGCTGGTTTAGAACCCTGTCCGCAATGTAATGCAACTATCCATTTTCGAAATCGGCGTGTACTACCTCAACTTTAATGAAACATGGCAGTTAAGCTTTGTAGTAAATTTGAAATTTATAAAACAGTTTTGCACATTGTATAAAAAATGGCGTCATATTGTAACAATTCCCTTTTACTTTGAAATAAACGTTTTGCGAGTGTTTCAACTTGCTTGGACAATAATGTATTATGCTACCCTTAAAATTAAAGGTGATCTCGTCATCAAGCATGTAACTTACGAAAAATGCTTAAATCTCCGCTCATTTCTCATGGACTCACTTAAACTATAGTTTGTTAGTTTTGTGACTTGCGAAATTCGGTTATGCCTCGTTTTGTAAAAAACGGTTTGCATAGAGTGTGTATGAATATCACTAAAAACGTCTCAGGTGCATTATTAGACACGCGATTTGAAACCCAGCAAAACTCCCTTCTTCTCACTCAATATATTATATATTAGGTGTGTCAGGATGCATTAATATACCTCAAGTAATCTTATCAGGAAAAAAGTAAGAGTTTACTTCCCTAAAAACCGTTTTTGAACCGTCCGCATAGGGTTTTTTTTTCCGACACAAAAATAACATCAAGAAAGCTCCTATTGGTCGTTTCCGCCTTTGCTGTACGTTGGTGATATATTCTTGATGTATCGATTGGTGGTTGAAGGTGCAATATCCTTGGCTGGTCTAGCATTTACTTAGTTCACCAATGGCTTTTACGTAGATAAAACGTTCTTTTGATTAGGAGGGTATACTGATTAGGAGGGTATACTAGATTGATCGCCGAGGGTTTGAAAGACATGATGAATATTACCAGGCGAGTCAAGATCAAATTATCATCACGGCTAATTTAAACAACATTTTAAATACAGAAAAAAAAGTAGCTCTAAATGTCGGAGTTGAAAAAAAAAAAAAAGAAGAAGTAGAAATCAGTAGTCTCTTAATAATGGTAAAAAACATTTTTCTAGACCCAAATCTCGCACTGAGAAAACATTTTTTTAAGGTTCTTGCAAATTTGATTTTATGAAAAAACTGTCTGTAATAAGCAACATTTCGTGCAAAAAAACAATCCAACTTGTTATTGCACTTGTGGCTCGGTGCAGTTATTCAAAGTCAATACCTCCTACGTTTGAGAATAAACAGTCCGTTGCTATAAACAAAGATTTGGGAAAATTGCCGGGGGTGAGCACAGTTGTGAAAATGAAAACTTGTTATGATAAGGGTTCAATAACATCGCAATTGTCATAGCAACGGAATGATGCCATTACCTATTTTACGTGCAGCAGTATTTCTCGGCACTGGGAACTGTTTTTCCAAAATCGTTCAAGGGAGCTTTTTCCTCCAATAGCAGCCTCGATGTTCGTGAGATTTAAGTGAAATCTTTAAGAGCGTCATCGAGATATTTTGGGATGAAGTTTTTATGATTAGAAATACAGTGAGAAATGGATAATCTTGTAGTTTGGCCGTTATCTACAGAAAACAAAGCGCTTTTGATATGCAATTTGACCTCATAGTAGTTACAATCTCTTTAAAAATGTGTGTGAAAGATCGTAGAGATAGGTCCAGTCGATTGCTAGAAAGAAGGATTTAATTATTATGTATCGAAGCGCTCTTGCTAGCGGTTTGTTAACATTTTGGTCTACTTTGACAAATTAGCAAATAATTTTTAAACCGCTAGATAGAATTTGTTGAAAAAAAAATGATATTCTTGCTGCTGAACGTCGTTTTAGGAGACGTTTGAGTCTCAATATTATTGATATACTGTAAGGCAGTAAAAAAGGGCTACGATTCGCTATTTTTTTTTTTTTATCGGAAGTTTCCTGTTTACAAGTGAATGCCTCTTATTATTCAAAGGTATTGTCTCCAAGTTTAATTTTTACGTGAACAGCAGTAACTAACAATGCATTTGAAATATGCAAAAATGCTAGCTATTGTTGTGCACGAAAATATGAAGCTTGGAGAAGTAAAAAAAAAAATTCTGACAAAATATATAAGCGAATTGTAGCCCTTATTTTACTGCCTTACAATATTTCAATAATCCCGAGACTAAAAGGTCATATAAAAGAACGGTTAATCTCAGGAATCGTTATGAATAACTATATCGAGCCGCCTTAAGGGCAGGGAACTGTTTGTCAAGAACATTTAGGGAAAGAACATTTTCTCTAAATGTCCAATCGGACTCAAATCAAGCAAAACTTGTCAGTGCGCAACTTTGCATGTTTCATTTTTGCTAATCATTAGCCAAACTTTTTTTTTTTTGAGTTTATCAGCAGTCATTTTGAACTTGGAAATGTCGTCAAGATGACACCAAAACGTCGTTCGTCCTTACCCGCGTTATTTTTTACTTGTTTCTGTATAACTAGACCTTTGCTTATACATTTTATTTCTGTACTTATTCTCTAATAATTCCTTATTATTATTTTTTCTTTTTCCAGATCCTATTCAAACAGAAAGGAAAACAGTACTGAAATAATTGTTTAAAGAATATCTATTAAGGCGACAATGGACATCTGGAGTGCAGTGTGGCTTACTCAGTTTATCATGATGTTTATAATCAACGCCTCCACTCTCGTCGTCTTTGTAAGGAGCCGCCATCTTCGCAGGCGCAACACGTACTTGATAATGAACCTAACTGTGGCTGATTTACTGATAGAAACCATTTCAGGACCTGAAAACATTCTGCTTCTTAAAGCAAGCAAAAGACCGAAAAAAGGCTTCGGGGTTTTACGTGTATATTTAATAACCTCTGAAATGTGTTGGATAGCTTCACTGGGTAACCTAGTTTTAATTTCTTTAGAGCGATTGCACGCAACACTGTACCCATTTAAGCATTGCTTAGTTGGGAAAGGTATTTACCATAAGATTATCATTTTTAGATGGTTCGGAGCTTTGACTCTAGCATGTGGTCTACAAATCAGTCGCATGGTTCATGTACCCCTCGCAGATCGATACCCCTGGATAGTTTATATTTGTCTTACCCTTGCAGTACTAATAACATCTTACGTTATAATTATGTCAAAATTTATTAGAAAAGCTCATGTCCAGCAGTTAGGGTTAGTTATGTCAGCAGAAAGAAAACTTTCAGTAACTTTATTCTTAGTTAGTGCTGCCTCCACACTTACTGTTCTTCCCTGGGTAATAATTATGTGTATCTCGATAAGTTCAGACCGTTACTTATGGGTTGAGTTCACACCTATGAAGATAGCATCAACATTTTATCTCCTTAATTCTATATTGAATCCAGTGATCTACGCAATTAGATTGACAGAGTTCAGGAGAGCTTTGAAGGAGCTTTTCTGCAAAAACACTTCGTATACAGGAAGGCAGGACCAACCTATTGGATTGCAAGCAATGTAGACATGGAATCTATATCCAGTTTCGTGGACTTTTATCAATTATGTGTTAACATTAACTGCATCCATCGACAATTAAGATCCCTCCAACGTAGACAGTAGCTTTGTTTAAAAATGAAGATTGTGTTCCACAGAAGGAAATTTGCAGTAATTGATACATCGTAGGTATTCATCGCTCACTTGTCAACAGTCAGTGATCTGACCAATCAGATCATGATGCAAAGCAATTCTAAAGCCTCCCTCGCCTTTTGTTCTCCTCTAGGCTACGCTAGGCTTGCTTCGCTCGCCGATTTTCTTTTTCGCCCCGCTACACTTCCGCGCCTCTTCGCTGGCTATATAACCTAGAAAACTACACAAACTAAAAACTACCGAGGCTTATTACCATTCTTAATACCATTATGCTTTGTTCATATATACCGGACAGCTTTTACACCGGCACGAAAACCATACTGGATAAGGCTTCTGTTCGCACATAAGAATAGTGCCTTTTAATGCGACCGCTCAGTGGCCATTCAACTAATAGTGACGTGTAAAATTCCCATGAGGACGTAAGAGCGTGACGCGGACCTTGAATTCTGCTTCCAATCTGGCCAGTCGAGCGGTTTGGGAAAAATCAAATTTCTCTGGAGGGCTTAACTTCAGCAATTTACTTGATGAACCGCTGCCACCACTTTTTAAAATCTCAACAAGATTTATTTATTAACAAACAAACTTGATATACAAAGTCAGCCAAGAGACAAATGGTAAAGCGAAAAGACATACTGCGCATGTCCCTAGTGTTACTTAGCAACCATGAAATATTACAGCCCAATATCAACACAGTTACGTTTGCACCACACAACATAAAATTTTCCCTTAATATGGCTTCAGAGCTCTATATTTAATAATCGCTGACATTTTTTGGATAGCTTCACTGGATAACCTAGTTTTAATTTCTTTATAGCGATTACACGCAAAACTATATCCATTTCGGCATTGTTTATTTGGGAAACGCATTTGCTGTAAAATTGTCATTTTTAGTTGGTTCGGAGCTTTGACTCTTTAACAGAAGAGTATCATCAATACCAACATATCCTCCTTTTCAGGAGGGTACGTAGATACTTTCACTTTGATTCTTTGCTTTTCTGTTGTTGTTGCTTTG
This sequence comes from Porites rus, assembly GCA_964035705.1. Taxonomy (NCBI): domain Eukaryota; kingdom Metazoa; phylum Cnidaria; class Anthozoa; order Scleractinia; family Poritidae; genus Porites; species Porites rus. The sequence continues at coordinate 7,237,719 of OZ037993.1, forward strand.
CTTCTGTTGTTGTTATTATTATTTTAATTCTTTTCGTACTTAATTCCGTTTTCTTTTATTACTCCAGATCCTATAGTTAGGCTCCAAAACGTATATTATATGTTTAATAACCTCTCTCAAATAAGCAGGTGTCACACTGATTAGGCCTTGATGGACACTGCCAAGCTTCCTCTAATATATACTTAAAGTCTTGAATCAAAATTCATGCTAACAAATTAAATAACGGAAAACAACCTGATAGGCAATTTTCACCTGTTTATCTCCTGTTCCCTCGAAGGCTAGAACAAATGTTTTAAACCCCTGGCGATAATCAGCAAAAGAAGGGGAAAAAAAAAACGAGGAAATTACACATTTTTACTACAAAGAGTCAAACAGCTTACTTTTCGACAATAGGTCTTAATTCTGCTGTTATGTTTAAAATTACTCGCCAGATATTGTCTATTGATTCTTATTGTAAGCTAAAAAAAACTGAACCGTATATCTCTTGAAATTTTTTCTAGTTTTTATCACGGTTCACTGAAAAGAAAGAAAGCATTTCATCGTCCGTATATATAGAGAGACCATGAAATCTACAATCCATCATTAATTTTCTGCCATTATATGAGTACGTTTCGTTCTATTTTCGATAAAGACTAAAACAGTAAGTTATTGATGCTGACACCCACAGGGATCAGCTTAATTCTTCAAAAATTCAAAATATTCAAGCAAAATATTTAGTATAGTAGTATTTTATATAGTTTTTAGCACGCTTACTCCTCGTAGACGTTCATTCAAACTTTTGCCTTCTTCTCGGCAAGGTTTTACTGAAGTTAATTTTCCCTGCAGACTCCTCAAAAAGTAGATAGCATCGAGCGATATGTTTTGTGTTTTTCTGCATTTCTTCCTTTCATTATTAGTCAGACGTTCAGCTTTTTCGTTTTCGGATAGCTGTGAACCCTTTAATTTAACTAGGCACTAACGGCTTAAAATTTATGTCTCCAGGCAAATTTTCCATCGAATTGATGGAGCCAATCAGAAACGGCGAAATAATTTGAATGAATAATAACATGTATCATTATATCGTGTGATATGGAGTCTCCTCGAAATCATAACTTAATTTTGCTTACTTACCGCCACCTATGCTTGGTTATGGTCTTTTTGTACAACTAAAATATAAATAAAAGAGTAAATAAAAAAAATAGACAAAGAAAGAGCATTTTCGGTGTTTAGGGCAAAACAATCTTTTAATAGCGAAGGAAGCCCACTGGGCATTATGGTGATATATTAATTACCCTTGAATTAGCCTGAGTATCAGGCGTTTCTGGGGAAAAGGGGAAAGATGGAAGCGAAAAAGGGAGAGAGATGAAGGAGAGAAACGCCTGACACAGATGCTTTTACTGGAGCCTTCCACCCCCACACAGCATGATTCGATACCATCCAATCAAAATCACTTCCGGTCATTGGGTTGTCGGCTTCACGTGTCAAAAAGCTCGCCTATAATAAATCTCAGGCTACGGTTTGGCCGAGCTCCGGTGTTTGTGTTGCTACGATTTCGTTTTTTTTTTTTAAACCTCCAATGAGGAGTTTTTGAATACTTGTAATGTAAAACATTACAGGAATTATAACATGTCTTCAAAATTGTGTTGGTGTAAGATCGCCAACGCTCTCGTTCGTAAATAAACGTGCCCCAGAAAATTGTAAATTGCTTTTGTTTACAGAGTTACATCAGGCGCTTGTCTGGCAGCTAAAAAGCTGATGTTATCCCTCGTATCCTCGGACGGTGGAAAGGAGCTGCAAGAATAAATAGGAAGGTGCGATGCCTAGAAATTATCAAGCAGCAGCAAATTCCACCACTTCACGGAGAGCTCGTGAAAGCTGTTACAAGTTTTAAAAAAGTGAGAGCCTATAGCAAAGGTCAATCCCGTTGGCGAAATATGATGGCGCCCGCTTGAGCTTAAGACATTTCAAAAGTGAGAGAATTTTGGAAGAGGAAGCGAACGAATTCCAATCACGTACGCTATCGTAACCGCCACAAGCAAAGTCAAGCTTTTTAAAAGCATTGGTGCTGTCGGCTATCTCAATACATGGCTACCTCGCTCTATTTTCAGTTACAGTAACAATCCCCTTTTAACGGCAGGATGTTGTAAATCCGAACTTAGATATCTGAAACACTGATATCGTCGTCTTTGTCCCGGTCTTTTGAAACCAATACTCAGACATAGTTTCGGCAGAAGCTGGTATATTAGGCTTTTCCATACTCCGAGTACATCTTTCCTTTAAACTACGAGGCCTTGAAAACACAATTCTTGCTCGGATTTTATTTTTATTCCAGGAAAGAACTTGAGAGCGCCCTCTAGAGCCGTTTTGAATTCCTCTCTGCGTCCCCTCTGTCCATGAAAGTATCACATACCGGTAACATGAAATCAAAACATCTATGAAAAATGTCAATTGCTTCTTGCCGATCGCTCTTGCGGTCGGTGACGTCAGGGGGTATTGTGTGTTATCCA
>OZ037993.1:7250204-7327704 GCA_964035705.1 Porites rus
TCTGTGGCCAAGGTGGTCGTTGTGGAGTGGTTGTGAGGTTGTTGAATCGGAACGGTTCCGTGTGAACGAAGTGTGCGGTCAAATTTTTCAGGCGGTCGAAAATCCATCCAGTGCTGTGTGAACACAGCTAGAAGTTTGTAATTTTTCAATCGCCTGCCGGTTACTAACCCTAGAGATCTGCAAATCAACAATATGTCCAGTTGATTTTTTGGTCTTTGAATAGTAAACTAGCGGAATTGAGCGATCTTAATATTCCACTTAACCCTTTAAGTCCGAATAGTGACCGACATCAATTTTCTCCTAACGATATCCATACAATGTCAAGAGATTAGGTTTTGAGAATTAATTAAATGATCACCAAAGAGAAAATGCTTTGATCTTTTCTCAAATTCTCTCAACTTATTCTTTAAAGAAATGTATAGAGATCAGTTTGGAGCATTTGTATGTGGACATTGGGGCTTAAAGGGTTGAATAGCAATTAGGGACGCATGTCAACCGAACGTGAGGCCGGTTCCCTTTTAATATGCCTCGATTGTTAAAGTTACCAAATTTAAAATGCTAAGAGTCTTCTACTCTTTTAGACACGGCTCGCCCGAAAATTTGGGGAAAACCAAGGCCCAAGAATGCGAAAAGGCCACTTCCGGTTGACGTATATGACTCAAAAACGTCTTTGCTTTAGCTTTCGTCCTGCGACGCAGGCTATACTTTGCTGAAGCACCACTGCTCTAAGCCAATCAAATTGCAGAAATTTCTCATGTAGTAGTTTAAAAAATATTATGTACAACACCAGCTGTCATAAGAAAGGTAACTCTTACTACGATATATGCGTAGTATAAAGAATACTAAGAACGTAGTGCAATAAATGCTATTGAATTAAAGAGAACGAAAATATACTAAAAGTACTTAAGACTGTTACGACACATCTGTAATTTGATTGACTTCATGTTATTGACTTCATGAAAAGTTTAGAAAATTCTTGATTTTAGTTTCGACCAAAATTTAAACAGCTTCAAGCATGAGTCCACTTTTTAAGACTGATTTTTTCAATTTTGCAAGATTCTACGATTTTTGGGTGGATGTTAATCGACTGTTTCTAGTTCTTGTGCCAACAGTATGTTGTTATCATCATCATCATCATCATTTTCATTATCTTTATCATCGTCATCGTTATCAACATCTGCACATTGGACATTACCATCTTTTGGAGCCTGGGACAGTTTACTCTTAACAAGACTCGCCACAAAATCCGCCCCATTCATGATTGGGAGAATCCCGAGCTCTGACTTCTTCGCCTATTTTATGTCAGCTGAGTGTATAAAATTGACTGTGCATTTGCGGAAATTGCACTTTTCAGAGGTCTTATTTTGTTTTCACAGAATGTAACCCTGGATAAGCAGCACAAGTGTCATGCACCGCATCACCTCTCATGTTACCAAAATAGTGACAGAACAACGACACCTGTTATAGGCGGGAATCGCTGTGGCTGTGGATTTAAACATTTTTGGAACGGAAGAGAATATGAAAACATGCCGAAGAGGTGGGTTCGATTCCCGTAATGAAATTCTGAATTAATACTTTGCTGTAATTATGTTGAATTAGAATGTACGAAACATTTGAGAGATTTAGAATCACGTTTGCGGAAAACGGCAAACGTCAGATTTATGCTAGCCTGCCTCGCAGACGTAATTTAACCCCGGTTAGTAAGCAGCGCCGGTATTCCTTGTTCTGGGCCCCCGATAAACTCAACGAATTACCGGAAATGCGTTTCGAATTTCCCCTTCAACCTGATTAACATTAGACGATGGCTTTTTTAACAGGTTAATCAAGGCGCCTACTCAAATTTTGGTACACAAGTAGGGGCAAAGAACAAGGATTTCGGCGCTGTTTCGCAGACAGACTTAACCATAAGTTTAGTTCCTTCTGTGGTGCTGGCTAATTCATGTTGACAATTTCTCAAATTAGGAGAACTGAAAACTGTTCAAAATAATTCTTATCTGGATGGATCTTGCGTGAAACCGCTTATGGTTGTGTAGATATAATGAACAGTACAAAACTTGGTTACGTTATACAAATTGAGTTTTGTCTTTTGCCGTTAACGTGATTTTAATTTTCTCTATTACTTATTATAATTACTCTACCAATGAAACCGCGAAAATTTTCATTTGACCCCTAAAACTTACCTCTCGTTTTTTCTTGCGCTTCTTTCCAATTTTTTTTTTTCAAAAAGTTGTGTTAACAGATCCTTTTATCTTGAGACGTTTTTCATTTATTTAGGAGTCACATGTTACTAAGCGAACGCCGTGCATGAAAATATTGCACCATGTGACTGTTGAGCGTGAAAACCTAATAGCAACTTAGGGGAAACCCGAGAGGGCATAGGTGTTGTACCTCTGACAGCCACAAACACCTCCACTACCTGAAATGAGAGGCAAGGGTGTACTTGAACGTCTACGACTTAAAATTTTTGGAAGGTTAAATCGTTAATTGCGGTTGATTTGTGTTTCCTTAGTTTTCCAATTAAATTGGAATATAATGGAAAGACAATATTAGAGACAGTACATTGGTTCCAGAATGAGTCAGACCCTTTTCTGAACTCCAATGCTTTTGAAGTTGCTGGGGAACTTGTACAGAAACACTTTCCTGGATTTGGCACCAAGGTCCTGGAGAGCAAGGTGGTAGATATCATTCTGAAACGGACAACAACAAAAACATCAAATTCAAGTAACAAAGGTAAATTTTCTACTTTACAAGTTAAATACAACTAATATACTTTGATTGTGCCTCGCTTGATTGTGCAAGTTGAAAAAAATGTATGTGTATACTCTTGAAGTGGATCAAATGATGATTTCAATAGTATCTTTCATTCGTCATTCCATTCGGGACTACTTCTATTAGGTGACTGAAAAGCATTGCATGGGGTTTTTGTCCAACTCTGGCTATCTAAAGGAAAACTGCTTTCAATGTATCTGTCTTTCTTTTCCTTTTACTATTTACAGGACGACAGGCATCTACCGACCCGCAGAGTACATCTACGATGAGTTCAAAACAAAGCTCGAACACCTTCTGTCCCTTCACAGCGACCAAGCTGACTATGAATGTAGGCGGAATCACTGTGAGTAAAATGCAAAGCAGAAAGAGGCAACGTGAACATGGAGAGAATAGTACACCTACAACTCACAAAGGTGCCAAAGTACCAAAGCTAAATGTAAGTATTCGTGTACCTATACGCCCACACTTTGTGCAGTAGAGTCAATCAGATAGTCTCCTCCGGCCCGAGCGGCTGCGAAAGGAGACCGTATTAAACAGACGGCCTGGAATCCATTTTTGATACATATCTATATTTTTCGGCGGGGGTGGTGTGCCCGAAGATAGTTAATGTTTACGACTCAGATATTGACCTTCTTTAAGTTAACCCCTTATGCTTATGTATTTATTTAACGTGGCCGTGATGAGTGGTATGAGATAAATTAGTTATTTAAGAGCGAATGTCTGTAAAAATCGAGCAAAATCGAAATTTCGCGGCCACAGTCAAAAAATCATTTTCGCTCATATCTTGTCCATAGATAGGCAGAAGTAAGTAACTAAACGTGGTGTAGTTTGTTTTTCAAAAGGCCGCTTGGATTTGGAGAAAATCGACAAAATCAATTTTCGTGGTCGGCGACTTGAAAACAACCAAAATTTAAGGCAAAATGAGGCGGTCTCAAAACTTCCCTCGCACGCACACAGGAAGAAAGCGGGGTAAAATATTTCCCGATAAATCAATTTATAAAGGGCTCTACTTCTCGTTCGGTGATGAATTCTTATCTCAACGATAATCTGGAAGGTAAACAATGTTATTTTAGTTTGGGTTCTTTTTCGACTAAACGAAATTTAAATTTAGGCTGAAAGTTGCGTTTTATATTTTAGGCATGTGCTACACCTTGGTTTTGCCTGAAACTCAAGTCATTTGTTATGTAAACATTGTGCTAAAACATATGTAAGAATTGGCCTGGGTAATTAAATTTGTACTTCACACGAACCTTCTGAAGTTGAATAAATTTTGCTTGAAATATGAGACTTTTCAAGAAAGTCGGTTGGTTGTTGCTCGACAAGTCACGATGGCTGGGCTCTCCAGACGAAACTTAACTCACAATCGCACTTGTATTAAAGACATTTGTACTAAAACGATAATTTTTGTTACCTCAAATGCGTTTTCCCGTTCTTGTCAACTGGCATTGCGCCTTGTCCCATGCTAATCAACCGAAGATCCAAAAACTCGAGGAAACGTGGTGCGTGAAAATAACCTCAAACAGAACATGGCCTATCTTTTCCGCAGTCGCACTTTTACATCCATTGCCATTGAAAAATTCTAGGTCTCACAAAAACTGCGATTTTGATAGTGAAACTTTCGGGCTGCCGATGCCTCTTTGGATATAAAAGTCTGGTCAAAAGTGTTGCGTGACAGTATTCACAGGCTTCCCAATCTAACCATTTGAGCGACGCCGTTTTTTTAATGTTCTTGCCAGAAGTAGCATATTATGCTACTAACAATCCAAATCTTGCTTTTTTTTGTTTTTTTCCTAAGTTTTCTTAAAGTGTGCTTCCATACAATACTAAATAAGTCCAAAAACATCGTTTTTCACGTCAACTTTCCCCCGTTGCCTTGTATGTGCCTTTGATTGACTTCAGGCTTCAATGTCTAGCTATTTCACCGCGTTATTACCTATCGGGCGGCTGTCTTTCCTCTGACATATGCAAGTTCCATTGTTTTGGATAACAGTTTTCGTAAACATTCTGCAATTTTCTTTCAGAATATATATTTTTTCTAATCTGAACATGGTTATTCGATCGTCAAACTCTTGTTTCAGTCTGTTTATATACAGAGGAACCCCGCCTTGCGACCACCCCGTTTATACGACCACCTCTTGCCTCAGCTCACCTCCCATAGTCTTTCACCCAGACGTGAAAATCTCCGAGTCTTTTTATTTTGAAGACCTCTTTAATGCGACCACCTCAGTATCACGACCAGGATTTTATGGCCCAACGCTGGTCGCATCAACGGGGTTCCACTGTTTTGAAATTAATAACAATAATAATAATAATTAATAATTGAAATTAATGTAAAGAATTAAAATTTTGGCCCCACTTATATGAAGAAAATTTGTCTCGAGGAGAAGGGTCACCCGCCTATCCGTGCTTCCCTTAATAGGGAGAGGGCATGATCTCAGGCTAAGCTTCCCTGGAAAAGGCAACGTTTCACACATTTCCTTACTGAAAACATGGCGAAACCATTTAAATTACAAAAAGTTTGCTCGACCAGAAGGGTGACCCACTTTGTCCAGTCACCCTTTTGTAATGGTAGGGTCAGCCTCCTAGCCGGGCCAACGTTTCTCCGTAGGCACTTTACGCGCTTTCCATTGAACAAAAATTCCTGTTTGAAATTTCGGAAAAACCACGTGCCCAGTGAAAGGTGCATTCCAGTTGCAAAGACCAAACCAAAGCCACCACGAGTTTGGTTATCGTGCTTGTAAGCAGGATACAGATCATTGGTCCTACGGAAAATAATTTTGTCAAATGGAAGGAGACATTTCGGTCCGATTGCTAGATCAAATGCGATCCGTATCGGTAAAGGGCTCGCATAGCCAAGGCGAGACAATTAGAGCATGCGAGAAGGCCGGTTGGGTCAATGTTTTTTTTTCTCTCGGCTAGGAGGGTGACTCTCCTACACGAGACAGGTTTTCTCCATATAAAGGGAATTAAAACTTTCGGATACAAAACTTGTAATAGAGAAGGAATCAGAAAAAAATTTAAAATTCTCAAAAAAAATAATATTGAAGCACTTGTAATTTCGATCGAAAAAACTACTCAAGTTGCCCTGTGGATGACCGAACAGTTGTTATAATTATATGGCGCCACACAGAACTTAGTGATTTAGGTAGCCTAAATTAAAAGGGTTTTCAATGTATTTAAGAGGAAACTGTCGTTGGGTGCCCCTGTCAACTATCGCCTAACGCTACCACTGCTTTCTTTAGCCACATAATTTTTTTTTTACGTTTTACTCTCGGTCATTTTCCATTTTCTGAGTGTGCGCTTTGGTACCGTTCTTGAGACTGAAACTTCTCGAAAGTTCCGATAATTAACGGGCCCCTAAAGCTGTTGTTGTTTACATGCAAGATAGAAATTTCAATAGTTTTGCATCTAACATGATAAAACTATTAGTTAATGAAAAAATGAAGTATTTTGCCAGCCAGGACCCGCGCTCCTCTTATTCCTTTTATTTCGGTTTGAATATTTGATTTCGGGCCCGAAAAGTTATAGGGACTTTGGACAAACGGGCCCCACCGACCTGTTTCTCGAAAGTCCCGATAATTAATGCCAATGATCCCTTTCGGCAACAGCAAGCCGTCGGTGAATTATGCTCACTTCTCGAAAGTCCCGATAATTAACGGGCCCGGTAAGTTGTCTCCGTTTACATTAAAGATCGAGGTTTTAATAGTTTTGCATCTAACATGATAAAACTATCAGTTAATGAAACAAAATGGAGTAGTTTGCTAGCCAGGAGCAGCGCTCTTATTCTTTATATTTCGATTTGAATATTTGATTTCGGGCCCGAAAAGTTACCGGGACACTCGAGGAACGGGAAACCTGGTCCGTTGTCAAAGGCCGTAAGACGGATTTTACTGGAAAAGTAAACTTAATGCTTTTGCCTAAACAGTGTCATTTTAACGTGAATTTGAAGACGTCAGGGCCTAACCCATTGGTAAACACGTTTGATTACAGCTTTCTAACTTGCTGTATCTGCGGTATATCTTCTTGGTGTCAGATTTTAAAGCTTGTTTGAGTAGCCGAGCATGCTGTAAGGAGGAACTGAAATTGTCTGATATACTTTGACATATCTTTTGGTAAAGGAATGAGAGACGAACAGGTCAGCGCTCTAGACCCCAGGTTTCTTTCATTGTATATATTCGATACTAGAAACTGAAACTCATGCCTTAAGTCTTCACACTCAAGGAGAGGTTTGTAGACTTGAAAATAGCGCTACGTCATCTACCACTTCACAAGGCCGCCCTGCCTGGATAGCATTTCCCCAATAACTTTGCAATATTTTCTTAGTTGCGTTTGCTAATGTAAGTTTTTAATGCTGGTTAGCCTGTGCAAGCATTTGAAAAGGGGAGACAGGGTTTAGAGCGAATTGCTTACCTAACATCCTTGACCAAGAGTTACAGCGTAACCCTTTCGATGGATTCTTCTATCCCCTCAACGGTCTTACCATCGGAGTCTTACTAGGTAGTACCCAACTAAGATTCAGAGCTACCCTTCCCCAAAATATACATACGAAATAACGTGATTTTTTTATTGTGATTCTTCACTCAAAACAAAAAACGCTTCGGGGATCATTTAACCAGGTTGTTCAAAGTTTAAAACCTACGAAGTGTTCGTGTGTACTGGCAGGGTGTATGATTTTGATGTTTTCCAAATTCCTTAATAGTCATTGCTTTTATCACACGCGCAGGTGTCCGAAAAACTGACCACCACTTTACACTTTTAAATCAAGTACTGTTGGCAGCCAGACTATGCAACCCTTCAGTTGTTTTATAATTGAACAAATAACTTTGGAAACATCAAAGAAATGTATAAATAATTTTGTTGGCTGTTCGAAGGATGGTTTTCGTTGTCACGCAACACCACTCCTTGTCTTCTCACACTTCCGTCCCTGTACGTTGTAACTGATTCTATTAAATGGTAAGAACATCTTTCAAATCGCCGAAAATGTCTTAAAAACATATCTTTCTTGTGAAAAATTTTGTTCAACCACCTTAAGAATTTAGATCATAACGCTCATTCGGTTTGAGTGACATTTTAATAACCTGGTACTTCCATGACCTCTCGTTAGAGGTCAAATTACAAAATGCCTTAGCGCCAGCAGAATTTTGGAGCTCGAGAGTAGAAAAAGTAAAGCAAGTGTCCCAAACTATAAAAGTAAGTTAATTTCTATTGCATGTTGGCAAATTAACTATCGTACTATAGAGGTACATCAGGTTTCTTCTCAAGAAGTGCCAATGATCCCTTTCGGCAACAGCTAGCCGTTGGTGAATTATGCAAATGAATCATATTTTTTGTTCAAGTTCAGAAGGTTCGTCTGAAGCGCAAATTAAATTACCCAAGCCAGTTCTTACATATGTTTTAGTACAATGAGTAGTAAAGGGGGTTGATATGGCAAGTAACCAATCACAGAGCAGTATTCTTTTGTTTAAGTTTTAGAGAACAATTCGAACAATGGAGCTCATTCGAATTCAGTACTTTGAACCAATCGCAGAGCAGCATTAGAAATGTCCCCTTCATGTAATAGTCAGCAAAAGCACATGTTATAATTTTCGCGCTATATTCAACTTCGCGCTAAAAGATCAGGGGCACCCAACGACAATTTTCGGAAAATATGTGTTCGGAAGACGATTTGCGATCTAGAATTTTCGGAACATTTATTGTAAAATTTCTTGCTTGCCTGCCTCTCCTAGGATTTTCGAACATCTAAAAAATGGTATAATTGTCCATTTCTAACGGATTTTTACTCTTAGAAGGTCACCTAGAATTTTCGTGAACCTTTTTTGTGGCTGAAATTTTCGGATCACTAGACTTTCAGCTAGGAAATCCGAACAGATGATAAAATTTCTAGGGGATAAAAATATGCCTATATCTACCGTTTAAATACTAAAATACGTTTAACAATGCTATGTCTAAGTGGTTTTGAACTATCTTCTCGTTGGGTGCCCCTGAAAGATGTTTTAGTATGCAAGAAAATGGCTCCCTTTGCCATGAACGCATCAAAAATTGAACGATTTGCTGCCTTAACAACACAAAGGCAGAAAGACCTCTTTGAAGTAAACAAGAACTTAACCGAACAATGGTTTTGGCATTTACGGCGATTGGAAAAAAAGCAAGATAAACGAGTGTTGTCTGCACGCGATGGTATGCTGTACAAAGAATTTTACAAGGTCCAGAAACGGACCCGATTTTGCAGGGGCAAAGAAATTTACACAACACAGTATTTCATCGCAATTATTTTATTCACCTCAAAGAGTATATCATTGTACACAAGAAATAATAATAATGACTAACGAAATGGCTAATGGTTTCATCATCACTTAATGTGTAGTCTACCAAATTGTCTCTGTAAGTTAGGTCTTGTTCGTAGGTAGGTCCTTTTTCAGATGATACAAATAACACATTTTGTTGTAATCTTCGCTTGAACAAATCGTTCATTTCCAATAAGGCATCAGGATAATCGTAGATATTGCGTACACCAATAATGACAGTTCTGCTGATCAACGTGGGGTTCATAAACTGTTCCTCCCTCATTTCCTCACACCATACTTTTTGAAATGCAATCCGTTGTAGCTTTCGTTTGTTGGAAAACTGACCTCCATAAGAGAATTTCTCAGCCATAGTTATCTTTGGACAAACACGCCGCGGGTTGATGATGCAAAAATGTTCAACTTAAGACCAGGTATTGTGTAAAAAAACAAAATGCAATTAAGAGTTAGCCGTTTAGCTTTTGTCTCTTTTAACAAATGACCCGGATTAAGACATTGAGTTCCCAATTCGAAGTCAAGGAATGTTGTTTCTCAGTCATCCAGAACATGTTGTATTTCTTAGCGAAATTGCAATTCTCTGTCTATCGACAAACCTATGAATTACCTGTCGCAAAAACTACAAGACGATTCAGAAAAAGAGGGCTCTTTTAATCCTGATTGGATAGTGAACAATCTATTATGTGTTCAACATACAAACGCGCTCTCCGTTCAATCATGATTTCATTCTTAAAAGTTCAGTTTGCTCGGAAAAAGTCTTAACTCTCACCGATATTCTTTGAAACATTGTCCAGCGTCAAAGGATAGCCAGTTTTATTGGACATGTATTCTAACTGACTTATGCGGCTTTGGTTGACAAACTCATCCAACAAGAAAAGCTGAATCACTGCGACGGTTGTGCTATTCAACACCCAAGTCAAAACCAACATTCTTGCCTCATGATGGATAATGATGACGCATGGAAGTATTACCACGATGAAGTGGTGGAACAAATTGACCTGAATTCTATGTTGAACGCTACCGAAAGTATATGCAGTGCTCTCGGCTTCAAACTAGATAAATCATGGGAAGTGTACTGCCAAATATTGTCGTGGACCAGTATTTACCTCGCTTCTCTGGAACTTGATGTTGTCCAGCAGGGTGATGATCTTCAAAGCCGTATTTTATACGCTCTATACTACCGACCAAATGGGCTCAAATGGAACGATTTCAGTGATCAACAAGAAACAATAGAATGCCCCGATAGAGTCGTGAGAAAAGAAGAACACCAATGGACCTTGACATGATAATTAATGACATTCAAAATAAGCTTTGTTTCTAAAAGTAATAAGATTTCTTCATGATGACTAAAATTTTGAGTCGGTGTGTGTTTCTCTCTGTCTTTGTCAAGATGGGGCTTTCTCTGTCTTTGCTTGGGGTCGACTTTTCTCTGTATCGCATTGTATATAAAGAGTTTTCCTTTATGTGCAAAAAAATGTCATTTGTTCACAGTTTGTAAATAAATATGGTTTAATATACTAAACACGGTTTGTTGTCTGTCTAGCCGCGCGCGCGTGTGTGCGCCACGCGCGATTCAATCACCCGCGTAAAGGAAAAATACAGTGATATAAAAGGCCCTTGTAGCCCCTGTGGCCCCTATGGCCCGTTCTCAATAGTCATAAACTTCGTGTCAACCAATGGACCTTGACATGATAATTAATGACATTCAAAATAAGCTTTGTTTCTAAAAGTAATAAAATTTCTTCATGACTAAATTGTGAGTCAGTGTGTGTTTGTCTCTGTCTTAGTCAAGATGGGGCTTTCTCTGTCTTTGCTTCGGATCGACTTTTCTCTGTATCGCGCACAAGCCAAAACATTGAAAGTGTCTTCAAGTGAAATGGAAATGCTTCAACAAAAATTTAAAGATCTGCCGGGTTCGAGTCTAGAAAGGTTGAAAAAACTCCACTCTGAGGTCTTTTCAAAAGTAAACTGGGGACGATTGGTGGTATTTTTGAACTTCGCGGATCAGCTAGAATTAACCGAGGAGGAATGGGAACTACTATTTCACCTTCTTGTTCCCACTCTCACCCAGATTCGACAGTAGCTATATAAAGGAGCACCAGAGAGAGAAAAGTCATTATATCTTTTACCGTTCAGGTAAACACTAGTGATGGGTTGCTGTCCACCATCATCCACTTTTGGTTTTGAACACATTTTCAGTCGCATACGTTGTGTATTAGCTTGCTGCGGTGGTAAAGTGGTTGTACAAAACTCGGAATTTTGTGATGGAGAAAAAACTAGCCAGCATCTACCTCGACCCAAGTCAACCCGCAAGCTTCGGTGGTTTAGATGCTGTTTACAGAGCAGTCAAAGAGAAAGGAAAGAACAAGATATCGCGTAAACAAGTCCGAGATTGGTTGAGCCAGCAAGATGTTTATACTCTTCACAAACCCGCGCGAAGACGCTACAAGAGAAGTCGAGTCATCGTTTTTGGAATAGATGAGCAATTTCAAGCGGATTTGGTCGACCTCCAAAATCTCAGTCGCTACAACAAGGGCTATAAATACTTACTGACTTGTATAGATATCTTCAGCAAGTACGCGTTTGTGTTACCGTTGAAGACAAAACAAGGTCAGGAACTGGTCAAAGCCTTTCAAAAGATCCTTTCTACTGGTCGCAAACCCATCAAACTGCAAACAGATAAAGGAGCAGAGTTCAAGAATCTCGTGTTCCAGAAATTTCTGCGTGACACCAACATTGCCTTTTTCACTGTTAACTCTGGGCTCAAAGCCTCAGTGGTTGAGCGTTTTAACCGAACATTTAAGAATAAGATGTACAAATATTTCACGGCCAAAAACACTCTCACCTATATCAATGTATTACCCCAGTTAGTGTCTTCTCACAATAACACTTACCACCGAAGTATTAAAATGAAACCGAGTCAGGTGACTAAAGCGAGTGAAGCTAAAGTGTGGGATACCTTGTATGGGGATGATGTTCAAAAGCCTGTGCGATATAAATTTCAAGTGGGAGATCGCGTCAGGATTAGCAAAGTGAAGAGAATGTTTGAAAAATCTTACTTACCTAATTTTACGGAAGAAATTTTTACTGTTTACAAGCGAATGGCTCGTCAAGTACCCGTTTATAAACTAAAAGATGATGCAGGTGAAATCTTAGAGGGAACATTTTATGAACCCGAATTACAGAAAATTATTAAGAACGATGATGTGTACCGCGTCGAGAAGATTTTGCGGAAGAGAAAGCGTAAAGGCGTAGTAGAGTATCTGGTGAGATGGAAAGGATACAAAGATCCAAAATTTGATTCTTGGGTTCAAGAAAGAGATATTTTGAAATTGTAATTTATGCATTTTTTGTGTAGTGAATAAAAGAAAATGAAATAATAAAATGAATGGTGTGTGGTTTCTAATAAATTAAGAATACCCAGATTAAAAAGTTCATTTCAACACAGGGTACGATGGAGGTAAAACAGTTTTATCTGCATCTCCCTAGCAATAGCAGCCTCGATAAGTTTCCCAGCAACACATTAACTGAGTACCAAGTTGGTTTACCTCAGACCGTTAGCTTGACGGGGGACTGGGAAGTAGCATTAACGGAAATTCACTATCCTCACAGCTGGAATAATGTCCAAGAAAATTTTGGTAATCGATTCTACCTTCGGAACCAAGAATTGTCCGGAGTATGGGAAGCCCTAATTGTACCACCAGGTCATTATTCTTCCATTGGAGATATCTTATCAAAGATGAAAGAGCTGATCGAGAATGTAAAGCGTTTCAATGACGACGTGACATTTTCCTACGATGCGTTCACTAGAAAGGTGACTGTTCACCTACAAAATAACGTAGAACTTTTCTTTGGTAACATTGGATACCTGCTGGGATTTTCACCAGAAGAAATTATTTCTAATACCTCTACCGCTGAAAGACAAGTGGATTTGGAATACGGCTTTCACGACCTTTTCATTTACTGTGATCTTATTCAGTCACAATATGTTGGAGATGCATTGGTACCTTTGCTTCGAATTGTTCCTGTAGAAGGAAAGGTTGGGGAGCGAGTCAGTAAATCATTTTTGCGCCCCCAATATTTACCTGTCAGCAGAAAGCAATTTGAAACTGTCGAAGTCAATATAAAGACAGACACAGGGGAGTCTGTACCATTTGAGTTTGGGAGAGTGTTATTAACACTTCATTTTCGTCAAAGTGCACCTCAGTACTTTTAAAGATGAAAAAACTCCACACTCCAAATCACAAGTTGTACGAACAGTACTATGTTAATCAAGCCAAACAAAAAGGTGGGAGTTTACCAGCGTTTCACGGTGCTCGATTTCAGCATGGTTATGGACTAGGGTCCATATTCAGAGGTCTGTTTCGCTGGGCGATGCCTCACCTTCAACAGGGTGCTAAGGTGATTGGAAAAAAGGCTTTACAAACAGGTGTCAATGTCGTCCAAGATGTTCTTGATGGAGATAACATTAAAACAGCAGTCCACAAGCGCACGAAAAAAGCCCTCGGTCTACCTTCTCAGAATTCATTTCAGACACAATCAGGAGCTGGCAAAAAAGCTATAAAAAGAAAAGGGCAAGGAACCAAAATCAGTTCGTCTCAAGGCAAGAAAGCAAAAACATCTCCGCAGCAAAAGAAGCCCAAAGAGAAATTTTCTTTCTGGAAGTAACTATGGCCTTTGTGCATCACGAGTCTCAGGAATGTACGAAATCAGAGTTGGATCTCTTTACGATTCCTGCAACACAAACCTCTATCTCCAAAGGGCAATGGATCGAGTACCACCCCATCAGTAACATCACGGACAGTGGTCCGATCGAATTTTATGTTTCGGGAACCGGAGATGAGTATTTGGACTTGGCACGTACTCAGTTATTTGTTAAAGCCAAGATCACAAAAGCAAATGGAACCGCCATAGACGCCGATACACAAGTAGGCCCCGTGAACCTGTTTTTACATTCCCTGTTTTCCCAAGTGGACGTTTCCTTGAACGAGCGATTGATCTCTCCATCCACCAATACCTACCCTTATCGCGCCATGATCGAAACCTTGCTAAACTACGGAGAAGAAGCAAAAACAAGTCAACTTTCTATGGCCATGTTTTACAAAGATACCCCTGGAAAAATGGATGTTGCCAACCCTGTGGCTGCAGACGATGCTGCAAACAAGGGGTTAAAGGTTCGCTATGATTTCACTAAAGAAAGTCATATTGTGGATATGATGGGGCCCAATCATAGCGACATTTTCTTTCAAGACCGGTTGATGCTAAATGGAGTGAATTTAAGAATCAAACTGAACCGAGCCAAGAACTCGTTTTTGTCTAATGTCATCAGCAGCCGCTCCAACTTTCAAGGTGGTAATCACAGAAGCCATCTTGTTCGTTCGCCGGGTGAAATTGGCCTCCTCTATTATACTTGGCCATGCGGCTGCACTAAAACACTCCAGCGCCAAGTACCCGGTTCGTCGAATCGATTGTAAAGTGCTGTCTATTCCAAGAGGATTTAGCAGTTTTAACCCCGACAACATCTTTTTGGGTCACATTCCTAAACGAATCGTGCTGGTCTTAGTGGATACTCAGGCATATAATGGAACTTACAGTACCAACCCGTTCAACTTCAAACACCACAATCTAACTCAAGTGGGTGTCTATGTGGACGGAGAGCAAATTCCTCGGAAACCCCTGTTCTTGAATTTTGACGAAGCTAGAGGCCAAAATGTAATAGCGGGCTATCAAAGCCTGTTCTCAGGCACTGGAAAGCTATCCCAAGATGCGGGTAATCAAATCAGTAGAAGCGATTATGGTTCTGGTTACACAGCATTCTGCTTTGACTTGTCCCCAGACCACTGCTCAGGTGACCATTTTGAGCTAATAAAGCAAGGTAACCTGCGCGCTGAGCTTCATTTCAAGGAACCACTGGCCAATACGGTTAACCTTATCGTGTACGCTGAATTCCAAAACGTGATTGAAATTGACGGGAACCGCAACGTGTTGTTCGACTACACAAACTAAAAATGGACACTATTCAACTGACCCTTATTTTGAGAAAGGATAAATTTACACGAGGTTTGTTTCAAGGCGTGTATCCCTCAGACCAGCTGCCTGCAAGTGTTTCACATTACCCAGCCCTGTTTATCGCCAATGTGGATACGAGTGACAAGCCAGGTTCGTATTGGGTGGCGTTTTATTTCACCAAGGAGCAAGAGGGAGAATATTCAGGAACATTTACTGCCTTTTTAAACAACAATTCTAACCAGTGGACTTTTAATACTGTGACATTACAAAGCATTTATTCAAAAGTCTGCGGACATTACTGTTTGTATTTTGCTTTATATCGTAGTCGGCATATAAGTATGAGTGCTATTGTCCATCGTTTTTCTAAAGACACAAGTAAAAATGATAGTCTCGTAAAACGATTTATTGAAAAACATTTTCCTATAGGTTTTCCGAAATATCGTACTGATGTAAACAAGCAAAGAGCAAAAGCACAACACTAAGTTCAGTAAACAGACACCATATAATTTCTTTTCAACACATTTTATTGAATTACAAAACAAAGTTTTGTGTTTCACAATAAAAAAAGTCTCTTGTCATGATTTATAATCGTAACCATCGAACAGCCTGAGGGCGAGGACTCTCGACTCTGCGCCTCTGCTTTTTGACAGAAGATGACGTCACAGGTGGGGTGGGTAGCCAACGCGAAGGACTTTCTGGGGTCTCCTCTCTCACTCTTGCTTTAAACTCTCTTATGGCACTCTGACGTTGGGGATTACGAACCAAGTTTTCGGGGACATTCATTCTCGCAAGGCCCCTCGCAAACACGTACCATCCCACTGGTTCAAATCCTTTTCGGTGACGCAATGTGTCGTTGACTAGGTCGACCACATGAGAACCTGGGATTGGTTTGTTTTCATACAACAGCTCTCCTTGATCATTCCAGTGCAACACATCCTGGTGTTTTTTAATTTTATCCAACAACTGTCTAGCCCCAGCTTTGTAGATTTTGGGTACACTTTTCATGACCTCTTCCTCTACTGCTGTTGGAAGAGAATTATCTGGAGAAGCTTCCTCTGTAGATTCTGCGTTCTCAGCTGGTTTGGGGGTTTCTGTTGTTTTAGGGGTCGTTAACTTCACATGGAGAGGCTGGCCTTTCCGCTAATCGTAATAAGTCAAGTACCGTTGCAACACCTGATTGTAAAGCTTCGCCTGTTCCTCATCACCAAGTTGTTTACTTTCTAAAATATCCCCCATTTGGCTATCAGGTTTTTCAGAGTTTGTGTTACAGGTGGTGTTAATATCTGCTGGCGTTGCTGCAATCGTTCCAGAGTGTTTTCAGGAACGAGAACCATGCGTCTTGTATGATTCATCTTAAATAAGAAGTGAGCTCAACACTCGAAGAACGGGAGGTAGCAAAACACTTAAAAAGTTTCCTCCGTGTTGTATCAAGATTTGCTTTTTCTTGTTTAGCGGGGTACTCTTTTCAGCTAGAGCAGTCAGGGCTTTCTTGTGCTTAAGAAGTTTTCTCTTTGCCGGTTTACTGACAGGGACTGTTTCTTTAAGTACGTTGAATACACACTCACAAATGGTTTTTACTAAAGCGTCGTCGGCTGCTTTCAAAATTGCTTTACTTTGAGCTGGGGTACACTTGACGAGGAGCTTAAGAAAATCGTGGTTCTTTCTTAGTCGCTGGGCCATACTCAACTGATATCAATCACCACGACGGAGCTTTTTTATACCTTTCTGACATAGGCGAGCTGAGTCTCCCCAGGGAAAATGTTTGTGCGCAACCGGAAGTCGGTAGGTGTTTCCGGTTTGAGGTCGCATAACAGGTAGCCATAAGGGCGTTTTGTCGCATCCTGAAACGCTTCTTGCATGTATTTGACATGACCGGGAAACATCTGTTTCGCCAAGTGACTGACTTGACTGCTATCTCGCGGAGACTTGAACATCACCAAATAATGGCAATTCAAACTCATGTCTCTCAGTTCTTTTCCCCGGTGAAAAACATTTTGAAGAATGAAAATAACGCTTAAATTTCGGTGATGACAGCCCTTAGTAAACAAATTGGTAATTCTTTGATCATTGCTAAGCTCCTGCATTAAATCGTCAATGACCACTAAATTCCGAATGGTTGGGTTTATCATAGATTCTAAATCACCAGGAACTCCTTCGACGAACGTGATGTTGGGAATAGTCCTTAGCATTTCATCGTAAGCCGGTTGGTATATTCCATAACACCAAATGATATTTTCAGGGGCTCTGTCTATTAATTCTTCTCCAGATTCCAACAGGTGTTTGACAAAATGACTTTTTCCACAACAAGTGGGGCCAGCTACAATAGCAGGAAAGGGGTGTTTCCACCTTGGGTCCATGTTGACAACTGACTGGTTCAACTGCGTTTGCTCTTATTTATAGCGAAATGGTCTTTGGCGGAGTATCTTTATCATAAACTCGAACCATGTTGGTATTTTGTAATTTAGCAAACTGGAGCCAATATTTTCTCTCTAAGTCAGACAGCTCGTGTACCTGAGCCAAATGGTTTGCTAATCGAACTAAAAATTTAGAGTGACATCCCGGTATCGGGCAATGACGACATACACGCTTACCCATGATGTTCACGGTACGAAGGTTTGATATCAACTGAATAAAACCGCTAATGACACGAAGTTTATGACTATTGAGAACGGGCCACAGGGGCCACAGGGGCCACAGGGGCCACAAGGGCCTTTTATATCACTGTATTTTTCCTTTACGCGGGTGATTGAATCGCGCGTGGCGCACACACGCGCGCGCGGCTAGACAGACAACAAACCGTTTTTTTGTATATTAAACCATATTTATTTACAAACTATGAACAAATGACATTTTTTTGCACATAAAGGAAAACTCTTTATATACAATGCGATACAGAGAAAAGTCGACCCCAAGCAAAGACAGAGAAAGCCCCATCTTGACAAAGACAGAGAGAAACACACACCGACTCAAAATTTTAGTCATCATGAAGAAATCTTATTACTTTTAGAAACAAAGCTTATTTTGAATGTCATTAATTATCATGTCAAGGTCCATTGGTGTTCTTCTTTTCTCACGACTCTATCGGGGCATTCTATTGTTTCTTGTTGATCACTGAAATCGTTCCATTTGAGCCCATTTGGTCGGTAGTATAGAGCGTATAAAATACGGCTTTGAAGATCATCACCCTGCTGGACAACATCAAGTTCCAGAGAAGCGAGGTAAATACTGGTCCACGACAATATTTGGCAGTACACTTCCCATGATTTATCTAGTTTGAAGCCGAGAGCACTGCATATACTTTCGGTAGCGTTCAACATAGAATTCAGGTCAATTTGTTCCACCACTTCATCGTGGTAATACTTCCATGCGTCATCATTATCCATCATGAGGCAAGAATGTTGGTTTTGACTTGGGTGTTGAATAGCACAACCGTCGCAGTGATTCAGCTTTTCTTGTTGGATGAGTTTGTCAACCAAAGCCGCATAAGTCAGTTAGAATACATGTCCAATAAAACTGGCTATCCTTTGACGCTGGACAATGTTTCAAAGAATATCGGTGAGAGTTAAGACTTTTTCCGAGCAAACTGAACTTTTAAGAATGAAATCATGATTGAACGGAGAGCGCGTTTGTATGTTGAACACATAATAGATTGTTCACTATCCAATCAGGATTAAAAGAGCCCTCTTTTTCTGAATCGTCTTGTAGTTTTTGCGACAGGTAATTCATAGGTTTGTCGATAGACAGAGAATTGCAATTTCGCTAAGAAATACAACATGTTCTGGATGACTGAGAAACAACATTCCTTGACTTCGAATTGGGAACTCAATGTCTTAATCCGGGTCATTTGTTAAAAGAGACAAAAGCTAAACAAAATGTGTTATTTGTATCATCTGAAAAAGGAC
Organism: Porites rus; assembly: GCA_964035705.1. NCBI lineage: Eukaryota > Metazoa > Cnidaria > Anthozoa > Scleractinia > Poritidae > Porites > Porites rus. The sequence continues at coordinate 7,269,184 of OZ037993.1, forward strand.
CTACCTACGAACAAGACCTAACTTATAGAGACAATTTGGTAGACTACACATTAAGTGATGATGAAACCATTAGCCATTTCGTTAGTCATTATTATTATTTCTTGTGTACAATGATATACTCTTTGAGGTGAATAAAATAATTGCGATGAAATACTGTGTTGTGTAAATTTCTTTGCCCCTGCAAAATCGGGTCCGTTTCTGGACCTTGTAAAATTCTTTGTACAGCATACCATCGCGTGCAGACAACACTCGTTTATCTTGCTTTTTTTCCAATCGCCGTAAATGCCAAAACCATTGTTCGGTTAAGTTCTTGTTTACTTCAAAGAGGTCTTTCTGCCTTTGTGTTGTTAAGGCAGCAAATCGTTCAATTTTTGATGCGTTCATGGCAAAGGGAGCCATTTTCTTGCATACTAAAACATCTTTCAGGGGCACCCAACGAGAAGATAGTTCAAAACCACTTAGACATAGCATTGTTAAACGTATTTTAGTATTTAAACGGTAGATATAGGCATATTTTTATCCCCTAGAAATTTTATCATCTGTTCGGATTTCCTAGCTGAAAGTCTAGTGATCCGAAAATTTCAGCCACAAAAAAGGTTCACGAAAATTCTAGGTGACCTTCTAAGAGTAAAAATCCGTTAGAAATGGACAATTATACCATTTTTTAGATGTTCGAAAATCCTAGGAGAGGCAGGTAAGCAAGAAATTTTACAACAAATGTTCCGAAAATTCTAGATCGCAAATCGTCTTCCGAACACATATTTTCCGAAAATTGTCGTTGGGTGCCCCTGATCTTTTAGCGCGAAGTTGAATATAGCGCGAAAATTATAACATGTGCTTTTGCTGACTATTACATGAAGGGGGCATTTCTAATGCTGCTCTGCGATTGGTTCAAAGTACTGAATTCGAATGAGCTCCATTGTTCGAATTGTTCTCTAAAACTTAAACAAAAGAATACTGCTCTGTGATTGGTTACTTGCCATATCAACCCCCTTTACTACTACAATGTTTAACTAACTTATAGCTTGAGTTTCAGGAAAACCCAAGGTGTAGCACATGCCTAAAAATTAAATCGCGACTTAAGGTCTAAATTTAAACTTCGTAGAGTTGAAAAAGAACCAAAACTAAAATAAATTGTCTACCTTCCACATTATCGTTAAGATAAGAATTCACCGCCATACTAGGACTAAAACCCTTTATAAATTGATTTATCGGGGAATATTTTACCACGCTTTCTTTCTTTTTGCGTGCGAGTGAAGTTTTGAGACCGCCTCATTTTGCCTCAAATTTTGGTTGTTTTCAAGTCGCCGACCACGAAAATTGATTTTGTAGATTTTCTCCAAATCCAAGCGGCCTTTTGAAAAACAAACTACACCACGTTTAGTTACTTACTAATGAGTATGTATGGACAAGATATGAGTGAAATTTAATTTTTGACCGTGGCCGCCGGTTGCTCGATTTTTACAGACATTCGCTCTTAACGTCTTCTTGTGATATACCGTGAATATCCCACTCATTGCTGCTTGACTAATTTTTGCATACGCATTAGTCAATCGTTGAGTAATTAAAAGCAAGTTACTAACAGTACTAAAAGATTGCAGTCGCCTTTTCATGTGCGTTATTTTGATTATTATTATTATTATTATTATTATAAGTAGTAGTAGTAGTAGTAGTAGTAGTAGTAGTAGTAGCAGTAGCAGTAGCAGTAGCAGTAGCAGTAGCAGTAGCAGTAGCAGTAGCAGTAGCAGTAGCAGTAGCAGTAGCAGTAGCAGTAGCAGTAGCAGTAGCAGTAGCAGTCGCAGTCGCAGTAGCAGTAGCAGTAGTAGTAGTAGTAGTTGTTGTTGTTGTAGTTGTAGTTGTAGTTGTAGTTGTTGTTCTTTCTAATTCGCACAGGTGTTCATTGTTCTGGAAACAACAATATTTTCCACGTTTAGTCTGATCCCGTCCGAGACTTTAGACTACAAGGATCTTTCTCAATATGGTGAACGTTCCAAGAAATGGAGACTTACAAAATTCTGACCCTATTTGAAATTTCAATTTCCTTCAAGTGACCCCTTAAGTTCTCGGCATCACTCCTAGTGCTCCCACAACGACTGGTACTACATTTGTCTTCGCTCTCCAAAGTCTAGACATTCCCCTTCTCTCTCTTTGCCTTCAACGCTGCTGTCGCTAGGTACCGCAATGTCTATGATGAGGACTTTGTTGTTGTTCTTAACATGGTCAGTTATGTCAGGCCTACGGTGATCTATCTCATGATCGGTTTATTATTATTATTATTATTATTATTATTATTATTATTATTATTATTATTATTATCATTATTATGATTATTATTATTTTGTTTGTTTCCCTTTGTCATTTTGCATCATACACAGATTGCTGCCTCGCGACCACTCCACTGCCCAGCCAAAGATAACCAAGACTCTTCTATTCCTGATGCAAAACGCAAGCACATTCCTCATGTTAAAGCATTGAAATCCAAAGCAGCAGCAAACAGTAACCAGCAAGGTTAGGTTTATATCTCTAAAGAGTTGTCCACACGAACTGAGCCGGGTCGTCTAATGTCCAAGTCGAGTCATGTACATAGAGTTTAGTAAAGTGAGCAGTGGCGTAGCTGCCTTTAAGCCATTAAGCATGGGCTTAACAAGAATTTGGGTCAAAATTGCTGGATAATATATAGATTTAGCCAGGGCTAAAAGCAAAGCTCCTATTAACTCGAATTTATAATTTAAATATATAATTTAAACCCAACTTATAATTTCCACAAATCAGTTAACTTTAGAGCACATTCATGCGACTTTTGAGGGAAAGGCTAAGTGTTTTTTGAGAAAAATAATTTGCAAACAGTCCAAGCTAAGAGTGAACTTAATCTTACATCGAGTTGATAGCCTTATATGTACACCCAAAAAATAGCATAGCCATAAATATAATGGCTCTTGATCACAGTAGATTACGCCTGGAAAACAAATTCTTGGAAAACAAATCAGGCCGAATTTTTTGCGTTCGACAAGTTTACTTTACAAAATCTTGCCAACAAGTCTGGGGACGAGTAAACTAACCTTTTATACTTCTTATACATCACATGAGGTGAAACAGTACCATGAGGCGCTGTTTTTATCATACAGACCTCGAACAGAATGCAGTATTTCACAATTTTGCATTACAAATTGCACTCATTCAATATTTAGGACGATCGAAGCACGCGTGGGCTTCGCGTGGGCTTTTAGCGAAACCGTTAAAAAAAATTCAAAAATCACCTATACGGTTAGCCGGCGGGTTCTCACTTTTGACAAGCGCCAAAGTCGACTGTTTAAATTGAGATTAATAGAGTTATACGCTTATTTTTTATCTAATGGTTTTATAACGATGTGTATTGCATTTTGACTACTCCCGCAAGCGATGTTCATGAGCGACTGAAAACAAACGGCACAGCGATTAAAAATGGCAAAGAGACTACTAACAGTCAATAATAAAAGGAAAACAATTCCGTGAAACATATACCGAGACAACAATTTTCGTTCACGAAGATAAGTATTAAAGTGTCTCTGAAAATCCTTGTTTATTTTTTATGTTTTGAGGCGGTTTCCCGGTGTTTGCTTTTTTCAAAGATGAAATCGAGGCAAGAAAATCGCTCAAAGCTTTCTTTTACAGCCAGAATCATAACTAAATATTCTTTGGAACGTTTTCTTTCTATTTGCGGTGAGAAAATGTCTGAAGGCTTTTTAAAGTTCTATAAGCTTATAATCAAACCTGATACTCGGTCAGATCATTGTCTCAAATCTTACAAACGTGCATAAACTAAATAGCCTCATAAATTACACTCGACTTCATTGAATTAGATATAAAAAACAAACATCAAATAAAATAATTACTCAGGCTTACCATTCGAGATGCACTGAAAAATATCAAGTAAGGCCGAAATCGCTTCAGACTTTTCAACCCTCTTACGCATCAAGCAAGGTGAAAAACGAAAACGATGCCATCCGAAATCGGATTTCCGACTTTGACAAGCGACGTATTTCTCAACCAAAAACCCGATAAACAAACTAGCCATGAATAACATAAAACTCTTGATAACAGCTGAATTTCATTTTGTACAATGTTCAGTGGAAAAAGACAGTTAAAAACATCAAAAGTTGACACAAAACTTTGTCAGCTACAGCTGTCAAAGTAAACAAGTTTCAAGATGTTGCAGAAATTTTCCGCATGAACTCACCTGTCAAATTTTGACCAATCAGAGCATAAAAATTGGACGTAGAGCGTGACCAACACGCGACCTTAGTGAGAAAAGTCAAAAGCAACTGGCATGTCTTCCCTGCCTGTAAAAACTGGCTGAATCTTAGCTTCCGAGGTCAGTTTGAAATCAAAATTTTAATTGTGCGGCACATATAAAACACAACATATTACATATGAATTTAAAAAAATTAAACTTGAGTCTGCAATCATTTGAAAACTAGTAACTTGTGAGCGGATAACTTCAAAAAATACTCGACCTCGATGGGTTGACACCTGAGCCTGCGAAACGGTCAGGTGATACTGGTCAGCGGATACCCTGTTTTGACAGCTGTCAATTGATAACAACATTGATGTGCAATATGTGTGCAATATCAGTCTTCCTGTGCTCCCAAACTGCCTAGAAAGTGTGGGATTGAACATTGGTTGCCCTGTGGTGCGGACGGACGGGCAGCGGACGGGCGGTGTACGGTCACGTGATGACCAAATTTCCTGCGACGGGTAGATTTACTTACCCATAGTGCTCCGCAGGCGCGCTTCGCGCGCCAGAGCTCCGCTAAAAAGACGTGAAACTGCAATTCAGTGTCTGTTGCCGCGATTGGCATGCAAAACTGGCATGTACTTCACTAGGAAAATCTGTCGGTGAACACCATATTGGTTTTCAAGTAGATTCGTTGTAGGGGTCCCCTTTGATAGCTCCAATCATTTAGGTAAAAAAAAAAAAAAAGAAAAGAAAAAAAATGTTTTTTTTTGCGGTGGCTACCTCTTTGAAATATCAATAAAGTAGCCTAGTGGCTCCTATAACGCCCTGGTTAACTACCTTTTTTCTGCATTTTGCTTAGCAAGTGCGTTCTAAGAGTTTAGTGACTAAATTAAGACTGCAAATTAAGATACTTTCCCGATTGGCCTATGGGGATTTATTAAGAGGTCGAAACGGATTTTTGTTAGCGTTGGTAATACTTAGGCCTAATTGACATAAAGAAAACCTGCCCCTGGTAGGAGGACCACCCTCCCAATCTAGTCAGCTTTAGCGAGCGTTTACATGAGAAAAAGAAAAAAAGTTGGCCCCTTTGCTCAATCCAAGAGCGTTTGCATATACTCTGTTTGTTTCACCTTGAACGAGTTCATCCGGCAGGGCGAGCCAAAGACGAATTTGCCCGGCTGAGGGTAACCCTATCATCATAAAAGGGAGGCGGGTCACCCCTCTAGGCGAACCAACTCTTTGCTTTTCGTGTAAACGGTTTGCAACGTTTTGTAAAGGAAATGTTTAAAAAGTTCACTCGCACAGCCAGGGTAGCTCGGATGAGCAAGTGACCTTTCTACCCGACACAAATTTTCGCCTTATCAACAGGGCCTAAGAAAAAGGGGCTGTGAAATTTGGAAGACGTCAAAAACATTCACATGCCCTTCAAAAAGAGCTCTTTTATATTCACCAATTTGTGCCCTGGAGTTTTCTTTTTTTTTAATACGATAATTTGCAAGAAAAAAAAAAACCAAAGTAAATAATAATGATAATAATAATAATAATAATAATAATAATAATAATAATAAATAGACTGATATATCTATATTATTCAAATCCACTTCAACTGTCGAATATTCTTCGAATATCCTTCGCAGTTATATCCAATATAACTAACTAAATATTCCTACTAATATTATATTTAGTGACTAGTGTATTGATTAATTTTCCCTAGTGTCCATGGAAGGTGTTTCGAGAGGAGGTTATGTGCTTTTGTTGGGCTTTGATTTCTACACTTAAGAAATTATTTAATAATGGTACGTTTCCTGCACAAATATCAAACCTATGAATAATTTTATGATTAAACATTTTATAGCCAAACTTGAAGCATCGAAAAAGTCTCCTCCTGTTACCTCTTCGCCCACTTCATTAGCTTTTCCTTCCTCGTCGTACACGTTTGATCACACTTGCGGGGCCAACGTCGCAGTGACGTGCGGGGACAAGAAAGCCAAGAGAATCAAGTAAGGGGAAATCTTTGAAACTAGTTACTTCAATTTGTTGTAAAACTATGTTCTGGATTGCCTTCTGTATAACATAAGAAAGAATGTAGGTTGAGTTTGATCGTGCGGGTAAACGCAGTCCTGAATAGGACTGTTGTTGTTGACACTGACTGACGTTTCGACAGCCTTTGCGGTAGTCATCTTCAGAGTCGAAGTGTGTTGTATCACGTCAGTTGATGGTATTATACTCTGGTTATTGATCTGATTGGTCAATTACGTCGCGATGTTATTGGTCGTCTGTCAGTTAAGCCGTGATGTTATTGGCTATGAAGGCTCGTAATCAATAATTGGTGCGTTTCGATCCGTCTACGATGAAGATGGCTACCGCACAGGTTATCGAAACGTCATTCACTGTCAACAACAACAGTCCTCTTCAGGACTACGCTCACCCGGACGATCAAACTCAACCTACTTTTGAAATGACTCCTGGGTTCAAACCTTTCACAAAAGAAAGAATCTCACTTTTTTTTCCTCTGTGGTGATACGGGCTATCATCATCAGATCAATAACCAGAGTATAAAACGGTGATTTCGACGCGAGTTCTGTACCGACGCTAAGGTGCGCTGCGACGACGATGTGAAAAGTGAAGCGTCACATATTGGATACTAAATAGGTTCTGTGCCACACTTCGCTGCTGTGTGAAAAGGTAGTCGGACCGTTGCGGAAGTAAATATTAAATAGGAGCAAGGAGTGAAATCCACTGAGAGAAAGTTAACGCTCTGGAGTGAAGAGTGGGATTGCGTTTACCAAACCCTTTCGGCCAACCGCTCCGGCACAGTGTTAAGTGATCATTATACGTTTCTGTCTGGGAAACTGTCCACCTACCCCTCCCCTAAGCCAGCATTTTTCCCCAGCTGAGAAGTAAGTGTTAATGTTGGCTTAGGAAAGGGGTAGGTGGGCAGTTTCCCAGAAACGTATAATGTTCACGAACGGATCCCAAGACTTGTTTAAGTTCTGCGCCGTTGCTGTTCGTGCTATACCGGATAGGTTTTCTTATTCATGGTGTACACCTAGCCTTACGAGTTTCAACTGCATCTGACAGTTTTATTTTGCTCTTATATAGCACTCTTCAGTGTTCCGATGAAAGCATTGTTTTAACAAGCCAGCCTCTACAAGATGATGAACTATTCGAAGTTCGATTGGACAGTATAGCTGGCAGGTGGTCAGGCAGTTTGGGTTTTGGTGCCACGACTGTCAATGCGGAGAATTTCCAGTTTTGTAGTTTAATAACGTCCTGCTCAACAGGAACAACGTTTCTACTTAGCACGAACAAGATGCTAATAAACGACAAGGAAATGGCTACAATACCAAAGGACCTGACCAGTTTGTCGGTTTGTATCACTCGCCTAGCTTGTTTTGGTAATTGACTACCGTGAACTACCTCTCGTATGCCCCCTTTCCCATTTATAAACCCAGGGTTTATAAGCGGCAGTTTACGGGAGGGCATTCTTAGCTTGGTATCCACATGACTAATTTCGTGTGTATTAGACAACCCTCAGCGCTGTATGTAACCTATTTCAAAGGTGTTTGTCACTTGAACCTTGCTTTAATTAGCTTAATGGTCTTATTACTCGCACGTGTCATTCGTTGCTCGGTAGTGGTTGCTGATGAGAGAAATAGGATTAAAAAGAATAAAAAAAAGCAACAACAACAACCATAGATTGGAGGCGTGCCTTCACTTATAGAAAAAGGATAAAGGATCCTCTTTCGTCAATGTGTCCTTCTTCCCTAGGAAGGATAAAGGATAAAGGATCCTCTTTCGTCAATGTGTCCTTCTTCCCTTTTTGTTCAGGAGACCCCCCCCCCCCCAACCCCCCCCCCCCCCAAATAAAAATAAAAATGAAAAAAAAAAAAAAAGCCTGATCGCAGATTATCGTTAATGAATTCCTGTAGCTTTCACAACCGATGGTACAGTATTATACGAAAAGCTTATTTATTTTATTTTTTTCTTTATAAGAGAGTTTTTATGCACGGACATCTTGTTAATTACCATTTACTAAAGTTTAAAAAAAAATTGGTTACTAATTTTGGTTAGGCCCACAAAGTTTAAAACAACAGCGATGAGATAATATTTTTCAAAACGGGGTTTAAACGCCCTCCATTTTGTCTACTCATGCATTTTTTTTATATTTGTTGCTGTTGTATCTGAATGTTCCGTGTTTTAATTTCACTTTTGTCTTAGATTTGATACACGGTATTAGTAAAATCCAACTAGTGGCCTATTACCAATGTTACGTTCTGATTGGTTGAGCTACTACTAGGCTATATGTTATAGCCCACTAGTAGCGAAAAGCGCCGGCTTTTTGGCGGCAAAAAAGGATTAAAGTCTATTTTTAACTAGCTAAAGTTGTTTTGTCTCGATATTTTTGACCAACTAGTTGAATTTTACTAAAACAATTATTCCTCTTGCCCTCATGGCCTCTGAGTCAATAGCCCATTCGGCCTTCGGCTTCATGGGCTATCAGAAAGCATTCGGGCTCGAGAAATAATTGTTAAATATTTTTTTTAGTAAACCTACAACATTCTTTAACATATACGAACTAATTTTACTTTAACTGAAATAACAGCAGATACGTGTAAAATGGCTTAGGCCTTGGGTCGCTTACATTTGTGAGTGAATCTATGTAAAGATTGAAATACAGTCATGGCTTTCTGCATAATATGTCTGTGGGTGTTCAGCTCACGCCGTAGAAGTGTTACTGCTTAACTGTTATTTTTTTATATATAATTCGTACCATTTGTTGTATGTATTTAGCGAAATCGCTTTAAAGTTCTTTTGAACGCCAATCATAATCTCAGTGGTAAATGGAACAAACCTTCCGACTTTGTTTTGCAGGTAGGCGACCGAGTTGGGTTAATGCGCAAGTCAGATGGAACTTTACATTTCTTTATCAATGGTATAAATGTTGGCAAAAAGATAAATAACGTCCCTATTCTGCTTTATGGTGTAGTTGATGTATTCGGCCGAGCTGGAGGAGTCACTGTAACTGGTATGTTTGAATACAATATGTTTTCTTAACCGCTGTTGATTCTACTAATCCAGCTTTATTTCGCTAACAAGTTTCAATCATTTCGCACAACGTTGCAAGCCACCCACATCCTGTTATATAAGGTCAACTGATAGAACTGTCCAATCGCTTCAGTTATATGTTGAGGTTTGACCTACATCCGAGTCAGCATCCGAGACCGGTGAAAAGTACCCGCCACACCATATAACTTAGCATAAAGATAAGAGAAGAAAGGAGGGAAGGAAAGATATGGAAGGAGGAAGGGATGGAGAATAGATGGGAAGGGAGGATGGAGGTAGGTAGGAAGGCGGGGAGAGAGGCAGGGAGGGATGGATGGGCGAACAACGTAGCAGACAGACCCAATGCTATGTCGACTCAACATTTTCCGTGAGATCGGACTTAAACAAGGAGTACGTTCCTGGCTACCGCAACTGATCAGTGTATTTTTGTTTTTGCTGTTACCCTTTCAAGATTAGGTTAGATATGTGATTTAAAGGCACATGATAGCAACATTGATGTGCAATATGTGTGCAATATCAGTCTTCCTGTGCTCCCAAACTGCCTAGAAAGTGTGGGATTGAACATTGGTTGCCCTGTGGTGCGGACGGACGGGCAGCGGACGGGCGGTGTACGGTCACGTGATGACCAAATTTCCTGCGACGGGTAGATTTACTTACCCATAGTGCTCCGCAGGCGCGCTTCGCGCGCCAGAGCTCCGCTAAAAAGACGTGAAACTGCAATTCAGTGTCTGTTGCCGCGATTGGCATGCAAAACTGGCATGTACTTCACTAGGAAAATCTGTCGGTGAACACCATATTGGTTTTCAAGTAGATTCGTTGTAGGGGTCCCCTTTGATAGCTCCAATCATTTAGGTAAAAAAAAAAAAAAAGAAAAGAAAAAAAATGTTTTTTTTTGCGGTGGCTACCTCTTTGAAATATCAATAAAGTAGCCTAGTGGCTCCTATAACGCCCTGGTTAACTACCTTTTTTCTGCATTTTGCTTAGCAAGTGCGTTCTAAGAGTTTAGTGACTAAATTAAGACTGCAAATTAAGATACTTTCCCGATTGGCCTATGGGGATTTATTAAGAGGTCGAAACGGATTTTTGTTAGCGTTGGTAATACTTAGGCCTAATTGACATAAAGAAAACCTGCCCCTGGTAGGAGGACCACCCTCCCAATCTAGTCAGCTTTAGCGAGCGTTTACATGAGAAAAAGAAAAAAAGTTGGCCCCTTTGCTCAATCCAAGAGCGTTTGCATATACTCTGTTTGTTTCACCTTGAACGAGTTCATCCGGCAGGGCGAGCCAAAGACGAATTTGCCCGGCTGAGGGTAACCCTATCATCATAAAAGGGAGGCGGGTCACCCCTCTAGGCGAACCAACTCTTTGCTTTTCGTGTAAACGGTTTGCAACGTTTTGTAAAGGAAATGTTTAAAAAGTTCACTCGCACAGCCAGGGTAGCTCGGATGAGCAAGTGACCTTTCTACCCGACACAAATTTTCGCCTTATCAACAGGGCCTAAGAAAAAGGGGCTGTGAAATTTGGAAGACGTCAAAAACATTCACATGCCCTTCAAAAAGAGCTCTTTTATATTCACCAATTTGTGCCCTGGAGTTTTCTTTTTTTTTAATACGATAATTTGCAAGAAAAAAAAAAACCAAAGTAAATAATAATGATAATAATAATAATAATAATAATAATAATAATAATAATAAATAGACTGATATATCTATATTATTCAAATCCACTTCAACTGTCGAATATTCTTCGAATATCCTTCGCAGTTATATCCAATATAACTAACTAAATATTCCTACTAATATTATATTTAGTGACTAGTGTATTGATTAATTTTCCCTAGTGTCCATGGAAGGTGTTTCGAGAGGAGGTTATGTGCTTTTGTTGGGCTTTGATTTCTACACTTAAGAAATTATTTAATAATGGTACGTTTCCTGCACAAATATCAAACCTATGAATAATTTTATGATTAAACATTTTATAGCCAAACTTGAAGCATCGAAAAAGTCTCCTCCTGTTACCTCTTCGCCCACTTCATTAGCTTTTCCTTCCTCGTCGTACACGTTTGATCACACTTGCGGGGCCAACGTCGCAGTGACGTGCGGGGACAAGAAAGCCAAGAGAATCAAGTAAGGGGAAATCTTTGAAACTAGTTACTTCAATTTGTTGTAAAACTATGTTCTGGATTGCCTTCTGTATAACATAAGAAAGAATGTAGGTTGAGTTTGATCGTGCGGGTAAACGCAGTCCTGAATAGGACTGTTGTTGTTGACACTGACTGACGTTTCGACAGCCTTTGCGGTAGTCATCTTCAGAGTCGAAGTGTGTTGTATCACGTCAGTTGATGGTATTATACTCTGGTTATTGATCTGATTGGTCAATTACGTCGCGATGTTATTGGTCGTCTGTCAGTTAAGCCGTGATGTTATTGGCTATGAAGGCTCGTAATCAATAATTGGTGCGTTTCGATCCGTCTACGATGAAGATGGCTACCGCACAGGTTATCGAAACGTCATTCACTGTCAACAACAACAGTCCTCTTCAGGACTACGCTCACCCGGACGATCAAACTCAACCTACTTTTGAAATGACTCCTGGGTTCAAACCTTTCACAAAAGAAAGAATCTCACTTTTTTTTCCTCTGTGGTGATACGGGCTATCATCATCAGATCAATAACCAGAGTATAAAACGGTGATTTCGACGCGAGTTCTGTACCGACGCTAAGGTGCGCTGCGACGACGATGTGAAAAGTGAAGCGTCACATATTGGATACTAAATAGGTTCTGTGCCACACTTCGCTGCTGTGTGAAAAGGTAGTCGGACCGTTGCGGAAGTAAATATTAAATAGGAGCAAGGAGTGAAATCCACTGAGAGAAAGTTAACGCTCTGGAGTGAAGAGTGGGATTGCGTTTACCAAACCCTTTCGGCCAACCGCTCCGGCACAGTGTTAAGTGATCATTATACGTTTCTGTCTGGGAAACTGTCCACCTACCCCTCCCCTAAGCCAGCATTTTTCCCCAGCTGAGAAGTAAGTGTTAATGTTGGCTTAGGAAAGGGGTAGGTGGGCAGTTTCCCAGAAACGTATAATGTTCACGAACGGATCCCAAGACTTGTTTAAGTTCTGCGCCGTTGCTGTTCGTGCTATACCGGATAGGTTTTCTTATTCATGGTGTACACCTAGCCTTACGAGTTTCAACTGCATCTGACAGTTTTATTTTGCTCTTATATAGCACTCTTCAGTGTTCCGATGAAAGCATTGTTTTAACAAGCCAGCCTCTACAAGATGATGAACTATTCGAAGTTCGATTGGACAGTATAGCTGGCAGGTGGTCAGGCAGTTTGGGTTTTGGTGCCACGACTGTCAATGCGGAGAATTTCCAGTTTTGTAGTTTAATAACGTCCTGCTCAACAGGAACAACGTTTCTACTTAGCACGAACAAGATGCTAATAAACGACAAGGAAATGGCTACAATACCAAAGGACCTGACCAGTTTGTCGGTTTGTATCACTCGCCTAGCTTGTTTTGGTAATTGACTACCGTGAACTACCTCTCGTATGCCCCCTTTCCCATTTATAAACCCAGGGTTTATAAGCGGCAGTTTACGGGAGGGCATTCTTAGCTTGGTATCCACATGACTAATTTCGTGTGTATTAGACAACCCTCAGCGCTGTATGTAACCTATTTCAAAGGTGTTTGTCACTTGAACCTTGCTTTAATTAGCTTAATGGTCTTATTACTCGCACGTGTCATTCGTTGCTCGGTAGTGGTTGCTGATGAGAGAAATAGGATTAAAAAGAATAAAAAAAAGCAACAACAACAACCATAGATTGGAGGCGTGCCTTCACTTATAGAAAAAGGATAAAGGATCCTCTTTCGTCAATGTGTCCTTCTTCCCTAGGAAGGATAAAGGATAAAGGATCCTCTTTCGTCAATGTGTCCTTCTTCCCTTTTTGTTCAGGAGACCCCCCCCCCCCCCCCAAATAAAAATAAAAATGAAAAAAAAAAAAAAAAGCCTGATCGCAGATTATCGTTAATGAATTCCTGTAGCTTTCACAACCGATGGTACAGTATTATACGAAAAGCTTATTTATTTTATTTTTTTCTTTATAAGAGAGTTTTTATGCACGGACATCTTGTTAATTACCATTTACTAAAGTTTAAAAAAAAATTGGTTACTAATTTTGGTTAGGCCCACAAAGTTTAAAACAACAGCGATGAGATAATATTTTTCAAAACGGGGTTTAAACGCCCTCCATTTTGTCTACTCATGCATTTTTTTTATATTTGTTGCTGTTGTATCTGAATGTTCCGTGTTTTAATTTCACTTTTGTCTTAGATTTGATACACGGTATTAGTAAAATCCAACTAGTGGCCTATTACCAATGTTACGTTCTGATTGGTTGAGCTACTACTAGGCTATATGTTATAGCCCACTAGTAGCGAAAAGCGCCGGCTTTTTGGCGGCAAAAAAGGATTAAAGTCTATTTTTAACTAGCTAAAGTTGTTTTGTCTCGATATTTTTGACCAACTAGTTGAATTTTACTAAAACAATTATTCCTCTTGCCCTCATGGCCTCTGAGTCAATAGCCCATTCGGCCTTCGGCTTCATGGGCTATCAGAAAGCATTCGGGCTCGAGAAATAATTGTTAAATATTTTTTTTAGTAAACCTACAACATTCTTTAACATATACGAACTAATTTTACTTTAACTGAAATAACAGCAGATACGTGTAAAATGGCTTAGGCCTTGGGTCGCTTACATTTGTGAGTGAATCTATGTAAAGATTGAAATACAGTCATGGCTTTCTGCATAATATGTCTGTGGGTGTTCAGCTCACGCCGTAGAAGTGTTACTGCTTAACTGTTATTTTTTTATATATAATTCGTACCATTTGTTGTATGTATTTAGCGAAATCGCTTTAAAGTTCTTTTGAACGCCAATCATAATCTCAGTGGTAAATGGAACAAACCTTCCGACTTTGTTTTGCAGGTAGGCGACCGAGTTGGGTTAATGCGCAAGTCAGATGGAACTTTACATTTCTTTATCAATGGTATAAATGTTGGCAAAAAGATAAATAACGTCCCTATTCTGCTTTATGGTGTAGTTGATGTATTCGGCCGAGCTGGAGGAGTCACTGTAACTGGTATGTTTGAATACAATATGTTTTCTTAACCGCTGTTGATTCTACTAATCCAGCTTTATTTCGCTAACAAGTTTCAATCATTTCGCACAACGTTGCAAGCCACCCACATCCTGTTATATAAGGTCAACTGATAGAACTGTCCAATCGCTTCAGTTATATGTTGAGGTTTGACCTACATCCGAGTCAACATCCGAGACCGGTGAAAAGTACCCGCCACACCATATAACTTAGCATAAAGATAAGAGAAGAAAGGAGGGAAGGAAAGATATGGAAGGAGGAAGGGATGGAGAATAGATGGGAAGGGAGGATGGAGGTAGGTAGGAAGGCGGGGAGAGAGGCAGGGAGGGATGGATGGGCGAACAACGTAGCAGACAGACCCAATGCTATGTCGACTCAACATTTTCCGTGAGATCGGACTTAAACAAGGAGTACGTTCCTGGCTACCGCAACTGATCAGTGTATTTTTGTTTTTGCTGTTACCCTTTCAAGATTAGGTTAGATATGTGATTTAAAGGCACATGATAGCAAGATTAGACCACCAAAACGGGGCTTCAGTTCCTTGGTCGTCTCTTAGTTCTCTTGGTTATTTGCTATCCATCATATTAGGTACTGTTTTCTCACCTCAGCTTCTTTTCATTTTCAGGCGGGGGAGAAAAACAGAATAACTCTAGAGACCTAACGGATACCGCTTTTGTCATCAATCGCATGTCAACCGCGGTCAATTTCCTAAAGGAAAGACGATACCGTGACAGTTATTTGTTGGTAGTTGGTGAACTTGCCAAGTATATTTTACAACCGTACGAAGAAACACAAAACCAAGAGCTCCGACAAAAGTACAGTGACCACTTGTCCAACGGGAATGCTCTATATTTTCTCGCAACCTTTCTCTCTCGTCTGTTGAATGAAGACATTGCGTCTCGGGGCTGCTGGCTTGGGATCTGCGTTGTTCTTAGTATATTTCGGTACTTTTCAGCTGCTAATTCAAAGCAGGCAAGGCGAAGCTTGTTGGATGTATTAGGAAAGGCTCTGGACAGAAATTCCATTAAGTGTTCCACAAATCAGGTACGGTAGGTCTAGACAAGGTTGTGATAAATTGTAATTACTTGAGTAACTCTCTCAGCTAACCATGTCTTCTTTAACTTGGCCAAAAGCTGTTACTAATAGATTACAGAGTACTTATATCAAACATGAGTACTTATATTATACATGATTCACATAATATAGGATTATCCAACAGATGAGGTCAGTGTACTGATAGGTGATTTGTATTTATCAAGCTACGTTAAAGCATATTGGGCGCAAAGTCGTAAATCGTCGCTTTCATAAACTTCCTTTAGGTATGGAATGCTATCCATTTTCTCTTTGGCACTTGCTCTCTTAAGTGATTGTTAATGCCTCTTTAGCTCCTTCGTAGATCTTTCTCCTGGCACCATGATGGAACTCTGTGATGTAATAGAATCTACGTGGGCGGTGGTTATTAGTCTCGAGGCAGCAAACTGCTGCGGTGCCTCGGATTTCAGATCAGGAATGCCTAGACCCCCTTGACCCGTTGCTAAGGTATCAAGTCTGCGCACCTCGTTAGGGAGAGGCTCTGATTGACCGAACAAAGTAGGGAGTAGTAAATTTTCAATCACTTCCTGGATTGGATCGACATAATCTTCAAACGATTCAATCGTGCGCATGAAGTAGGTGAACTTCGACTTGTAGCCTTTTGTGAAAGGAATATACGCCGCATGGGGCTGGCTCTTCGCTATTTCAGAGAGACGTTCGATTTCCTCTTTCCATGCACGAACCTTCTCCTCACAATACTGATCTTTGTATTCTTGCGACGCAATAACTGCTCCCAGTTGGCGCTGACCTTCAGTCGTTATGTTGACGTCCTCTCCAAACACCCTCTTTGCTTCCTCCGCTAGTTCCCTGGACTTCACAATAAGCCAGCTCTTTATAATAATAATAATAATAATAATAATAATAATAATAATAATAATAATAATAATAATAATAATAATAATAATAAGGAAACAATCATTGTGGACATAGCTGTTCCCGGAGATAGTAATATTCTGCAGAAAGAAACTGAAAAGTGAAAAGTACCAAGACCTGGCAAGAGGGATTCAAAGTATCTGAAAATCAAGGACAAAAGAGGTTTGCCAGTGGTTGTAGGTGCATTGGGTTCAGTGTCAAAGAAGCTGGCAGGCAACTTGGAGCAACTAGGAATTAAAAACCGAACAAGAACCATGCAAAAGTCGGCACTCCTGAGGTCTAGGGATGAGACTTGACTGATATTTCTCCCCAGGGAAAATCCCTGTGCAAAATTTTACATAATTTTACATAATAATAATAATAATAATAATAATACTAATAATAATAATAATAATAATAATAATAATAATAAGTTATGGTAATAGGACTGAGTGGAGTCCAATTCGGTCTGTAATCATACGAGTGATTAACAAAATCGGACGACCGCGTAGCGGGAGTCCGATTTGTTTAATCACGAGTATGATTACAGACCGAATGGGACGACACAAAGTTCTGTTACCAATTAATCATAACTTTAACAAAATTTGTGACATAATAGGCTATTTTTTAAATCAAAACACAAGAAATTCCGAGATTTTTATTGCTAGCAGTGAAAAAAAAAAAGCCATTTAAGCGCGCGCGTGATGGCGCGTACTGTCCAATTACTTAGGCGTGACGCGTACTGTCCTATTAAACTGTCCAATTAAGGCTGAAATCAGGGCAGTTGAGAGCCAATCAGATTTGACAATTTTGTTATAGTTATGATTATAATAATAATAATAATAATAATAATAATATTACTAATAATGATAATAATAATAATGAACAAGACGCGTAAATCACCAGTTTAAATTAAACGGGGGCCAAGTCTACGCTGATATGAGAGAGGTATTGGATAAGGATAAAGGGAATGAACGCCCAAAGTACATGCCGGTTGACGACAAAAATGCGGAAAGAAAGATGTTTGAGAATATCGAAGATGCGAGTAACTTTTAGAAACAGCACTGGAAAAGTCAAGGGACCGGGAATAGAAACGCCCAGCGGCTCGAGGATATATGATCTGCAATTTATAGCCGAGTTCCTCCCTCATCACCTACAAAGGTACTAGCAAGGAAAAAGAACTAGAGTGCCCTGGGCCCAGACAGGTTGACCAATTTTTGGTGGAAAAAGGCAAAAGTGCTCCATGAGGGGGTGACTATGTCGTTTCAAACCATCGCGAATACCAACATAGAGTATCCAGCCTGGTTCTCCGAGGGCAAAACCATACTACTCCCGAAACCCGGAGAATTCACCATCGATAACGAGAGTCCGATCACCTGTTTAAATACTTTGTATAAGTCGTGCCTGTTAGGACCCGCGAATGAACACCTGGAAACGCACGGTTTAATGGATGGAGCCCAGAGGGGCGCACGCGCAGGATGTAGCAGAACTATAGATAATTTCCTGATTTACAGAACAGTGACCTTAGATTGTCATCGGCGAAAGAGTAACCTGAGTTTGGCGTGGATCGACGTCAAGAAGATGTACGACTTGGTAGACCATGGTTGGTTGGAGGAAATGATTATCCTGCATACATTCCCTGTTTGGTTGTCAAGGACGGTAGAGAAGTTAAGTAAGAGCTGGAACACAAGGGTGGTGGCGACTACAAAGCAAGGGCGCGAGACATCTGAGCCAATAAGGTTCCTCAAAAGGCCTACCCCAAGGTGACGCTCTCTGTCCCAGGCTCTTCACGGTTTGTTTGAATCCCATCGCATGGAAGATCAGCGCCACTAAGGGCTATCTAAAGGTAACAGACCTCCCGTATATCGACTATCTAAAGATTTTTGTGTCTTCGGAGAGTAAGCTAAACCGTGTTATGGCTTCAACTAAAAGCGCGATGGAGGATGTCAGACTTCAGTGGAACCCCAAAAAGTGTGCGGTCGTTCATGTACGAAGTCGGGTATAGACCCATACCCATGATGCCTCGGGGCCAAGGGTACATGAGAACATCTGTGTTTCCGACCTCGAAGAGTTCAATCAGTACAAGTTCTTGGTTGTCTTAGAGACGGCGAAAAAAGAGGAGAAGATGTCGTTGGAGTGCGCAGCTAAGGATTTTCTTCGCAGATGTCTATCATCTGGTCAAGTCCTCTGTCTGATCACAACCGTGTAACCGCCTCGAGCCAATTTGCATTACCAGTGTTGGGTTACCTAATGTGGTTGCAGTTGGAAACAATGCCCAACACATACAGTGGCGGGGATGTTTGATCTCTACGAGGCTGTATTCCTGCCAGAAAACGCACATGGACACGACGGGTGAGGTGATGTGCAGGCTATGTAATAAGGCCCCTGAAAGTGTTGCCCATGTCCTGGATGGTTGTGCTGCCCTTGCACAGAACAAGTAAGTTACCCGACATAACGCAGCCCTGAAGATACTTTTGTTCGAGGTTCTGCAAGACATAGGCCTTGTAGACTCAGGGCCACCTTGGTAATCGCCACTGAAACCGAATCGAGTGCACGAGGCGAGCAATGCGCTAGCATTCTGGGATGCCCCTCTATTTGCGGAGCACCAAGAAGTTAGAGCTAACAGAGTAGATGCTCGCATTATCAACCACGAGTCAAAGGGAGCTATCACGCTGGAGATGAGCTGCCAATGGGTTACAAACCGCGAGAAAAAAGAGGAGGAGAAAACCACGAAATGCGGACTGCTTCGTTCGGAATTGAAGCAGAAGTAACAAGGATATGAAGTGAAACAATACAATATCATAATGGACGTACTAGGGGGATGGTGCCGAGACTTAGGGCCTGTTTACATGGGGTTGGGGGACCCCAGGGAGGTGAGGTAACCCGCTTAGGTGGGGTAAAAAAATAACCTTCCTTTACATGCAATCTTACAACCACGCCATCCCGGGGTGCACTTTCTCAAGATTATTGAATGGTCGCTAAGCACTTAAACAAGAAATATGCTGGCAAAGCACGTGCTTTGGCGATTAATGCTTTTCTACACTCACTTGCTGCTCTTGCTGCAACCTTCAGTGCTGTGGCTTTCTATTTTTTCTTTTAATAATGATGCACAACTACCGCCAAAGTGAATTCTGCTCGAATTTCATGTATCACGATTCGGACCCCGGCTAGGCGGGTTACCCCACCGTGAACGTTTACATGGCAAAATTTGACCCCGGCTGAGAGGGTTACCCGGTCTGGTAGACCGGGCCACCCGTCTTGGCGGGTCACCCCACCTATCATGTAAACGTGATCAATTTTAAATGACCATATCATTTAAAATCATATGGACAGGCGGTTTACCCCACCTAAGCGGGTTACCTCACTTACCGGGGGTCCTCCACTTCCATGTAAACAGGCGCTTAGAAGCCAAGCTAAAGGAGTTGGTCTGAAGTAAGACTACGGTAGTTTTTCGTAACATGCAGAAGGCTGTACTTTCGGGAACGCTGAACATCGCTCGGACGTATAAAGTTGCAACATGAACAATGAATATCGCATTCCAATTTATTAACTCTCTTCCTTTAACATCTTTTGGACTTTAAAAGTTAAGAAGTAATCGTCGATGAATTTTTTCAGCCGAATAAGTCATATGTTGGAGAATTTTTTTTTTTTTTTTTAAAGGAGTATTATTGATGGTGCTAATTTTTATATATATTTTAAAATTTAAAATTTATATTTTTATGCTAAGTTTAACGGGCTACGCTCACGCGCCCCGTCATGCTATTTTAACTGTACACAGCATACAAAAGTTGTAACTGCATCATAATCCTCATCATCGTCATCATCATCATCATAAACGCTACTCTTGGCGTGCTTACCATTAGGTAAGTAGTACCCGTCCCGACTAACCCTTTCGTAAAGAGAATTCATTGTTTTAATTTGAAGATGATTTTTTTACTGGTCTAGCTGGCCAGTGCTGAATGTTAGCGTCCTCATATTACCATTAGTCTATCTACTGTAATACTGCCCCAAGAAAGCAGAAGTTTGGTTTGCACTTGCTCCTATGCTATATGACTTTTTTTGGTGTGTTTTTTGCTTTCATCTGTTTAGTCGAATTTGACACTTGCTTAGACGATTTTTGTGGCAGAGGAGACGACGCAGTTCCGCTACAAAAATTCCCGTTATTGATATTTTACGCTGGTGCTCACTCCACTTTCCAATTACCCGTTAATTCCAAAGTTTAATACAATCATTGCTTACTTACAAACAGGACAGAAAGTTTATAGTGTCTTCTATTATGAAGACACTTCACTGCCTTTCTAAGGGCTCAGAAGGTCGCCAGGCACCTTTTCCTCCACGATTAAGCGAGAAGATAGTTCCACATCTAAAGGCAGATGATATGGAAGTTGCTGTTTTGGCTACACTAACCTATTCAAATGTTGCATCTCAAGGACAGAAAAGGTTGCTGGAAGTCGACAGTAGGGTATGCTTTCTTCATGGTGTCACTTTTTGG
Organism: Porites rus; assembly: GCA_964035705.1. Lineage (NCBI taxonomy): Eukaryota > Metazoa > Cnidaria > Anthozoa > Scleractinia > Poritidae > Porites > Porites rus. The sequence continues at coordinate 7,290,063 of OZ037993.1, forward strand.
GGGGGGAGGGGGAAGGGGATCGTCAACAAAATGTATTTAGCAATTTCAACTTTGAAGACTGCTTTACCCTTCGTGCTGGAAGATCAAGAGATACTTTATCCTCGGCAAGTATATTGGTTTAGGTAGACCTTTTTCTTTGGTAAACTGCCGTCTATCGTAAGCTGAACAAAATAGCCCGAGCTAAGTTTCCGCCATATTATTCCTCGATCACTGCAATTATGTTCGGCTCCTGTTGTTAGCCTTAGCTACAATTTGCTCGGTAACGTTTTGGCAATCTTCGCTTTCTGGAGCAACTTTAAGGCAACTATTGCCATTTTGAGCAACTTTTGATTTTTGAGGAGCCTAGATTAAATTTTAGACATTTTATGGGAATTACAAAGTCCTATTATCCCATTTATCTTTGTAAGAAAGTTTCAGTTCTTTAATGTTAACTTTTAACAACGTGCGAACTCAACTTTGTGCCCCCACGCCCTCCCCCTCGGTTGGAGTGTCCGTGGTATGATGTCAGCGGTTCGCAAATGGTTCGCAAATAGGGACAAACATCTAAATTTCAGATAGTTCAGAGGAAAAAATTCCAGCACCGACTTCTCTGCCACGAATAATATATAGATTTAGCCAGGGTTAAAAGCGAAGCTCCCATTAATAAATAAATAAATTTAAATCAAACAATAAACTTGTATTCCAAAATTCATATAACTTCACAGCACATTCATGTGACTTTTGAAGGAAAGGCTAAGAAAAATATTTTGCAAAGAACCGCCAAGAGTGAACCAAATCGTACATCAAGTTTACAGCCTCATATGTACACCCCCAAAAAAGCAACCATCTTCGATCACATCTAAGAGCCATAATGGGCAGGCTCTTGATCACTGTAGAATCAGGCCGAATTCTTGGCGTTCGACAAGTTTACTTTACAAAATCTTGCAAACAAATCTGGGTGAGTGAAAACCAACCTTTTTACCATTTGTACATCACCTCTGAGGTGAAACAGTGCTATGAGCCACTGTTTTTATCATACAGAGCTCTGACAGAAAGCAGTATTTCACAATTGTTAATTGTCAGTTGTCTCAAATCTTATAAACGTGCATGAACTAAATAGCCCCATAAACTACGCTCGACTTCATTAAATTAGATATAAAAAACAAACATCAAATACAATAATTACTCAGGCTGACCATTCGAGATGCAGCTCCTGAAAGGTGTCAAGTAAGGCCAGTATCGCTTCAGAGTTTTCAAGAAAGGTGAAAAACGAAAACGATGCCATCCGAAATCGGATTTAAGACTTTGACAAGCGACGCATCTCTCAACCAAAAAACCAATAAACAAAGTAGCCACGAATAACAGAATACTCTTGACAGCAGCTGTATTTCATTTTTGTACGTCCAGTAGAAAAAGACAGTTAAAAAAATCACTAGTTGACACAAAACTCTGTCAGCTTTGGCCGTCAAAGTAAACAGGATTCAAGATGCTGCATAAGTTTTCCGCATGAACTCACCTGTCAAATTTTGACGAATCAGAGCATAAAAATTGGACGTAAAGCGTGACCAACGCGTGACCTTGGCAAGAAAAAGTCTTCCCCGCCTGTATTTCTAAATAACTGGCTGAATTTTCGCCTCCAAGGTTAGTTTAAAATCAAAATCTTAATAGTGCAGGGCCATAGTGTCATAAACACAACATATTTCATGACTTTTAAAAAAAAATAAACTTGAGCCTGCGATCATTTGAAAACTAGTAACTCGTCAGCGGATAACTTCAAAAAAGTACTCGACCTCGATGGGTCGACACCTGAGCCCGCGATACAGTCAGGTGGCCAGCCAGCGGATACCTTGTTTTGACAGATATCACTCCTGGGCTCTCGAAGTGGTTAGAAAGTGTGAAAGTAAGCATTGGTTGTCCTGTGGTGCGGACGGATGGTTAAAAGCAACTGTCTTCCTTGCACAGCTGGCTGAATTTTCGCATCTGAGGTCAGCACATAATAACAACATATTTCATATGAATTTAAAAAAATATATATACTTGAGCCTGTGATCGCTCGAAAACTAGTAACTTGTCAGCGGATAACTTTAAAAAAAAACTGACCTTGATGGGTCAAAACCTGAGCCCGCGATACGGTCAAGTGATACTAGTCAGCGGATACCCTGTTTCGACAGCTGTCAATTGATCACAACGTTGATGTCCAAAATGTGTGCATTATCAGTTTTCCTGTGCTCCTAAGCTAGCTAGAAGGTATGAGATTGAACATTGGTGCCCTGTGGTTCGGACGGACCGGCGGTGTACGGTCACGTGATTACCAAATTTTCTGGCGTGGGTAGATTTCCTTAGCTATGGGGCTCCGCCCAGGCGCGCGCTTCAAGCGCGCGTGGAGCTCCGCTAAAAACGACCGTATAACAAAACAGATCAATGCACTTGAGGAAACCATTACGGCAGCAGTTTGAAATTGCATTATTGCACTTTACCAGCGGCGCCTGTGTTGTGGAAAAGGCAAAAATTGCTGTATTTTAAATTACTTAACGAGCAACTTTTGATTAACTTTTTAGAGGAGCCGAGCAACTTTAGGCAGGTTTTAAAACAACTGGGGCAATTTTAAAAAATTTTGGAGCAACTTGTGGTTGAGAGTACCGATTGTCGTCTTATATGTACGGGTATAAATAAAGATACGGGAAAACAGTGTAGAGAAACTTGGTGAAGACAATCCCTTGACTGTATTTCCATTCTATGTCGTATTGTTCCTTAAAACCAAATTCCCAACCTTGCTGCAATAGCTTATAATTATCGCTTCATTTTTTGACACCAGGTGTTAAGTTATTTCCTTGGGATGTTTCGCAATGCACTGGATCAACCAGACCTACGAAGCAAGTCGACGGCGACAGCATTGTCAGCTCAAGAAATCAAATTAGTTTTGGATACCTTCCTTTTTAATAATAGAAACGTGGAGACTATGCTTGATAGAGATGTTGTTCCATTGCTTTTTTCATTCATCGCTAAAGGAAAAGTCACTGAAAAAGAGAAAGCTTTCAAATCACTTCTGGTCATTTCAAGTAAAAGCTCCAGAGGCAAAGGGCAGATCATAACGCACCTGCGAGCAAATTATGGCAAACCTGGGATTCAAGAAGCAGCGAAACGGCTCGGGTTAGAGCAAAAGAGGCCCCAAACGACTCAAGGTAACCTCTTATTTTACACATTTTTGAAAGTGCTTGACAGCAAAATTGTCAGAAAAAATCACATTTTTTAATACTGCATCCCAGGGACTAGCACCATGTATGAACATATCTGATACCCTTACAAGATTTTTGCCTGCCCCCTATACGGTAAAGAGTCCACTAGATATGGTATGCCATAAACTTGTTTGCAATTATTTTAACGGCATGTTTGTCGGAGACGTGTAGAGGCGATGAGAATGGTCCTTATATTTTGTAGGCGTCAGTAAGATGCAGAGGCAAACAGGGTGTGACTACCAGGAAAGATGTCGCAGGTTTAAGTTATCACTTGAACTGTCAGGTACGACTCGACTTAACTGTTGAAGGAAATTGCTGGACACTCCATATTATATTTCTAGGCTAACAATGTGATGCAATTACTTGCTCAAAGCAATTATTGAGATGAATGTTATTAATATTTAAGTTACGCGTCATGTATTTTTAAAAGTACCAAGATAAAGAGTAAAAATAAACGTGTTGCAATTCAAGGCGAAATGAGAGGTATCTTGTAATGGTTTAGGTATTGATTAATATTTGTTTCTATTTTCCCAGATGTTTTCTTTGACCAAAACTACGATAGATGTTACTGTATGAAATGTCACGACGCCCGAGGCGACAGTCTTTATTACAGTCGAGGAAAACCGCCAAAGACCTATGGTCTTCCCGTAGGATGGTGTCGATTTGGACTTAAGTAAGTCAAAAACGCTTTTTGTAAGCTGGAACATTTTATGTAACATCATAAAGCCGAGTTGATATTTTCATGAAGGAAACTTTATTTATTTGACTGGTTATATTATAGCGTTTTTCACGAAGCCTAGACTGAGAGCTTTCTTTTCATCGTTCTCGGACTTTAGGAGGTTATTTAACAATTATCCCTCGAGCCCGAATGGGCTCTTAGTCAATAGCCCATGAAGTCGAAGACCGAATGGGCTATTGACTCAGGGGTCATGAGGGCTAGAGGAATAATTGTTTTAGTAAAATCCAACTGGTTGGTCATAAATATCGAGACAAAACAACTTTAGCTAGCAAAACGCGATTCAGCCGCCATTGTTTTGGTTTTCAAAGGGGGCGCTTTTCGCTATTAGTAGGCTATAACATATAGCCTAGTAGTAGCTCAACCAATCAGAACGCAGCATTGATAATAGACCACTAGTTGGATTTTACCAATATGTTTTATTCGAGTAATACGGATATGCCACCTAGATACCGCACAAATTTCAGAAATAACGGTGTTCATTCAGTTATGAGAGCAACCCTTTATTAGCTTATAATTGCTGCCCAAATGAAGGGATACTTCTAAGGCGAAAGTGTAGCATAGACAAAATCAATTACCTTTTCCGAACATAATTGTTATTTTTAGGGTCCACCACAGAGCTCATGCCTTGAATGTGTTCAATAACTGGCACGCAGCATTCCATGGCACAAGAGTTGATAGTGTCAAGGCAATTTTGGAATGCGGTGATCTTCTTATACCAGGTGTGTCTTTGGGTGCCCAAATGCCAAGCCCCCATGGCTAATCATCACTGTTTATGTACGTGCTTCAATGCATATGTTGCAGTTATCTCAGTTGATTTTTATTTTTCCATTGTTTTTGGCTATGGTAGTGTTGCTAGTAAATTTGAAACAAAGGAAAAATAAAAATTTTACTAAAATAATAATAATAATAAAAAATTAACTGCAACATATACATGTATGTGTTGTGGTTTGTTTATCAAAGATATAATTTTGGTGAGCGTAACACCAGACTACAGCAAGGAAATTCGAGGCCTCTTTTGCGTCTTCGTTTTCATCGTATCCTGAGCAAGATGAGATAACTCTAAACTCTCAGCCATTTTGTATTGTCATAGCCTGCAAACCAGCCTAGAAATCGCCAGAGTCTTAATTCATCTGTGTTCAAGCCGCCAATACCCATGGCGTGTACATCTCGCTATCCTAAAATAAAGAGCTTTCTCTCAAGCTAGTAGTATTGTAATTTTTTTTTAAAAAAGCCGTCATTGTAATGAATTTTGTGTCTTCGCGCTAACCCCGGTCGATTTTTACGTAGGAGATGTAGCGCTTGGAGGAAGAAAGCTTAACGAGGAGGAAGGACATTTCAATGACAAGAGAAAACCTTCAGGATTTGATACAAAGCAAATCTTCGTCTCACCGAGTATACGCTACTCAGGACGTAACACCTACGCGAAACCCAAACGGTGAACCTTTTTTGACTTTTTGTACTTGTTTTGTGTCAGGTCTTTGTTTATATCTTCGTTTGCAGTTGTTATTTTACGTCCTCCTGTTCTGCATATAATATCTATGTAGTCACATGTACCCTATTGGTTATCGAGAGGGGGCAGAGAAATCTAGGTGAACAACAAACAACAACAACATCGACAACAATACAATTTAAGCAGTTAATATACATTATGCCACTTTCCTATACCCTATAGATAAGGTTACTATTATTTATTCAAAATACTTCGCAGTTTTTTATTGGCTCAAATCCCCCGGCGAATTCTTCATAAGCAGCCGATGTTGACTAATTTTTAAAGATACGAGCACTTTACCATGGTATATTTGCGTAGAAACGAGGTTGATAGAAGGTATATTTCCTGACCACGAGGCTGTTTGGACAATAATGAACGAAAAAATGGTGTTCGTGACTATGTGAAGACGAAATAGCTGAACTTCTGACTAAAACTGAAGGGAGGAAGTGCAAGAATACCCAAAACAGATTGCTTGATTGATGCTATTTACTTTTTGAGGAGTATCTGCAAGAAAAAATCGTATGTTTCTATTCTGAAAACTTGCCGAGATATATAATAGGCTAAAATTTTACAGAAATACCACGAGGAGGTAAGCCTGAAAAGAGTTTAGAAATATTTTGAATGAAGAATAAAACAATTTTTCAATTCGGCATTCGTGCAATGAAGAATTGTGCTGATCTTGGACGCTGTTAGCCACTTCGGACGATAGCATTCTCCTCGATCGGTTCATCATACTCAGCCTCTTTCAATAACAGAAGGGTAGATGACTTGAATTTCCTAAATTCTACATGATTCGATTGTCTTTTTTAAGTTTCGCTGCAGAAAAGGCCAGTATAAGCCTAAATATCTTTACAATCATTTATTATTAGTAGTAGTCTTGTACGTACCAATTTGCAACATTCTATTGAAACCAATTGAAACCCGGAATCTTGATTATAAGGAAGATTCAAATTATTGCCATGACGTCATGCTAATTGAACACCGCAGATAGTTGTTTTAGAAGGACATTGGTGCTTAATTTTATCGCCTTGAAATTGCTAATTTTTAAAATATCTTTTTTTTGCTGTTTAGTTTTCTGGACCCTGTGACGAAGAAGGCCTTTAATGCCAAAGTTGTTCTTCAACTGTATATCAACCCAGATAGCTATCAGGTTGGACCACAGACAATTGCTTCTACCTCTGAGATTGACCCTAAGTTTAGCAACCAGGAGATTGAATGGTTTACAAAGGAACGTGGATCCATTATTCTTTATGGACTGCTTGTTAAACTTGATGAAGCTGATTAAGGTTCTTTTCTTTTAGGATTTTAAGGCTCATCGCCATACCATCGGGGGATGTTTTGCTTTGTTACAGTTTTGTTTGAAAATATGGGGCACACGTTTCAGCTACGTGAGACGTAAGAGAGTGTCAAAAATCATTAAATTGAAACTTTAAAACACTTTTCAGTTCACCCGATTTGGGATTTATCAGATCGATTAGAGTGGTGAAAAAAAATATTAAATTAGAATTAATGTCCTAATGAATGTAGAATATAGTTTCCTGGTTGAGGTAATATAATTAATTATGGTTTCCCTCGCGCTTAAGCTGACTCGCGCGGAATCCAGAGAATTATCCTTTTCAGTTTTCGATAAATGCCTCGAAACCTGAATTTAATGCTTGACCTTTTACTCTTTACTCTGCCTTACGATGTTAATATTCGCTGACTACGTTGGTTTTAAGACGCGAATTCCTTTTGGCGACTTTGAACTGAAGGGGAAAATTGGATTTATTCATATTGAACCCTCTGATATACATGTATACTTTTAACTTCTCTTCTTCTAGAAGAGCTGCATACTGAACTTTTGTGTAAAAACACATTATCAGCAGCACTTGCTACACCCATTTCATGGGGCAGTAAGCTAACCGTGTGGCAAATGACAGTATCTGTCAAGTGCAAAGTTCATCTTTGTTTTAATAACAATGGTAATATATAGATTTAGCCAAGGCTAAAAGAGAAGCATCTATCGATATGCTTTTAATTAATTAAAAGCAAAAAATTAACTGATTTTAAAACAAAAAGAGAAAATTGTAAATCAAATTCGATCACAGTAATAGTCTTGCAAAGAATTCTTACCCCTGAACCCCATATAAATTCATACACTTGATGCTTTCTCTTTGAAAAGATTAACTTACGAGGTCAAAGAAACAATACACAAAATCTGGAGTGCAATGAAGTCCGTGATCAGTTTTAAGAAAACCTTGGTTTTTCCATACATTTTCTGTGATTCGGCAGTTCTAAAATTACAGAAAATGTATGGAAAAATTGAGGTTTTCTAAAAACTGGTCACGGACTTCTTGGCACTCCAGATATAGTGTACTGTTTCTTTGAACTCGTAAGTTAATCTTTTCAAAGGGAAAGCATCAAGAGTATGAATTCAGGGAGAATTAGCTGGCTTTGAATTCTAATACGAATCTTCTAATTTCCCGCCATCTTGCCCTGATTACCCATGATGCAACTATAAGCGTGAACTCCTCTACTGAGGTCAGTTCTTCATTACATGTCATGACATAGATAATTACGCCTGACTTAAAAACAAAACAACTCAAACGAGACAAAACTGTAATAATTACTCAGGCTCTCCTTGGATGCAGCTCCTGAGTAAGCGAGTAAGTGACGCCCGAAACTTTTCCTATATACTCTGCCCGTAAAAGCCTTTTTGTTCGACTTGAATCCCGTGGCGAAGCCCTCCTCAAACCAGCTGTATTTCATTTTTTGTGGTGGGAGTGGAAGATCGAGAATAGTTAAAAATTTGAAATCTTTACTGAAAGATTTTACCTGTTGTCCGCCGTAAGAGCCCGCCGTAAGAGCCTCTCAAACGCGACCATCGATGAAATCCCTTTGCGATGCGATACTTTTTTCCTCGACGAAAAACCAAATAAACAATTCAGTTTTAAAAATCCGAAAAAAGAAGACAGCAGTTGCATTTCATGCCGTGGCGACAGTGCAAGAACAGGATAATTATAAAATGAACTGAAATGCAAAGAAGGCTTCAGTTTTCGGCAAGCAGTCTGTCCAGTCGGCAAACAATACCCTAAATGCTGCACAAGTTTTCACGCATGAATTTATCTGTGATAATTTTGACCAAGGTCGGGGAGGGGTAGAATACTTGGTTAATCCTGGAATATGAACAAAAGCGTGACCAAGCAAAAAAGTAAAGCCTTAGAAATTTATTTTTGAAAAATTTGTCGAAGTCGAACACAAGAAACTTCAATTAAGATTTTTACTCAACCAACTCCGTTAGTTGCCCCCAACATGGTTGAATTTTGTGCCAAAGTGAAACGCAACGTCAATGTCTGGGACTCCCTTCCCTACCCTACTGAGTTTTCCCAAAATGGACACTTAAGCGTTTTAGACAAATCTTCGTGCTACAGAGCTCAATTCATTGTGAAAATTTGCGCCAAGAAAAACGCGGGTTGCCCAATTTCATTTCGCGCCTGAAAATTGCCAGTCAGTTCACTTCGACTACGCTGACGTCATAACCAAATTTTCTCGCGTCGATAAGTTTCCATTTACCTTTGGGAATGGGGCTCCGCTCGCGCGCTCGTGAGGCTCCGCTATAAAGAGCCGGGTTCGTTACTACCCAGACAAACAAATGTTAAAGTAAACAAATCTACTACATGTTTACTTAAAACAACAACAACAACAATAACCACATCCATCTGATGTGAGCAGTACGAGTTATGGGTTTTTAAGACCCGTGCGATTTTAGCCTCCGTCCACACGTATCCGTTTTTGTTTGAAAACGGCTATTTTTTTCTCCAGTTTGGCCTACCTTCGTATCCTGTAATAACCTGAGATCAGGCCCAATTTTAGCAGTTCTCATACATTATCCCTTACGTGGTCGCGCTAAAATTGGACCTGATATAGTCTCACAAGTTTGTGGTTTCTATGGTTAGACTTTGGCCGCAATGCTGATTGGCTGTTAGATCAATGCCACAGGACCTGATTGGCTGTTGGAATCACCGGAAGTTGAAAGCGCTTATTCCTCGCGTGGCTGTAGCACTCAAAATCTTCGCCGTAAGCGGAGAGAATTATTTTGCTGTCTTTTTATTGTTTTGACTTTGCATACTGATGCAAGTGACTGACAAAACAAGTCAAACAACTGCCATCCGGCACAAGGCCTGTAGCTAATAAAAACGGAAAATCGGTTTATTACCACATTTAAGGTAATTCCCTTGAAATTGTTCTACTGTCAAACTTTTTTTGAAACTTGGCATAATCAACATTCATGATATGGACATTAAAAAAATGCAATAAAAAGATGGGGTCACCGCGCTTGTTTACGCGTCAGCAGGCTCTTAAACTGGGGTACTTTTACTGGTTGCGCGTTTAAAATTCGAATCCCCTTCTTACAGAACGAAGTAGTTGTTACTTGAAACACACAAAATTTTACCTTGAACATAAAGCTTCTTTTATTCAAATAGGCAGTATTGTTTCATTTAATTCGTTTTTGATTGCCTGGTTGTGGGAATATTGCGCTTTTTCGGACCGTTCCCTGGTTAGCTTGAAGTCCTCGCCTTGACCCAAATACACCAAATACGAAACTACTTTCCCCCAAAAATCATGTTCTACTATCAAACTTTTTTTCTTCTTCAAATATGTTGTTTATTAGACTGTTCGTAGCAAACACCTGGGAAAAAAATCGTGGGTCACCGTGGTTGTTTCCTCACAAACTGCTGTGAAAGGTGGACATGGTTTTGAGATGGAAGTCAGGATGGATAATGCGGGGCGGGGACTGGGGCGAGAAACAAAATAACGCCTATCGTGTTCGAAGTATGCACTCGAGATCAAGCTTGTTTTCGGTTGTTTTTACGTGTTTGATATCGCCAACACAGAAATTCAGACTTGAAAAGATTACATTGAATACAGAGGAATGAGGTAAGTGAAGATTTGATGAGATTTTGGAGTTATGAATCCTTATTTTAGACCATTTTGTAGCGCCGGCGTTCTGTTTAATTCCAGTGAGCTAGGTTTCGATTTTTTTGCTTTTGCACAATAAGGCTTGACAAAGAAACTTGAATAAAGGACTATTGATTCCTATTCTTCATATGCTCGCTTGTTTGGTTTCTATACACAGCAAAATGTGAATTCAGCAGCAGACCTCGTGTTTACCGGTCTCCCTCGAGTGGTTCTGGTGCTACAGTGTATCTTATTTGTTTCAGAAATATTTGACTCTCCACTCTCGGAGTTTGAACGACATTTGTACAGTAGTGACCCAAGGCCAGATACTAGCTCGTTAATGCAGTTGGAGAGCCGTAGAGCTATCCCACAGACTTCACATCCTCCATAATCCAAAGCCTCAGCCAGTACTTTTTAATAATTCCACAACTCCACGGCCGCGAAGTGAAAAACCACTGCAGACTTCGGGATCACGCACATTTCTTTCATTTTCTTGTTTTTTGACAGCAAACCAGGAAGCTGTCGGCCGATCTGCGACATTATTATGCCGAATAAAAGCTTTAGCTCTGCAAAAGCGGCCCTTGTTTGTTCTTTTCGCCCTACTGAGAAGAACCGCCGCCATCTTGGATGTGGCAATGTTATGCGCAGTAGAGGGTGCGCAGTGCAAAACAAGGGAATTACCTTAATACTATTCTAATTGATCCGTAGGCGCAATTACCACCAACTTTCAATGGCCTCATCTAAACGCCATCTAATTTTTATCAACTGATTCAACCGAATGCGTCCGCTTTATACCGGCAGAGCATTGCAAAACTGTTTAAAGTGTGATCATTTGCACCTTTCTGATCTGAAGTGGAGAAAAAGGTAGAGGAATAGAAGAATGACTATTGGTAAGTTTAATTTACTCACTTTCTCTCTTTTATCTCGTTCAAATGAAAATGCAGCTGTTATTTTTTACTTCGCAAGAGAATTTTCTTTAAAAAAGGAGGCTGGCTATGGGCGAACATTTCAATTTCGCCTACTAATGTTTTCCTTCAGGGTTTCGCTTTATAAAGAGCAACTCGTCAAAAATATACAACAGCAGGGCCAAAACGCGTCAAAACTGACGGTTTCTTATAAACAGAACTTTGTAAGTTTTGTTTGTTGACTTGTTTAAGACTTCTTGCCTTCAGGCAGCTGGCCATTTAAATGTTTTAAAACTGGTAAGCTTCATTAATATTGTTGATTAATTCATTGATATATTTATTCACGCGCAAACTGTTTTTTACTAAGCAATATATTCTTTTGTTTGTCAAAATTTAAAAAGTAACTGGAGAATAAATTCAAACCACTCTTTTTCTTTTCTTTATTATTATGCATGTAGCTATAAACCATACCCTCCGATAACCCCCTCTACTCATGCAAATGAATAATAAAACAAGTCAAACTACTACTATCCAACAGAAGGCCCGTAATTACTAACAAAACAAAATACGGAGGCTTGTTAACACATTAAATACCATTGTAATCGATGTGTAGGCTTCTATTGGCTTTTCCCAGTTGAGACTTATTGCCTTCAGACAGGCCATTTAAATGCTACTAAACACCTTGAGCCATATTATTTATTTATTTATTTATTTATTTATTTATGCGCAAACAGTTTTTATTAAGCCTTACTCTTTTTTGGCATAGATCAAAATACCTAAGAACAAAAGAAAATTGAGAGTAAATGCGGATAAATTCAAACCACATTATTTCCTTTTTGTTGTTGCTGTTATACATGTAGCTATAAACCATGCTCTCCAATACACCTCTCAATGGCTCATTTACCTTCCACTTTTTTTGAGTTTGCATACTAATGCAAATGACTGACAAAACAAGTCAAACAACTGCCATCCGGCACAAGGCTTGTAACTTATAAAAACGGAAAATCGGTTTATTACCACATTTAATACTATTCTAATCGATCTGTAGGTGCAATTACCACCATCTTTTAATGACCTCATCTAAACGCCATCTAATGTTTATCAACCGATTCAACCGAATGAGTCTGCTTTATTTTAGAGTATTGCAAGACTGTTTAAAGTGTGATCATTCGCACCTTTCTGACCTGAAGTGGAGAAAAAGGTAGAAGAATGACTATTGGTAAGTTTAATTTACTCGCTTTCTCTCTTTTATCTCGTTCAAATGAAAATGCAGCTGTTTTTTCGTCGCGAGAGAATTTTCTTTAAAAAAGGAGGCTGGCTATGATATTATGGGCGCACATTTCAATTTCGCCTAAATGTTTTCGTTCAGGGTTTCGGGAAAAAAATGCTTTAGGTAACTAAAACAAGGTAAAGAGAGAATCAAATCATGTGCATACGTTGGTTCGTGTCTTGATAAGGGAACCGGTTTACAGTTATTGTGCTCGGCGATGTCGGTAGAGAAAGTGAGGCTAATCTACACTACTATTAAAAATATCATATAGTTTGCAATGTACCGACATGAAAAAAAACTTATACTCCGGGATCGATGGTACGAACAACTGTTGCATGTTCACACTGCCACTAAAAGGCTGGTACAGAAGCCTGTCCGCAACGCAACTATCCATATTCGAAATCGGTGTGTACTGCCTCAACTTTTATGGAACATAGCACTTAAGCTTTGTAGTAAATTTGAAATTTATAAAACAGTTTCGCACATTGTGTAAAAATGGCGTCATATCGTAATAATTCCCTTTCAATTTGAAACAAACGTTTAGAGAGTGTTTCAACTTGCTTAGATAACAATATATTATGCTACCCTTGAAATTAAAGGTGATCTCGTCATCAAGGATCTAACTTACGAATAATACTTATATCTCCGCTCATTTCTCATGGACTCACTTAAATTATAGCTTGTTAGTTTTGTGACTTACAAATTTCGGTTACGCCTCGTTTTGTTAAAAAAAAAAAAAACGGTTTGCATAGAGTGTATGAATATCACTAAAACTTCTTGGGTGCATGATAAGACAAGTGATTTGAAACCCAGCAAAACTCCCTTCTTCTGACTCAATATATTATATATTAGGTGTGTCAGGATGCATTAATATACCACAAGTAATCTTATCAGGAAAAAAGTGAGACTTTACTTCCCTAAAAACCGTTTTTGAACCGTCCCCATAGGGGCTTTTTCCGACATAAAAATAACATAAAGAAAGCTCCTATTGGTCGTTTCTGCCTTTGCTGTACGTTGGTGATTCTTGATGCATCGATTGCTGGTTGAAAGTGCAATATCCTTCAATGGAGGACAAAAAATCCTTGGAACGGTTATGGAAAACCTTCCTTCCACATCCTTAACTTATCAAATGTTCAGATGTAGCATAATGTACACTTCTCTAACCACTTGGATACCGCGACTGGCCCTCCCCTCCCCCCTCCAAACAATGTTGGGATGAAGAAACACTTTTAGGACAGGGTAAAGTGTACAGGGGTGCACAAACTACAACATTGCTTAGGGGAGAGGGGGAAAGGGGGAAAAATTAAGGCAGATCGTGTTAACCCCAGTGTCCTAAGAATTTTGTCCTCCATTGTTGGCTATTCTAGCATTTATTTAGTTCACCAATCGCTTTTACATAGATAAAACGTTCTTTCGATTAGGAGGGTATACTGGAGATTGATCGTCAAGGGTTTGAAAGACATGATAAATATTACCAGGCGAGTCAAAATTAAAGTATCATCATGGCTAATTGAAACAATCCATTATAAATATAGAAAAAAGTATCTCTAAATGTCGGAATTGAGAAAAACAAAAGTAGAAATCAGTATAGCCTCTTAATAATGACAGAAAAAATATTTTCTAGACCCAAATCTCGCACTGAGAAAACATTTTTTAAAAGTTCTTGCAAATTTGATTTTATGAAAAAACTGTCCGTAATTAGCAACATTTCCTGCAAAAAACAATCCAACTTGTTATTGCACTTGTGGCTCGGCGCAGTTATTCAGGGTCAATACCTCCTAAGTTTGAGAATAAACTCCGATGCTTGCTATAAACAAAGATTTGGAAAAATTGGGGGGGGGGGGGGGAGCACAGTTGTATTAGATAAAGGTGAAAACTTGTTATGATAATGGTTTCACACCGTTGTCAGTTGTCAGTGGGGTTGGTTTCTTTTGTTTTCACGCTCTGTGGGACACAAAACAAAAGAAACCTACCCCACTAGACCGGGGTCCCCCACTCCATGTAAACAGGGTCTAACAATGCATTTGAAATATGCAGTATTGTTAGATATTGTTGTGCACGAAAATATGAAACTTGGAGACAATACCCTGAATAATGAGGGGCTCTCAGTGAAAAAAAAACGTCAAGATTTCTGACAAAATATATTAGCGAATTCTGACCCTTATTTTACTACCTTACAATATTTCAATACTCTTAAAACTAAAAGGTCATATAAAAGGACGGTTAATCTCAAGAATCGTTATGAATAACAATATCGAGCCACCTTAAGGACAGGGAACTGTTTGTCAAGAACATTAGTATGTGTAATCAAATGGTGACGAGTGAAATTAGGGAATAATTTCACTTGCGTTTTGTCCAAATCCTTATAATTTCCAGAGCCATTAGCCGAGGGAAATTAATAGGATTTGGACAAAACGCAAGTGAAATTATTCCCTAATTTCACGAGTATACCATTTGATTACCTATTAATATCATGGGTGACGAATTACGTTAGCAATCTTGGATTTTTGACATGTTTATCCTGGATCGTATCGATCGAGAACTCCACTCTCTCAAATTTTTAGACCTTAAATTTGGCTTATAAAGTTCAGAATTTTTCAGACTTTTTCGGCAAAATGCCTGTTAGAGTTGATGTTGTCTTGTGCGTTCAGGTTTTCTAAAGCGTCTTTTTGTGCCCTGACATCTTCATTCACGGCATTTTAAAACTTCGTCGCCATCTTGACACTGAGGCGTACGGAAGGTTGCCATGGCAATTTTGTAATTTCACATGTGAAATTACAAATTAACGCTGAAATTTCTCGCCAAAATTAAGGAGTAATTCGTCACCTATGATATTAGGGAAATAACGCTTTCTCTAACGGTCTAATCGGTTTCAAATCGAGCAAAACTTTTCAGTGCGCGACTTTGCATGTTTCATTTTTGGTAATTATTAGCCACACTTTTGTTTTCAGTTTATCAGCAATCATTTTGACCTTCAAAATGTCGTCAAGATAACACCGAAACGTCGTTCGTTCTTACCCGCGTTATTTTTTACTTGTTTCTGAATAACTAGACATTTGCTCATATATTTTATTTCTGTACTTATTCTGTGCTAATTCCTTATTATTACTTTTTCTTATTCCAGATCCTATCTAAACAGAAACGAAAACAGTACTGAAATAATTGTTTAAGGAATATATATAATAGCGACAATGGACATCTGGATTGCAGTGTGGCTTACTCAGTTTATCATGGTGTTTATTATCAACGCCTTCACTCTCGTCGTCATTGCAAGGAGCTGCCATCTACGCAGGCGCAACACGTACTTGATAATGAACCTAACTGTGGCTGATTTACTGATAGCAGCCGTTTCAGGACCTGAAACCATTCTGTTTTTTATACCAAACAAAAGACCGAAAAAAGGCTTTGGGGTTTTATATTCAATAATCTCTGACATGTGTCAGCTTCACTGGGTAACCTAGTTTTAATTTCTTTAGAGCGATTGCACGCAACACTGTACCCATTTAGGCATTGCTTACTTGGGAAAAGCATTTACTATAAGATTATCAGTTTTAGTTGGTTCGGAGCTTTGACTCTAGCATGTGGTCTACAAATCACTCGCATGAATGATGTACTCCTCGCAGATCAATACTCCTGGATAATTTATATTTGTCTTACCCTTGCAGTACTAACAACATCTTATGTTATAGTTATGTCGAAATTTATTAGAAAAGCTCATGTTCAGCAGTTAGGGTCAGTTATGTCAGTAGAAAGAAAACTTTCAGTAACTTTATTCATAGTTAGTGCTGCCTCTGTACTTACTCTTCTTCCCTGGGTAATAATTCTTTGTATCTCGATAAGTTCAGACCGTTACTTCTGGATTCAGTTCACACCAATGAATATAGCATCAACATTTTATCACCTTAATTCTATATTGAATCCAGTGATCTACGCAATTAGATTGACAGAGTTCAGGAGAGCTTCGAAGGAGCTTTTCTGCAAAAACAATTCGTATCCAGTAAGGCAGGATCAACCTATTGGACTGCAAGTAATGTAGACATAGACTCTGTATGCAGTTTCGTGGACTTTTATCAATTATGTGTTAACATTAAATGCATCCATCGACAACTAAGATCCCTCCAACGTAGACAATAGCTTTGTTTAATAATGAAGATTGTGTTCCACCGAAGGAAATTTGCATAAATAACTGATAAATCGCAGGTATTCATCGCTCACTTGTCAACAGTCAGTAACCTGACCAATCAGATCATGATACAAAGAAATTCTAAAGGCTCCCTCGCCTTTTGTTCTCCTCCACGCTACGTTGGGCTTGCTTCGCTGGCCGATTTTCTTTTTCGCCCCGCTCAACTTCCGCGCCTCTTCGCTGGCTATATAACCTACACAGAGAATGAAATAAAAGGCTTGGTCAACTCCAGTCAATCAGTAGGGGTGATTGCGACTAAGGTTAACTATTGAAAATTAAAAAAAAACCTGACGACATCTGATCGAAGTAAAACGCTATTTCGAGAAAGGTTGTCGGGAAAACGCGTTTAAGTGCACCCGTCAACCCCGTGTGGTATTGTGGGTAGTGTTTTAAAGTTCATGGTTCCCAGCTTGTTTCAGTATTTTAGGGAAAGCTTAGAAAATGGTGTATGGGAATACCTTTGCCAGTCAGTGAAAACAACAAATTAGGTTCGAAAGCCACAGTGTCAAGAAGTTATAGAGAATACTTCATGGAAAGTGCTGGCGTACGGTATTCACACACGAGTTGTTTTTACAACGAGTGGTTAAATACCGTACGAAGCACTTTACATGTGGTATTGTGTTTATTGTATACATACTGAGACATTCATCATTTTGGTGGCCTTTTTATTTCAAATATTTCCAAAATGCTTAAATTTGCCGCTACACACCCGAGAAATAACAATGAAAACGAAGAATCAGCTTTTTAGTAGAAACGTTTCTTAAAAACATAAATGACGGTAAGGATATGAGGTAATCCAAGAACTACAATATCTTAACTGTTTGATCTGAATGTACAATTGAAAATGAGTGAATTTAAGTAAAATGGCCGGTTTCAATACAAACTTAAGCTTATAATTGGAAGACAAAGTAGCTCCGACAAAAAGCACAACATAAGCTTACGTCTTGTTCTGTTTTGCCCCTTCCGCTGTTGTTTCGCCGGTTCTCCACAGTTTTCTTTATCGACGGTGAAACAAACGAAACTATTCTACTGCATTTCTGAAATATTTTTCACTTTTTAACGAGAAAAAATTCTTTGAGAAAAACTTTGCTCCTCGAATGTGTGCAAAGCGGCGCTCAGCAAGCTGCAAGAAAAGGCGGGAATTTTGAAACTGGTATCAAAGATGGAGTTGAAGAAATGGAGCACGAATTCAGCTCCGTGTTCCATTTACAGTTTCCAACCCGATTTTCCGAACATTTTTTGTAAATTTTGAACAACCCACATCTCTGAAGTGGCAGTGGAAACTGACATGGCGAGGAGAAAAATGAGCACACAGTGCACTGACTGTGGCCAATTTCTCCGTTGGAAGGTATTCAACTGTTTCAATTAGTTTATCGTCTTAGTTGTCAAATGCAAAGCAACCGTTTCAGTGCAGAATAAACATGGTTAACCAGGGGATGAAATTCTAAACTCTCTTTTCAGTCGTCAACAAAAAATACAAACAAACAAACAAGGCGAAAACGGTTTACTAGATATTATTTACGAGCTGGATCCTAAAAAAATTGGAGTTTTTAACGAACATGATTATCACATGCTATCAAAGTAAACAAATAGGATCCCTGAAAAGCACCTACTTAAACAAGAAGGATCTCTGCGACAGATTCAGTGTTCAAGCCATACGGGATAGCTCTTGCGCCTGCACGAAAACCACACCGGACAGGGCTTCTGTTCACACATAACAACGGTGATTTCGGCGCGATTTAAGTAATAGAGCGAAGCCTTGCCATTTGGTTCAATCACTCCCTGTCACATGCAATTACATGAGCTCATTTTGACGCAAATGTTTGTTAAGCCCGGGCTTAATGAGTTAGGGTAGCTGTGCCACTGACATTTTATTACCTTAAGCCGCCCGCGCATTGCTTATTGCTCATCGCTTTAGTTCCAAAGAGTGTAATAATCATTTGAAGCCAAAAACGACCCCTCCTGTTTTTTTTGCAATGAATCGAAATGGTAATTCCCCTATTTTTTTGCGTTGTTATTATTAATGGGTACTCTTTACATTACTCTTTTCATTATATAATTACTATTGCGTGATTAACGATAGTTTTCGAAACACACACACAGTCACACACACAAAACGAAAAAACCACAGGCGGCCCAGACGTAGTATGTGTCACTGAATGAATATATTAATATCCACATGGACAAATTAATGCGATGAGTCGTCGAAACTCCCATGGACTAAAATAGTCTAAAAGTCAAAATATAACAAAATAAAGCTAAGATACCTTTAACTGAACGTATCCTTGTCTTTCCTGGCCGGTTTAAGTGGCATTTTGTTGAGTTTTGCAATTGTAGGTACTATCCACTAAAGAAGAATTAAAGGCTGGCTACAAAACAAACGGACCATCTCCACGCGCCTTCACACGAAGCGCTATAAATTCGAGAATAATCGACGAATCCGCTCCAAATTGCCATCGGCTAATCTGCAGGTAACGTGTGCTCCTGCTTCTGGCTCTTTGGCTCCACAAAACCCATCGCAACTGCACAACAATTGCTCGCTCATCAACAGCCACTGTTGACCTTTTCGCTTCGATATGACCGCAAACTACCAGGTATAATACGCGACGTGAGTATTCAAGCTTAGCGACCGCGTTCACGCAACAATGCACCACTTGCTATGGGAGGGATGGTACTATTGCTTCTAGGTCAATCGACGCTGACCGGAGGTTCGCTGCGTTAGTGTTGACCAGAAAACAAAAGGCGATCGCGGGACCGACCGTAAGTTTTCAAGAGGGCGGCTCTGGTTTTCAAGTTCGAATTCTTCTAACGTTCGCTGTCTCAGCTGCTGTCACATTGTTCGTCCAGCCGCTTGCATAGGTTCTTGACTCTACCAGACTTATTTGCTTAGATTAACAACGTCTTACCCATAATATGTTGTCCAAACTAGTGAAGGAGGACGAGAATTTTCCGCCCAGGAAAAAGGCAAAATCTGGCCCAGGCTATGCAGCTGAATAGAAGATACAGCTGAAGATATCGTAAAGTAAAATTTATGTGCACGATATCTTTTTTTATTATTATTATTCTCAAAACTCAGGGGCACCCAACGATGATTTCCCCCTAAATGCATTGAAAACACATTTAAGGCTGTCCAGAGTACTTTTGATCTAAAAATGCATTCTAAACAGCGCTTACATAAATTTAGTCAGGAGGGCTAAAAGCGAAGCTAATGATTTATAGTTTGCTCATACTAAATATAAAATATATCGTGTAATGCTAAGCGGAGAAGGCAACGAGACAGGGGCACCCAACGACTGTTTCCTCAAATACTTTGAAAACACTTTT
Organism: Porites rus; assembly: GCA_964035705.1. Classification (NCBI taxonomy): domain Eukaryota; kingdom Metazoa; phylum Cnidaria; class Anthozoa; order Scleractinia; family Poritidae; genus Porites; species Porites rus. The sequence continues at coordinate 7,310,126 of OZ037993.1, forward strand.
GTAGCTATTCATAAAGTACTCTTAGCTCTATAGAAATGCATTCTAAGTGGCGCTATAAAATTTGCATCTCAGTGTACGGCCATTCTAGAGGAACTTGAGTCTTTTCGAAATTACGAGGAATTCAGAATTATTTTCCCGAAAATTCTAGATGCAATTTAACGTATTACGAAGGAGATAATTTTTCAGATTCCTTCTTTCATCACATTTTTTAATCCGAAAATTTTAGGATTCCTTTTTACTCTCTACGAAAAATAGCCTAACCCGGTGAGTGAAATGTAAAAAATTAAACGTTGGATGTCCTTGACCAGAACTGTGAAAAACAACAATAGGTGTAATTGCAGCACACTGTCTTGTACATTTCCTTGCCGTTGATTTGCATGACTGCAACGTGAAACGTCCAGAAAACTTCCTGGTTTTCACTTTTTATGGAGAAAATGTGGTACATGTTTTTGCTCACTTTTTCCACTGCCGCTCATTTTTTTTAGCTCCGCTATAAGATTCGTATCTGTTCGGTGATCCTAGGGCAAATTGGATCTTTTTAAAAATTACAAGGGCTTCAACATTATTTTCCCGATTGATTGACCTAGAAGGAATAGTACCATCCCTTCCACAGTAAGTGGTGCATTGTTGCGCGAACGCGGTCGCTAAGCTTGAATATTCACGTCGCGTATTATACCTGGTAGTTTGCGGTCATATCGAAGCGTAAAGGTCAACAGTGGTTGTTGATGAGCGAGCAATTATTGTGCAGTTGCGATGGGTTTTGTGGAGCCAGCGAGCCAGAAGCAGGAGCACACGTTACCTGCAGATTAGCCGATGACAATTTGGAGCGGATTCGTCGATTATTCTCGAATTTATAGCGCTTCGTGTGAAAGCGCGTGGAGATGGTCCGTTTGTTTTGTAGCCAGCCTTTAATTCTTCTTTAGTGGATAGTACCTACAATAGGCCATTTTACAGTTATGGATGGAAGCGAGGCTGAGGGTGACCTTGTTTTGATACAAACCTTCTTTGCATTGTTATGGAAATTGTTCTTGAAAAATATTAGTTAGCATAAGAATAACTTGATTTACATAATAAAGCAGGAAGGTTTGTATCGAAACAAGGTCACCCTCAGCCTCGCTTTCATAAACAACTGTAAAATGGTCTATTGCAAAACTCAACAAAATGCCACTTAAACCGGCCAGGAAAGACAAGGATACGTTCAGTTAAAGGTATCTTAGCTTTATTTTGTTATATTTTGACTTTTAGACTATTTTAGTCCATGGGAGTTTCGACGACTCATCGCATTAATTTGTCCATGTGGATATTAATATATTCATTCAGTGACACATACTACGTCTGGGCCGCCTGTGAAAAAACATGAAACATGTGAGTTAACCAACAGCTAATATAATTCGAAACGTGTAACTTACAAAGAAAGGATAGAACAGAGGTTTATTACCATATTTAATACCATTTTGATAGATTGGTAAAGTAAAATATGTCTGTTCTTTCAACTGCGCTCATCTAAACGAGCTGATTGATGTTTAGCCACGGCTAAAAGCGAAGCTCTCGATGATATTTATAGTTTGTTCTAACAAAATATAAAACCGTGTAATGCTAAGCGGCGAAGGCAACGCTGGAGAGCGGTGAAAAACAACAATAGGTCTAATTAACAAAAAAAGCAACTTTGCACGTGCAGCAAACTTTTTTTGTACATTTCTTTGCTATTGTTTTGCACGACTACAACGTGAAACTTCCAGAAACTTCTAAGTTGCACGTTTTATGGAGGAAATGTCGTACGTATTCTCGTTCATTTTTTTTTTTTTTTTTACTACCGCTCATTTTCACTTTGGTAGCCGCTAGCTTTTCTCATTTTGTCACCGCAGCTACAAAATTTTCCAGTTGTTCTTCCAACAAAAAAAATGTCTCCTTTGTTTTCTTTCTCTCGCACTAGACCTCTGTCGCCCTTTTTCTCGTTGAGCTTCGCTGGCCTGCCGCCTACTTTCTCTTTTTCTCTGTCTTTCTCCTGCTCTATATTCCAAATTTGTGGACATGACAATGAATCTAAGCTAAAGACTTTAGACAACACGGATACAGAAACGATTTCCGCTTTAAATTTTCGTCTTTATTGACTCTGTCTCTGCTTTACAAGACGCTGGTGGCTATGCGATTTCCCGCCGTTGCATTTGGGTTGCCATACCTGTTGATTGCGTTATTTTACAGTGGTATGCCTGTTGTGAGGACAAACGGTCGCACGGGCGGTCGTTGTACAGTCACGTGTTTACCAAATTTTCTCGGATGGGTAGATTACTTCATTTTCTTACCCATGGTGATCCGCTGGCGCGTTTCGCGCGTGAGAGCTCTGCTTTTATCGAGGTCTTTGCCGGGTGTGTAGTTTTTCGTGGTTCGAGTTGGTGCCTGAAGGTTTCTTGACTCATGCAGTGAAAAATATTACAGACTGTTTCTGGTGACTTATATCATTCACAACTTTACAAAGAGAAGTAAAATGTAAGTAATTGAAAAATTTTAATATTTTCGGTATTTTTCTTTCTGTCTTTTTTTAAGTTTTCTTTTTTATATCAAAGGAAATGAAAAAAGGCAGCTGTAAATTAAACCTCCCAAGAGGAAGTGTACAAAGAATTTTCAAAGACAAGAGGAAGTAGATTTATAAATATATGCGTTTAAACTAGACAACAGAAATTTTCCCTTTGTCATAGTTAGAAACCTTCAACAATAATCCCCTTAAGAGTTAAGCGTCAAAACCTTCCAGAAAGTTTAAGTCAGCATAATATGAAAATGATTGCACAAATAATTGAACAACTGCTACTTAGCACGAGCAATATAACTACAGGAACAAGAAACTACGAACGCTTATTACCATATTTAATACCATTGATCTAAACATTTTGCAGTGGCAATAATGTCACAAACTTCGGTCTTCTAATCACTTCAACCTGGAACTCAGGAGCTAATCTGCTAACTAAGGCAATTTTTATCGAAGCGGTGTTCCAAAGTTTTTCTGCTTTGAGTACACGGTCCGTTTGATAAAGACGTGTTACAACAGGCTGTTTCTAGTGATTATCCCACCTTTACAGAGAAAAGTGTGTAAATTAATGAACATTTTTTTTCCTTTTCCAGGCTTTTGTCCATAAACTACAGCTGTAAACTTATCTTCGCAAGAGGTAGTTTTCTCACGGAAAGAATAACTAAGAGCCCTCTCAGTATGCACATATTCCTTGGAGTATGGTTTAGTCGTTTAGAATTAAGCTATGGGCTCATATTTGATCATGTCCAGATTGAGGAATCTTGTGCAGTCCCAGTATAGAAAGTAAAACATTGATTAAAATACTATAAACGTTAAGATATAAGTAGCTTTAACACATCGCTTTAACTTTAGTTATTCTGGTGCAGGTGCACCTAGCGGATTTGTATTTGAAAACTATATACTAAAGGCATCCTCATGAACCACTTTCACAGAAGAGTATATCATTTTTAAATACCAACCTATCCTACGCTTCAAGAGGGTAGAGATTTTTAACTTTGCTTTTCTGTTGTTGTTTTATTTTGTTGTTGTTGTTTTTTTTTATCGCTCAAACTTACAAGACCAACTCATTAAACTCCAAGCAATGTAGACAATAGCTTTGTTTAAAAAGGAAGATTGCGTTCCACAAAAGAAAATTTGCATAAAACATTAATAAATTGAGGGTATTTGTTGTCAATATTAATCGCTCACTTGTCAACAGGCAGCGATCTGACCAGTCAGATCATAATACAAAGAAAGTGCAATGGCTCCATCGCCTTTTTTTCTTCCTTATCGGGGCTAAGCTCGGCTTGCTTCGCTCGACGATTTTCTTTTTCGCCCCGCTCCACTTGCGAGCCTCTTCGCTGACTACTACTTATGAGAGAATAAAATAAAAGGCTGTTTCAATTCCATTCAATCGGTAGGGGTGATTACGAACAACTTTTAATATTGAAAATTAAAAAATCTGTCGACATCTCAACGAGGTAATACAGCTGTTTCGAGAAAGGTTCTCGGAAACACGCGTTTAAGTGTACGCGTCAACCCCTCATAATATTTTGGGCAGTGTTTTTTTGTTTTTTTGTTTGTTTGTTTTTTTTAACTTCAAGGTTCTCAGCTTGCTTCAGCATTTCAGGGGAAGCTTAGAAAATGGTGTATGTATAAATACCCTTCCGTTGCTCCCGGAAATTTACCGATAAAACTACGCAAAAAAATCGTGTTCCAACAACAACAAATTGATTAATGAAGCTGGGTCTTTGTGCAGCTCCGATTCAGTGGAAGAAGAAAACGAAAATAAAGAGCAATCAGGTCAACCTATCCAGCGTCAAATTCCACAGTCACAGCGAGGGAGGGCGAAAACAGTACTTGTCGAGAATAATTTAAGCACAGCGTCCTTCCCTTTCGGATTTTTCATTCAACTAAGTTTGCAAACGGCGCACCTCTGATGTGATTTTCCCTTGGTTTACCGGAAATCGGATCGTTTTGTAATATCTAAAATGAAGTTTACTAAAATTCAGTTGTAATAACCATGCGTTTGGAACCTAAAAAAAAATTTATAAAACAATTATTCCATTCGCGTTTGTTGGATATGAGATAATTATAGCCAACTCAGCGCTACGCGCCTCGTTGGCTAGTACCACCTCATATCCAACGCGCGCTCATGGAATTAGCAATTAATGAATGAGGCTGAGTAGGATATGAAGAGTTGAGCAGATCGAGGAGGGTGTTATCCACAGAGGCCGAAGGCCGAGGTGGATAATAATAATAATAATAATAATAATAATAATAATAATGATGATGATGATGACGATGACGATGACGATGACGATGACGATGACGATGACGATGATGATGATGATGATTATTATTATATTTCTTTTGCATTGCTCATCGCTTTAGTTCCAAAGAGTGTAACAAACATTTGAAGTCAAAAACGACCCTTCCTCGTCTTTTGGCAATGAATCGAGCAAAGTAATTCCCCCATATTTTTTGACTTTTTTACTCTTAATGAGTACTTTTTTACATTTCTCATTACAGTATATAATTACGCTTGCATGATTAAAGATAGTTTTCAGAACACACATACAAAACGAACAAACAAAAACCAAATGAATTAACCAGCTGCTAATATAATTCAAAACGGGTAACTTTGACAGAAGGGATAGAACAGAGGCTAATTACCACTTTCAATACCGTAACGATTAGGGTAAAACTTGTCATTCTTTCAACTGCCCCTGTCTAAACTTCTGTGTAAATTGATGTTATTGTTATCGAGGTCGTTTTGTCTAGTTTTTCGTGCTTCGAGTTTGTGAGAAGGTTTCATGACTTAGTGAAAAGTATTACAGACTGTTTCTAGTGATCATTCGCATCTTTACCAAGAGAAGTAAGTATATTTACAAAGTAATTGAAAAAGTTTAACATTCTCAGTAGTTTTCTTTCTTTCTCTCATTTTATGTTTTGATATCAAACGAAATGAAAAAACGCAGCTGTAAATTTATCTTCTCTAAAGGAAGTGTTCAAAGAATTAAAGAGAAGCTAAAAGCGCTCTTTGAAAAAAAAAATTAAAAAAATCCCTCTCATTTTGGTCACACGTCTCAGTTAAATTAGGTTTAAAACGTCTTTTAGAAACAGGCGGCAGAATTTAAAACTGCTTATGCTTATCTCCCAGAACTTATCATTCAGCCATCCCATTTGTTACTCTAGAAAACCTGTACAACAACAACAAAAAGGAAATAATGCTACGTTTGAACTACATAACATAAATTTCCCCTTTTGTCATGAGAAATGTACAACAATAACATATATAACATATTTTTTCTTCTTTTCACAGGCTTTTTTCAATGAAAATACAGTTGTGGATTTATCTTCGCAAGAGATGGTTTACTCATGAAAAGAATAACTAAGAGCCCTCTCAGTATACACATATTCTTTGGGGTATGGTTTAGTCGTTTAGAAGTAAGTTATAAGCTCATATTTGATCATGTCCAGATTGAGGAATCTTTTTCAGTCCCAGTATAGAAAGTAGAACATTGATTAAATACTATGAACGTCAAGATATAAGTAGCTTTAACATATCGCTTTAACTTTAGTCATTCTGGTACAGGTGCACCTAGCGGGTTTGTATTTAAAAACTATACACTAAGGGCATCCTCACGAATCACTTTCACAGAAGAGTATATTATTAATATCAACAGATCCTACGCTGCAAGAGGGCAGAGCTTTTGAAATTTTTGCTTTTCTGTTGTTCACACTGTCGTCTTATTCTGTTTTTTAACCCTCCGACTTACAATTTCCTAAAACAGTGAAAAGATCGAAACATGGCTTCAGAGCTTTATATTTAATAATTGCTGACACTTTTTGGATAGCTTCACTGGATAACCTTGTTTTAATTTCTTTAGGGTGATTTTAGCAACCCGTATATCCATTTCGGCATTGTTTAGTTGGGAAACGCATTTGCTGTAAAATTATCATTTTTAGTTGGTTCGGAGCTTTGACTCTTTCACAGAAGAGTATCCAATACCAACATATCCTACGTTTCGAGAGGGTAGATACCTTGGAATCTTTGCTTTTGTGTTGTCGCTGTGTCGCTGTTGTTGTTAATATTGTTTTAATTCGTTTCGTACTTAATTCCGTTTTCTTTTATTACTCCAGATCCTATTCAAAAAGCAAGAAAATAAAACAACGACAACAACTGCAACATATTGAACTCAACGATGTCGACTAATGAGACAAAAAACATCTGGTTTGCAGTGTCGCTTACTGAGTTTCTTCTGATGTTTATAATCAACGCCTTCACTCTCATTATCCTTGCAAGAACCCTCCAGCTACGCAAGCGCAGTACGTACCTGATAATAAACCTGACTGTAGCTGATCTACTGATAGCAGCCGTTTCAGGACCTGAAACCATTCTTGTTTTCATACGAAACAAAAGACCGAAAAAAGGCTTCGGGGTTTTATATTCAATAATCTCTGACATGTGTTGGATAGCTTCGCTGGGTAACCTAGTTTTAATTTCTTTAGAGCGATTGCACGCAACACTATACCCACTTAGGCATTATCGTTTAGTTGGAAAACGCATTTACTACAAGATTATCATTTTTAGTTGGTTCGGAGCTTTGACTCTAGCAAGTGGTCTACAAATCAGTCGCATGATTGATTTACCCCTCGCAGATCGATACCTCTGGGTAATTTATATTTGTCTTACCCTTGCAGTACTGATAACATCTTACGTTATAATAATTTCAAAATTTATTAGAAGACCTCATGTCCAGCGGTTAGGGTCAGTTACGTCAGCAGAAAGAAAACTTTCAGTAACTTTATTCATAGTTAGTGCTGCCTCTACAATTACTCTTCTTCCCTTTGCAATAGTTACTTGTATTTTGATAAGTTCAAACCGTGAGAAATGGATTGAACTCACACCGTACAAGATAGCCAATGCAATTTATTACCTTAACTCGATATTGAATCCAGTGATCTACGCAATTAGATTGTCAGAGTTCAGGAGAGCTTTGAAGGAACTTTTCTGCAAAAACACTTCGTATCCAGTAAGGCAGGACCAACCTATTGAACTTCAAGCAATGTAGACATGGACTGTATATGCAGTTTCGTGGACTTATCAATTATGTGTAAATATTAAATGCATCCATCGAATATCGACTATTAAGATCCCTCAAATGTAGACAATAACTTTGTTTAAAATGAAGATTGTGTTCCACCAAAGGAAATGTTCATAAAACATTAATAAATCGAGGGTATTTGTCGTCAATATTCATCGCTCACTTGTCAAAGGACCAATCTCACCAATCAGATCATGATACACAGGAAGTGCAATGGCTCCATTGCCTTTTTTTCTCCCCCAGGCCTAGCTCGGCCTCCTTCGCTCGCCGAAACAAATGGGACCCCTACAACGTACCTGCTTAAACAAAAAGGCTCTCTGCGACAGATTCAGTGTTCCAACTATACCGGATAGTTCTTGCGCCGCTTTTCCAAATTTTCCCTCTGACATTTTTTGAAAACATAACGGCAGATATACGTGGTCATTATTTTTAAGACTGAAGGATGGAAAGAATTCAATTTTTGGAAAGATTTTTATTTTGCTTTATCTGCAAAATACTTACTCACGTGTGTTCTCATATATCAATATCGGTAACTTTGACAGAAAGGATAGCAAAGAGGTTTATTACCATATTCAATACCATTTTAATAGATTGGTAGAGTAAAACTTGTCATTCTTTTAGCTTCCCTTATCTAAACGTCAGAGCTGATTGGTGTTATTATCATCAAGGTCGTTGTGTGTACGTAGTTTTTCTGAGAAGGTTTCGTGACTTAGTGAAAAGTATTACAGACTGTTTCTAGTGATCATTCGCACCTTTACAAAGAGAAGTAATCAGTGCAAGTAATTGAAAAAGTTTAATATTCTCGGTAGTTTTCTTTCTTTCTTTTTTTCCGATTTTATTTTTTTTGATATCGAACGATAAATAACAAAAGGCAGCTGTAAACTTCGCAATAGGAAGGGCTCAAAGAATTAAAGGGAAGCTTAGGGCGCTCTTTATCAAGAGAAAAAAATCCCGCTCATTCTTCCTTTCCAGTGTTCGCAATAAACACGGGGCAAAAAAATAAATTGGAAACTGTCCAGTGGCAGAAGCCAAGAAAAAGAAATGTTATAAAAGACTAATATATAAACAATTTGTCCAAATCTCAGGTCTTTGTAGCCCACAGTTTCCGAGTTATTTCCCGAAACATTTCACACACCTTTGGAGAGCTTTGTATGGAGACGCAATATTGGTGGACAGTTTTGGTCCACCAATATGGTCGCCGGAAATCAACAAAAACATCTAGAGTTCACTTTTTCTATAAAAGCTCTTCCTTTTCACTCGAGACCTAGCATACGTACGCATAAACACATCTTTTAATACTTGAAATGGTTAAACTGCTGAAAATCAAGAGGAGAAACTTTTTTAAATTAGACAGCATTCCTAGTTTGGTGTCACGCACTGTGAAAACTCGGAAGTTCAAATTGCTGTATTTTCGAAATGAAACATGCTTCGGGACTGGAAACTTGCACAAAGATATATTTTCTATTTATCTTCAACCTAGTGTAAATAAGAATTCGTAAAACCTCGTTGTTTTGACTTTGCAATTTGATGACGTCACTGTGAAAACCATCAATTATGGGCGCACGTCTCAGTTAAATTAGGTTTCTCTTAGAAACAAGTGGCAGAATTTAAACGTCCTTATCTCCCAGAGCTTATCATTTAGACCATTCCATTGTTATTCTAGAAAACCTTTACAAGAAACAGAAGAAAATAACGTTATGTACGTTTGAACTACAAAACATAAATTTTCCTTTTTGTCATTCGGGCTCGAGGAATAATTTGTTAAGTATCTCGATAAGTTTAGACAGTTACTTATGGATTGAATTTACACTGTTCAGGATAGCTTTTGCGTTTTACTGCCTTAATTCGATATTGAATCCAGTGATCTACACAATTAGATTGCCAGGATGCAGGAGAGCTTTGAAGAAGCTTTTCTGCACAAACACTTTGTATCCAGTAAGGCGGGACCAGCCTATTCAACTGCAAGCAATGTAGACATGGACTGTATAGGCAGTTTTGTGTACTAATCAATTATATGTAAATATTAAATGCATCCATCGAATATCGACTATTAAGGTCTCTAAAAATGTAGACAATAGCTTTGTTTAAAAATGAAGATTGTGTTCCACCAAAGGAAATTTGCATTAAACATTAACAAATCGACAGGGTATTTTTTGTCAACATTCATCACTCACTTGTCAAAAGTCAGCGATCTGTCCAGTCAGATCATGATATAAACAAAGTCTAAAGGTTCCCTCGCCTTTTTTCTCCCCCAAGCTACGCTCGGCTTGCTTCGTTCGCCGATTTTCTTTTTCTCTCCGGTTAAAAGGGGAGCCTGTTCGCTGGTTACTACCTACACAGAGAATAAATTAAAGGCTTTGTCAACTACAGTCAATCAGAAGGGGGAATTACGACCAACTTTTTTTAAAACCCTGACGACATCTCAACAAGGTAAAACAGCTGTTCCAGAAAGATTGTCGGAAAAACACGTTTAAGTGCACGCGTCACCCCTTTCTGGTATTGTGGGTAGTGTTTTTAAGTTCCCGGTTCCTAGCTTGCTTCAGCATTTGAGGGAAAGCTTAGAAAAGGGTGTATGTACTTAACCTCGAGAGGGTGAATGGCAAAAAATTAGTTTCTAAAGCCACAGTGTCAAGAACTTACCTCATTTTGATACTGTTATTGATTTGGAGCAATATATCTGATGTTGTTATGTAAAAGCAAAAAAAGTGATAAGGAGAAAAGGAATCCCCTTCCCAAAGAGTGAGCTCAGTAGTGCTTCAGCCAAAGAAAACTTTCATCAACTTTATTCAAAGCACTGCTTCTTCACTAACCCTTTTTCCTTAAAAGCCTGGTTTTCATATGTCGGGAAAATTCCAGGCTATCGGGGATTTTACTGTTTCCCGACTGTCCCAGATTTTGCCGACCAATGAAAACTCGAAATCGTAGATATCCCCGAGCATCTGGGATGGACGGGGTCAAATCTGTAATTCTTAATCAAATTTGTAATTCTTAATCTTTTTAAATCATTTATCTCATTAGCTGATAGTTAGTAGGTTTTTAACTATATTATATTGTGAGGTGTTTTTTTCTTTTTTTTTTTTTTAATAGTTCATTAGAAAATAGTTGGTAGGATACTAATTGTGTCCCCAATTAGTAGAGGGGTTCTTAACCCCATCGGCTAGTTATTCCAAGACACATTAATAAAGTTTTATGTATATGTATATGTATGTATCTGGAGAATCGGGAGCGTTTCTATTTTCCCGACGCGTCCCAGATTTCTGCGATGGTCGGCGATCATTCCCGACAAATGAAGCCTCAGATTTGTACAGTCAGGGACGTCGGCGATGGATTTCGCTCTTTACCAATCCCTATCAAAAATAAACATTGCGTCTCTCGAAAACACGAGTGATTGCTATCTCGAATCTCTTGCCCAAGAGGGAAGGAAGAATGATATGGTGTTTTTAGTTGGCTTCTGCCTTTCCAGAATAGAAAACCTTGCATTGAAGAGCGAAAGAACGCAGATGTATTGAGAACGACGCAGCATAAGCTCGTGTGCATCCATGTTGCTGTATAAATGCTGTTACGTTTGTGTTCAAGATTTAAGAGGCGGTCCGTGTAAGAACCGACCACTCGAATTTCCGCGGAAAACAGAATTCCTTCATATTTTTTCTGCGACATAATTAGTCCGTTCCATTAACAAAAATCGAATTTGTTTGGCTCATAGTGCTTTTTTAAAAAAAATTGGGCGGCGATTTGCCTGGACGGTCCAAAGCTGTCATGACCGTCTTTTGGAAGGTCAAATTTAAGCGTTTTGTTCAAGGCTCGGAAAAATTTCGCATTTATCCAAATAGCGTAAAACAAAAGTGTGATTTTAATTCATGCTTCCTTTATTCAAAAAAGGCAAAATATTTAAATTCTGACTTTAAAAAAACGAGTTATGATGTTTTGAAAATACCACGTAAAGCGTCTTTGAAAAAAATGCGCGGTCATCCTAGTTTTAAAATAAGCTTTTTTCAAAAGTCTGACGTTATCTGGAGTCTTGGTCACCCTCCCTGTTCAGTAATAGGGCTAGTGTATCGAAATCAAGAAAAACATTTTTGGGCACTATTGATTCCGAAGCACAAGAGTTCGATAAAGTTGGGTAATATTTTACTGTAATTGTGCGTATGACGTAAATTTACGCATTTTGGTGATTCCGAACTTTCCCACTGAAAATCAAACCGAGAGAGCAAATATATTAAAAAGTGGCTTTTATTGTTCCAGATAAACTGTGAAAAGCTAACAACTCATATTACCAAATGCTACACGAAACTAGGAATTGCGAAGTTTAATAGTCGAAATTATCGATTCCGGCGTAAGTTGTCAGTCGTCTAAGTTTACTTCTAAAAAGCCGTTTACAAAATTTCATTCAATTAAATTGGTCGTAGGTTTTCATGATCAACAAAAAAAGAAAAAGCTTTTCATTCAGGTTAAGCATATAATTATTTGACAAAAGTGAGTCCTGTTTAAAAGAATTACACATTTTATTAAAAACACCCGGTACAATACAGCCGAAATTCAAATCACCTGAACAGTGTTAATTTCCCGTCACGCTGGCTACGCGTGAATGTCAGTCTTTTAGCTTGTCACGCGTATGTACCTTTTTAGTTCGGTTGACAAAAAAGCATGTTCTTTTCTAATTCGACTTTTCAAAAAGTATAAAGGTCTTAAAACGTCTTTTCAAGTTTTCGAAAAATAACTGCCTCCACGATCTTTTTGAACTCGAGGTTGAAAAAGCCCTGTTGGTTACTATAATAGCGGTTTGTGCCCGGGGGGGAAGGGGTACTCCCTTATAAGGGCTTAATGGGGACGTGCGGCCAGCCAGGGTACGTTTTTCGGGATTTTTGTCTTAAACAGGGTATTGATTTTATCAATTTTTGTCTTACTGAAACAGGGTATCCTTTCTTAGACAGGAGCCCATAACCCTGTTCTTAGACAATAAAGAGCCTGCGCTTATATTCTACGCATGCCTTAAACTGGGTATCAAAAATCGGAATTCTGTCTTAAACAGGGTAGGAAAATCAGCGATTTTTATCTTAAACAGGGTCAGAGTATGAGGAGCCGAGCCGCACCTCCCCACCCAAGGATATATCGAGTACCCCCCCCCCCCCGGGGGGTTGTGCCTTAATGCAGCTGGTTACAGTCACAGCCTTCAAGAAATTCGGATAGGTTCGCTACAAGAATTTTTTTCTATCGCGAGAACTAAAAGGAATTTCAAAAAGTATAAAGGTCTTAAAATGTCTTTTCATCTTTTTGAAAAATAACTGCCTCCACGATCTTTTTGAAGTCGAGGTTGAAAAACCCTGTTGGTTACTATAATAGCGGTTTGTGCCTTAATGCAGCTGGTTACAGTCACAGCCTTCAAGAAATTCGGATAGGTTCGCTACAAGAATATTTTTTCTATCGCGAGAACTGAAAGGAATTTCAAAGTATTTCAACATGTCCTTGAGCATAGCAACGCTAAATGTTTCAAGTTTCTTCTCCTGTGAAAGGTCACATAAACACTATGAATCATAGCAGATCGGATGCTTAGGACCAAGGTGGGTGGCCACCTCTTTCAGAACAGCTCGTCCCTCCTGCTCTTCCTGTTCCGCCTCTACGTCTTCATTGAGCGCTTTCCGATGTGCTTTGCTTCTTCGCGAGGCCGCTAGCCTCGAAAAAATCCCTGTACTTGACCCTTTGTGAGCCAATGTTTCCTCTCAAACATCCGAGAACTGTCTGGGTTTCTTGCAGTTCGCATATCTGCTGCCACTTTTGCGGAATCTGACTTGATGCCAGTTCTTTCTCCAAGATCAAATTTCGTTGTTAGGTACTGTTTCACCTCGGTAGGAAAACACACAGCTTCGTTTCGGGGCTTGTGTAGAGCCCATCCAGTCTGAGGGTCACTGCACTGGGGAGAGCGGCCAGTTTCATTCTTTTCGTGATGCTCCTCTCCAACTGCTTCAGGCACGCTTCTGATTTCTTCGTCCTTATCAACAGTACGAAATTTCTCCGCCCAGTCTCTTCTGAACTTGTCATACACCGTATCTGAGTTTCCGCGAACTTGGCTGTGCTCACCAAAATCAAGGTGATTTTCGAGTTCACTGAATTTCTTGAAAACCATGTTGCACCCGGGCTCAGAACAAGAGAAAAGACCGTTGCATTGTTCATTTTCACTGCTTGTCTCTCTCTTATATACTCGAGCTTCTTAGGGAGGAAAGAAGTTCCCATGCACAATGAGACCAGTAGGACCTTGAGGTTCAGTTATGACCTCTCGGTAAGGAATAAACCTGCCCAGTCCAACACCATAAGCTCTCCATGCTCTAATTCCTTCCACTTCAAACTTGAAATTGTGATACTTGCTGAAACCTTCTATCTTATGTACTTCGAGTGTCTTTTGAGTCTCATTCATTGCGCACACGGAGGCAGTTGTACCTTGAACAGGGCGTTCTGAAAGCGCTACACGCATGTCTTTCACAGGAACGACATCGTGTCCCTCATTGCAATATCGTCGGATGGATGATTTCATTGGACAAAGGATTCTATCACAGATATCTTTTCCATACTGCGGCTCGAAAAAGTCATACCGTGCTACTTCAATGCCTACTCGTCTTCCGGCATCTCTAACGGCAGCTAGGAGAAAGTTATTGTGGTAACAGCCTGCTTCGTCACTCCTTAGGTTCACTTGGGTAATCTGGGGATGTTCTTTCTTTACAACCTAAAGTGTGTTTTCGATGATCGAGCATACTGCGTACCAGTCTTGCTGGCAAGAGTCGAAGATATGAGCATACGATTTCAGCTCAATTTTTCCAGAGTCAACATTCTTAGTTATAAAGGTGGAAATATGCCAGCTGAGCCCCCGTTTGCCGAACCATTCAGACTGTTTCTCACGAAATTTTATTTGGAGGAACTTCATAGCCCAGTCCATGATCAGAATGGCTGACTGTGGGTCTTCTGATTTCAGTGCATCTTGTTTCGCCTCCTCCTGATTTATTGAGCGCACAGTGTGCGCTTTCCACAGTAAGATGTCTGACTGTGCACGGTCAAAGTCGTAAAGGACATCTCGTTGTTCGCAACTGTAAGGCTTCCATGATGACCCTTCAATCGCTAGTCTCACTTCCTTTAGAACATCCTTCAGCCCTTGGCATTGCTCGCAAGTCGATTGATGCTGATGCGGACAAGGATGCTGGAGCTCGGGATCAACAGGATCACTAAGCGCAAACTTTCTACAGTGGTCAGCGCAAGTAGAGTAATGCTGTTGACAGTGTACACGGTAGTCAGTTTTGAGATAGCGTTTAGCATCGCGTAGGTTTTGGCAAATACGTAGACACCACTGTTTCTCCATTCCTCCTTTCTCAAGAGTTTCAACCAGCGTCTCGATAGTCTGAAAGCCCGCAGCACCATCTGCAGCCGTATTGTCCAATCCCTGGAGCGATTTACGCTCAGACGCTTCTCGAACCTCCAATATTTTAAACAGAGAAGACCTACTAAGTGGCTCGTGACATTGCTCTTTGCAATACTCCAAGTGTTGCTCAATCATTGTAGACCTTGTCGGGATCCTTACAACGTTAGGCATCTCAATTCTGTCACCATTATCTAGGGTGAGTACCTTGTTACCATATGAAACATCCTGATAAAAGTACGGTCTATTAATAAATTCTACAAAAAGGTCGACCTTCCCCATATCAAGGCGTACGCGATGCTTCGTCTTGATTTCAGGGATGGTCCCAGGGCCGTGCATTTTAGCATGAGAACGTGCTTGCTTTATTTCCCATGTAGAGAGACTTCCGTAAGGTTGGTGAATTTTCTTCAGTTTGGTCATGGGGTATCTATGAGCGTAAAGGCTGAGAATCTGTTTCTTTAAATTCCTGGTCTTCGGGTTCTTATAAGCAGTCATGAGTACTACAAGATCATCGGGGACTGCGCCATCAAATAATTCTCTTTGTACAGACATCATTGACTCGAAGAGCTCCTCTCCGTTACCTGGGGCAATTACATTACATACGTGCAAGCAGTCCTCTTTAGCCTTTTTTTACAAATTTCAACTGTTCCCCATCGCTTAAGTTTTGGAATGGAGTTTTAAGCTGATATTTAAGGGGCTCGCGTTCTACTTGTTCTTGTATAGTAAGACTCGCAATTGTATCCATCGCCTCGTTATACCTGCCGACTGCATCGGTTACCACGGGTGAAGTAAAAGAGGCCTCCTCTGACCCTGGAGTCCAGCATGGTGTTATGGGATTCCAGGAAGCTGGCGTTGATTGGTCTTCAAGAAATGGAGTCGAAGTGACCATGCGACCGATGGCTCCCACAGCAGCCTCTTTAGCAGGTCTGCGGAGAATAAAAATGGAAAGGCTGCTACTTAGTTGCCTTGCGATAGGATAACCTGACAGGACAACCGTGTGTGTGTTTTTTATAAAACAACAACCAAACTACTACCCTCCCAACAGTACCTTTGAAGGAGCACATCTCCCTCAGTTTCCTCAGGGTAAAGCCAGTCTGATTTCCGATCTACTTCTTCACTGTGTTTCTTTCTGCACGTTGTAGAAATAGCTATAGTAACAAAAAGAAACAAAAAAAAGTTTTGCAACCTGGAAAGACTTGTTAAAAAATACTGAATTTACTACTAAGTTGATAATAGAAGTTATATCTTTATATCCCATCTTGGAAATTATGTTATATGGGCTATAAATCAGCGACCGAATTTATGGATGACGCACAGCAAAGAACTATTGCTGTAATGAGCTACAAAAACTAAATTATGATCATTTGATATGTTATTTTTAATTTTTGGAAATGATTTTCTGGCTGCAAAATACTATCAAATACGGGATCGATCGTTTATCGTTCAGAAAATATATAGAATGGGACTTCCCCTCAGTCTAAAGCTCGCTTTTAAGTAATTACGAACGAAAGTATTTAGTTGAAATGTTAAGGAGGAAGACAAAACCTTTTAATTCTGATATGTTAATTATAAAATAAAAGCGTAAAACAGTTACAGTTGCTAGTCTGATTGTACTTACGCGAGCCAACGGGAACGGCTTCTCCAAAGGTATTTTTTATTTTCCTTGCAGTCTTGAAATTAATAACGTGTGTTCCGGCTATTGCAATTTTCTTCCCGTGGTGTTTTGGATACTGGCAGGTCTTTGGAGCTTGCCAGTATTTTCCCAAAGTGTAACGATGGACTGGACAAACCGTCATATTCTTGATCTGATCATCAGTGAGTTCTAACAGACCTGCCCTTGCCAGTATCAGATCCATTTCACAAACATTTTCCCTTGACAGGTGGTGATTCATTAGGTGTGAACTAATGTCAGCGTTGCAACTATTCAAGCACACAAAATCGACACATCCTCGATTACTTCCGCATTTTCCGCCTGTTATTGCGGAAAAAGAACAAAATGCAGCCATTCTATCTGCGAAGGCTATCTCGGCGCAATGTAAATACGCTCTACGTTTTGTGTTGCAAATTTGCATACGAAATTAAATTAAGTGAACGACGCCAGAAAAAATTAACTTAAATTGAATTAAAAACTTGAAGAAATTTTTAGTAAACCAGCAAAACGTTTTTATTCTTAAAAGTAGCGAGTTTTTTTGTACCTTGTTTATTTTACCTCGTTAAGCCTGATAAGTAGTTTCAGCTTCGATAAAATAACATCCAACATGTTTTGCACTGGGAACTGAAATCTGAAATTGACATCCTCAAACACAATATAAATGATGTCGTCTGCACGCAAAAACTTGTGGCTAGAAAATTCGGTGCATTTTGGTAAACTATTTCTTTGCTGGGTCGTGTCATAATTTTTGAGGTGGTAATTACACGGTAAATCTGTTCACAACGTATTTTAACTTTTTTACCGTTCTAGCCCCTTTATCTCAACGAAATTTCTTAACTGTTTAGCCACAACTTGACATAGCAACATTTACCGGAGCTGCTACGTTTTTTTGGAACATCCCAATTTTAGGACAAT
>OZ037993.1:7332704-7357704 GCA_964035705.1 Porites rus
AAACAGTCTGTAATACTTTTCACTAAGTAATGAAACCTTCTCACAAACTGGAAGCACGAAAAACTACGTACACACAACGACCTCGATAATAATAACACCAATCAGCTCAGACGTTTAGATAAGGGCAGTTAAAAGAACGACAAGTTCTACTCTACCAGTCTACTAAAATGGTATTGAATATGGTAATAAACCTTTTTTCTATCCTTTCTGTGAAAGTTACGTGTTTCGAATTAGATTACCAGCTGGTTAACCCATTTGTTTTTCTGTTTGTACCTTTTGTGTGTGTGTTTTGAAAACTATCTTTAATCGTACAAGAGTAATTAATATATAGTGTAAAGAGTAATGTAAAAAAAACCCATTGGAGATCTTTCACATAACTCCAACTAGAGACACCATAGTGCAAAAGTGTACTAAATATGTAAAATACGCGGGGTGTTTTCCCATGGGTAACTTTTCCTTTATTTGTGGCACGCACGAATAGAACCATCAAATAAAACACAAATTGTGTGGCAAAAATCATTTTATTTTTAGCTTTTTCGCTTACAAATACTATCATATGAAAAAAATGAACAAAAGGAAATTGGCAGTTCAATATTTCGCATGTTAAGTCCTCGTCGCTACTGTCGCTATCGAATTTATCTAGCATGCGTTCTATTTTACTCATCGTTTTGAATTCACAGCCTTTCCACACATCTCCATGTGGGCCTCCTCCGATGTCCGCTGTCGCTTCCTGGAGCACTTTTTCTTAGCTTTGTCCTGTTTTGGCTCAGGCGGTGCGGGGTTGGTTTCCCCTGGGAGATCAGCATCGGCATCGGTGCCTGAACCATGTTCGTCAAGACATGCTGCCTGACTACATCTCGCTGACTTTTGCTCTTCTGGTGACTTATATTGCGTATCGCATCCTGTTTTCCACAATAGTCTGTGACATCGCCGTCTTGCTTGTACTTGTCGTGGCAGTCAGCTGTTTAGCTTTTTGGAGGTTTTGCGAAACAATTCGTGTAATCCTTTTTTATCGATGATTCTCTTGGGGTAGAACGATAGTATGCCCTCGGCTGATACTTTCGTTCTTCATAAAATTTGCAGCCGGTCAGTGTTTGATGATGTATGATGACCGATATTGATATATGGAAACACACGTGAGTAAGTAATTTGCTGCAGATAAAGCAATATAAAAATCTTTCCAAAAATTGAATTCTTTCGATCCTTCAGTCTTAAAAATAATGACTACGTATAGATGCTGTTATGTTTTCAAAAAAATGTCAGAGGGAAAATTGGGAAAAGCGGCGCAAGAACTATCCGGTATAGTTGGAACACTGAATCTGTCGCAGAGAGCCTTTTTGTTTAAGTAGGTACGTTGTAGGGATCCCATCTGTTTCGGCGAGCGAAGGAAGCCGAGCTTAGCCTGGGGGAGAAAAAAGGGCGATGGAGCCATTGCACTTCCTGTGTATCATGATCTGATTGGTGAGATTGGTCCTTTGACAAGTGAGCGATGAATATTGCCAACAAATACCCTCGATTTGGTAATGTTTTATGCAAATTTCCTTTGGTGGAGCACAATCACCATTTTAAACAAAGCTATTGTCTACATTTGAGGGATCTTATTAGGTTTCCTCGATCGTAAAGTAACAAGACTTCTTGTTCCGTCATCCTCAGCGAATTACCATTGTTAAATTCCTTATTTTTCGATAGAAAGTGAGTACCAGAATACTAGTGCGTTTGATTTTTTGCTTCTTCAAAATACTGTCCGCATCGAAAGTGTAGTCTGCTAGAGCATCCAGTATTTTTCTGCTCCAGTTACTAGTTTCACCCGCAGAAGGCTGTAAATATCTTGTTTTGTGCGTTTCGAAATTGAAAGTGTTTACACCATTACCGCAGGCCTACCATGAAAATTCCTGAACTTCGATGGTGTCTTACAGAGATTTCCTTCAATTACCCAAGGCCAGTTCCCAGGTATGTTTTAAATGAATGTCTAAGTGTGTGATTTGAATAGCAAGAAGAGGGTTGGAGTTACACCAGATGTTAAATATTGCCTTCCAAATGAGTAACAAACTTAAGTTTTTGTTATCCTGAAAACCTTTCCCTCATTTTTTAATTATTTCACTACGAGGAGCTTCCCTATTGCCCAGAGAGTATATTCTAGTGGAAGAAAAAGATTTTTTCTGTTCGTGGAAAGTGTCTGACCAAATTTCGGCTCCATGTAGCTTCGGAAAGTCGATGTTCGCGAATTTCAGGTTAAAAACTAGGGCAATCCGAGACTCTGACATCGAAAACCGATCTTCCATTTTGTTTCTCACAAATAAAAGGCTTCTGGCGGGAACAATCTACTCTAGGTTTCTTATCTACCTAAAAGCTATCTATGAACAGAAATGAAAGAAATTGATTTTTCAACTCTTGCCACGAAATTAAGGTTTTGGTCGATTTTTCCTGACCGTCGCTCTTAAATACTTTGAACGTCAAGAAGTAAGTAGCTTTAACACATCGCTTTAACTTTAGTTATTCTGGTACAGGTGCACTTACTAAGGACATCCTCATGAATCACTTACTAAGGACATCTTCATGAATCAGTTAGTAAGGACATCCTCATGAATCACTTTCTAAGGACATCTTCATGAATCACTTACTAAGGACATCCTCATAATATGAATCACTTTATACACGCTTTTAATAAGTCTGGGCGCCATCTTGAATTTTAAATGAATGACGTCATTCGCGGAAAGATCATACACGTGGCCAAAATGGCTACCAAAGATGAAATCTCTGCATGTTGACGTTGATTTTGCGGTGTGTTCATATAAAAAGGAATGTTTTTACTTTATATCAAGAGGAATATTTTCTTTATACAATGTCTTTATGGGTATGTTATAGTAACTTTAAAGCTTTCGTGCAAAGATATCCCTGGATCGATGACATCGAGGACAAACGAGAGCTGATTTAAATGCACAAAAAAAAAGGGGGGGAATTAAAGTTTTGGCTTACGTCGTGGCTTACGTCAACAGACACGAGCTTAACTTCTTCCCAAGTAATCTTTTTCAGCAATGGTTTTGATTTTTCATTTTTTATGCGGGCCTTTATTTAAAAAGCTGAAAGCGATTAATTATTACCGCTCGTAGGAGACTTAGATTATCTATCAGGTATTTATAAAAGCTAATTGAAAGGATTTTTCATGTTGCTATTCTGATCCTTTCAAAATGTACGATAATTCTATTTCGATAAAAAGTTTATGCTTTTCATCATCAGTTTTTTTATGTTATTATGTAAGGGTTTTAGGGAAAGAATGAAGTTGGATAAAAACGTTTATACTCCAGTCGACCCTTGCACCGAATAATTTTTCACTCTGGGAAGGCGTAGCT
The DNA here is from genome assembly GCA_964035705.1 of Porites rus. Lineage (NCBI taxonomy): Eukaryota > Metazoa > Cnidaria > Anthozoa > Scleractinia > Poritidae > Porites > Porites rus. The sequence goes on from OZ037993.1 coordinate 7,336,055, forward strand.
CAGTAATCCAGAAAGCTATCTGCTCGAATCCCGGTTAGAGATGTAGCCACTAAAGAGAGCTGGAGCGGGGATGCATCAATTCTTCCAAAGCACTTTGCTTACATTTACATTGTTGAACAAGCAACGAAAAAATCAAAAAGCACCCTCGAAAAGGGATACAAATTTTTATTTGAAAATTACTGTCACGACGATTATTGTAGGCTTATATGGACAATAAATTCATGCAGAGGGGAATGCTTTAAATCACTTAAGAATGAAAGGCCTCACAATGTTAACAGTTGTGATAAATGCTCTTGTACAGCAGGAGGAAATGGTTACTGTAATCATATGTTTTTATTATATGAGTGTTTGAATTCACTGAATTCCCAAGAACTGGAATGTGCAAAACTCAAAACAGTAGCACAAACCAAGGACCTAGGGTACGAACCCTAATTCACATAATGCATACAAGGCATATAATGTCATCAATCCTTATTACAGGGAGAAATGAGGGCTTTAAGGTGTCCCCTGTATGCAGCCAGGCAACATACTGTCCAAAATAAAGAGAGGGCAAATTAGTTCTTTCATTCACTTAAGACAATTAACTGGCTTGCAATAGTTTCAACTAAATCAACTGGACACAAGGTTCCACGGGTAGTGAGTTAATTATCTCTCTAATGGAGGCAAACTTCAGTGTTATGACAACCATTCCAATTTGCCAAGACCTAGAGCTTTTGATGGCTCCTTTCCCGAATTCCCAATTGACACTGACACACCAGCTTGAGTGGGATTGCAAATGCCCCTTTTTTCAGGAGGACCTATGTATAAGTTGTTTAAAAATTCCTCATCCATCCTTAATTGAGAATCAAAAGGTCAGAGCAAAGATACGTTTTGGTTTCAAAGTAAAAGGTTCAAGTGAACTAGCTGTAATTTGCACTTGTTTGCGAATGGAAACTCAACATCTCTCACTGCAAACAAGGTTTGTTCAAAATACTCTCGTGTCACAGAATGATGTTTCTAATAATATTCAATGGCAAATTGGTCTTAAGCAGCAACTAAATAAGCTGAGTACATGAAAAATATTGGTTTAGCATTTATATTTATAATATGTACATATATATTCATATTCAGGGCTTAGAGTGTGGGGTTGTCATATCATGCACAATGTCATGGTTGGCTGCTTTACCGTACAGAAGGGTGATAGATAATGGGGATATCAAGCTATGGCTTATTAGAAATCAAATGCCCTTTTACATCATGAAACTTGATACCTGAGAAGGCATGTTCTGATCCCAGGTTTTATGTCGCATAGTTAATGATAAACCTGAGCTCAAAAGGGTCCACCTTTTTCAGGGTCATTTGGGTTGGGCAGGATTGAAGTGGTGCTGTCTTGAATATTCTTAAAAAAAAGACTGGTTACATTTCACTTGATCTTTAGCAGTTTTTTACCTTCTACCTTTAGTCTAAAATTTCAGATTCTAGTTCAGAAATTTCAGCGTCGGATTCGTGTAAGCTGTGTCGCTCAGCATCATTTGGCTCAACACACACCTCACTCCTGTGGTGTTTACGGCTTATGGTATTCGACGAAACGAAACGAAACGAAACGAAACAATCGGTATTCGACGAAACGAAACGAAACGAAACGAAACAATTGGTATTCGACGAAACGAAACAATCTTTGACCCTAGAAAAAAAGTGGTAATTGTTCTTCTGCAGCTCCTAACACTTTGGACACGATAGCAGTTTTGTTTCGCTAAATACCAACGCCTGAGGCTCAGTAATTGACGAAGATCTCAAATTCTTTTCATAAAATATGCCCTGTCAGATAAAGGAGACATTGCTACATCAAACGGGGAAAATACTCAGCTCCTAAACAATTCTTCTTCTTCTTTTTGTTTCACGAAATATTAAAGGGGGCTCAGTTGGTAGTTGACTAAACAATGATCTCAAATTCTTATCATAAACGGCCTTATCACAGCTGTTATCATAAAGCGAACATTGCTGTGTCAGAGGGGGTAAATATACGTAATTTTGGTCACGATAGTCTTCTTGCTTCGCTAAATACCAACGCCGGGGGTTTAGTTGGTAAATGATGAAAAAATGCTCTCAAATTCTTTACATAACTGGCCTTGTTCTGAAATAGTCAGGGTGAATAGTGCCCTGTCAGAACAAGCAAACCAAGAAGGGAAAGAAGACTCGTAACCTACTGCTGGCTACTACTCTTGCCAGATATTTTAAGAAAACTGCGCGCCTTTCTCATGAAATTAGTTAATTATTAGTATTATTATTTCTTTTTTATGCAGCAATCGAAACATCTCTTTTGTCTTCGAAGTAGTTAAGCCAAGGGTATGATCAGCATTCTCCTCATCGAAAAAAAGAGAGATAAAACACACATTTACTATATATAATCATTACATGTTTAATCAGTTCCAGAATCACCTAATGAATAAATATTTTAGCTTCCTGGAAATAAGTAACTTGTAGCTATTTGTTCAAATCCTGGGTTCTAATGTACGCTAACTTGAACTTTGAAATCAATCAGTAATGAAAACGTTTTTATGTGTAAGCTGGGGTTCGCTCCTTACCACCCTTTATAGCTAAATACGACCTCTCAAAAACAACAACGATAATAACAACTGTATCGAACTGTAACTCTAACACTAATACACCGAAACTGGCAAGCTATAAGAGACTTAAGTAGCCGTGGGCCATATGGCGTTACTCTGAGGGTGTTTGCTTTGTTCTGTTGATAAGTTCAACACGTTTGTTTTCTTTGTTTGTTTTTTCACCTCATCGTTCATCTTCGATCTACTTATTTGTCATTTAGTTGCGAGTGAGGGTTTTTTGAATTAAAATGTCAATAATGTGAGTTTCAGGAAAGGAAAAAAAAGGTATACACCCGCGAGAAACTGTTTTAAAAAATTTAACTTGCATGTTGTACTTTCAGTCATCGTTCACTGCGACTTTTCGGCTAGCAAGTAACTCTTACGCATGTCGCTGGTAATGAAAATTTCCTCGAGCCATGTCCGAAATACCGTAAATCCTCTATTAAGCCCCTCTCCCCTCCTCTATTTATTCGTCACTAATAAATGATAGACTGTATTAATTAATCACGACCGTAAAAATTCGTGTGGACTGATCCAGGATGGTTTATGTACCAAATGGAAGATCGGATTTGATCCTAGTACTCGGCTGCATGACCTAAAACGTCTTGTACTTCAGCTTTTGCACTTTGTATTCTAGTTCTTTATGGAGAACTGATGCCATCGTCGTTTTTAAATTAAATAAGCCCCTCCTCTCAAATAAGCCCCCCGTCTCTATTAAGCCTCCCTCCGCCTCAAATGGGCTTGAAATAAATAAGCCCCCCCCCCCCCCCCGGGGGCTTAATAGAGGATTTATGGTACCTTCTTTGTCCAGACACTGTGATACGGCAAGTGGACACGGCGTTGGTCCGAGGTCAAATTTCCCTCGACCGAGGGTGGCTCAGTCAACAAAGAAAACCCGCAACAAACGTTTTCTGTTGTTGTTGTAGTTTGGATATCAATAACAGTTTTACCCGTTAAAATTATAAACCTAAAGAATGATCATTCTCACGTGAAAACGAACTAAAAATCTTGAAATGAAATTTCAGTTAATTTGACTGAGCCACCCTCGGTCGAGGGAAATTTGTCCTCGGACCAACGCCGTGTCTAGTTGCCGTATCACAGTGTCCGGAGACAGGAGGTATTTTGGACATGGCTCGAGGAAATGTTCCAGCGACATGCGTCGCTTTTAAACGTTTACTGCGGCGTAACGATGATAGAAGTTTGCCTCTGGTCGAAAACATCTGCCATTCGATGTGTTTTTGGGGCCACAAACCGCCTTTGAATAGACAAGGTCCGGACCGCCGACTGTTTTTCTGTGCTGCCTTTAGTTTTACTTCGTATTATGAAGAGAGTGACAGGGGTCAAACAATAACAGCCAAAAAAACGACCAAATCGCCGATTTCAAACCAAAAAACACAGGAATACATCAAAGGTAAGTGTCCTTTATTTATTTTATAGAAAAATAAGTAAGAATAATGATATTTAGCGTTCGGAGATCTCAGTATTGTATTTAAGTCTCAACGGTTGTTTGTAACGCGACACCGACTCTCTTGTGAGAAAGTTAATTCATATATATAACAAACTCGTAACGTGAGCTTGGGACATCTGCGATTTTACAAGTTACAGAATTACAGAATTACAGTATTAGCCGAATTACAGTACTTGTTTCGTTTCGTTTCGTTTCGTCGAATACTAATTGTTTCGTTTCGTTTCGTTTCGTCGAATACCGATTGTTTCGTTTCGTTTCGTCGAATACCATAAGCCGGTGTTTACCAGATTCCTGTTCAACTTTATCTTATTTTGGATCTTAGGAATAAGGTATGGCTTGTGTACAGGGCATTTAAACACCGATCGAGGGGAGGCTGCACGTTTTCAAAAGCTACCGACCACTATTAAAAGACAAAACAATACAATACTTCCGAAGTCATCATCCCCCAAATGAAAAGAACAGACGATTGTATGTTTCTGCCCCTAGCAAAAAGAGATGAATACAGCGGTACGAATTAGAAGCCAAACACAAAAAGACTAAGTTACACACCTTTACGATCGAGTACTCCTTCCTTTTAATTCGCTGCAGCCGTGCTACCTTTTAATACATGCTGATCGCTTGGAATCTTATGTCACATTTCTCTGCTCAGTGTTGCGTTTGTTATCGAACATGATATTGCCGTATGACTTACAAAGACGAACCGCACAACTGCGATTACTTTAGCCTGGGAAAAGGATTTGCTGGTATTTGTTAATGTTTATAGAGGAAAAGAATGGAATAAAGCGATTCATAATGGCCTGACTTTGCCTCTCGTCCTCACATGATACTATCACGCGAGTCAAAACTCAACGATGGCGGCTGAAATCTTTCCGCGAATGACGTCATATATTAAAAATTCAAGATGGCGCCCAGACTTATTAAAAGCGTGTATAAGGACATCTTCATGAATCACTTACTAAGGACATGCTCATGAATCACTTTCTAAGGACATCCTCATGAATCACTTACTAAGGACATCTTCATGAATCACTTTCACAGAAGAGTATATCATTTATTTAGTATCAACATATCCTACGCTTCAAGGGGCAGAGAGTTTGAAATCTTTGCTTTTCTTTGTCTTCTGTTGTTGTCGCTGTTGTTTTATTCTGTTTTTAACCGTCGGACTTACAAGCCCAAATCCCCCACCCCCACCCCTGAATTTTTTTCTGAGTCTTTTCCTAGACAATAAAACATTAGCACCTGACGTTTTCAGTTAATTCCTCGCCCGCATTTTGAGACGAGTTTAGTGATTGTTGGTTACAATGGTTACGAGAAATGACGTCATAGATAGTAGGTGGTCAACCACTTTTGAGTGAAAATGTATGTTTTTCAACTTCTTTCAGCAATGAAAGTAAAGCTTGTGGATAAAATGATTCAAAGTACTTACTTGTGTGCTATTTTACATGTCAAGCCAACAGAAAATTATCAATTCCCGCGGTTCTTACCTGATTTCTAATTCTTGAAAAAATCCAAAATGGCTACCATATTTAATGACGTCAAAGGCCTCCAGCAGCGCCGCCACCGATAAACTATACCTCATCTTGTTGAGAAGATGAAAGTTTTTGCACTGAAGGCAAACTCGTTTCGAAATACTGAAACGTGTCAAAAACGCCGGTGGGGAGTCCCATCAACCCCCCGCCCCTCACACTCCCCTGTACCACGGTGGGGGTATGACTCATCATCATCATCATCATCATCATCGTCATCATCATCATCATCATCATCATCATCATCATCATCATCATCATTATCATCTTTATTTAAAAACAAGAACGAGAAGTCCGAAGACTACAGCAAAGCTGATTTAAAACAACGTGTATTGTTTTTTATAACAATATTTCGGCTGGCCATACCAGCCTTCTTGGTATGGCCAGCCGAAATATTGTTATAAAAAACAATACACGTTGTTTTAAATCAGCTTTGCTGTAGTCTTCGGACTTCTCGTTCTTGTTTCCTTATATTTTAGCTGATTTGATCTCTTTTCTAGAGATCCAACGTTTACAACTAGCAGGATCTTCGTCCACGCCCCTTTAGACTTATTTAGTTTATTCAGTAGCTTTAAAACCTGTCCACTATCAGTAGGGCGGAACTCGAATCTTTTGTTAATGCCGTTGACATATTTCCCATGGCAGTGGTCATTGTTATTAGATAATGGGATGTCATTAGCAAGTTTAGGTCCTATTGATGAGAAATGATCATTGAAAGCATTCGACAAGTCGGATGATTCAGATATAGAAGTACCATTTAGATTTATTTCTCTAATCGATAAATTAGCGGCTTTACGAGATGTAAGATCGTGGATGATTTGTCACGTTTTACGCGGGTGACCATTTATTTCGGTAGACTTATTATCGCAAAATAATTCTTTAGCAGCTTTAATTTCAATATTAACTTTGTTATGCATTCTTTTGAAATTGGCCCAATCGTGCGGATCATTCGACTTGATTGCTTTGATCTTCAATGTGTCACGATTATGCATGCGTTCTTTCAAATCAGCAGTAATCCACGGAGAATTTTTAGATCTAACGCGCTTAATACGAATCGGAGCATGTTTGTCAACAATTTGTAAAAATTTGGTTTTCCACTCTGTCCACATTTGGTTGGGATCAAGAGCTGGAGCCAAAAATTCCCAGTTCTCATTGCAGATATCGTTACGAAATTTGGCACGATTGAAAGTTTTAAAGTTTCTGTACGTTATTGAAGTGTGACCCTTTCGGAAGTTAATGGAAAGTTTACGAAACGCATAAATAAGACTGTGATCACTAATACTGATATGGGCGACTCCAGAGCAGACTACCCTCTCAGGACAATTTGTATAAATTAAATCAATCAGAGTAGATGATTTATCTGTTATCCGAGTAGGCTCAGAAATGAGTTGGTGGAGGCCATAAATATCAGCAATGTTTATTAGCTGACGGACATTGTTATCGTAATTGGTTGAGGCCATATCGGCATTCATATCACCAAGTAGGAAAAATTCAAGATTTGTTAGATCAAGTCTCGCAATAAGATTTTCCAAATGTGAGAATAGCCCTATTGGAGAGTCAGGAGGCCTGAAACCCGTTGACTTTGCGTGTACGTCCGAGGGTTTAGGCGAAAAAATTTTATATTATTCCAGGTCCCATTTAAAGCAAAGAACAAGGAAATAGCTACTGACATATGTTTAAAGGATGTCGACTGATGCGACGAAGAACATCTGCTTTGCAGTGTTTCTTACTGAGTTTATAGCGATATCTATAATCAACGCCTTCACTCTCGTCATCTTTGCAAGAAGCCGCCATCTACGCAGACGCAATACGTACCTGATAATGAACCTGACTGTAGCTGATTTGCGGGTTGGAGTCGCAGCAGTACCTCAAACGCGTTGATTTCTTAAAACAGTAAAAAGATCGAAATATGGCTTCAGAGCTCTATATTTAATAATCGCTGACATTTTTTGGATAACTTCACTGGATAACCTAGTTTTAATTTCTTTAGAGCGATTACACGCAAAACTATATCCATCTCGGCATTGTTTAGTTGGGAAACGCATTCGCTGTAAAATTGTCATTTTTAGTTGGTTCGCCCGAGCTTTGACTCTTTTACAGAAGAGTATCATCAGTATCAACATATCCTATGCTTCAGGAGGGTAGATACTTTCAATTGGATTCTTTGCTTTTCTGTTGTTGTTGCTGTGCTGCTGTTGTTGTTATTATTATTTTAATTCTTTTAGGCCTACTCTGGGACCTTAAGTCGCCGTAATTTTAGGCGACTTAAGGCGATTTAAGGCGACTTTAGGAAAATTTGGTCAAAATGTTGCGCGACTTAAGGCGATTTAAGGCGACTTTAGCCGACTTTAGGCGATTTAAGGCGACTTTAGGCGACTTAAGGAGAAAAAGGTGACATTTAGGTGAGTTACATGTTAGTGAATATGTTGCAGTTAATTTTTAATGTCAGTTAATTTTTGGTTTTCCTTTGTTTTAAATTCATTAGCATACATAACCATACCCAGAAACGATGGAAAAATAAAAATTAACTGAAATAAAAATGAACTACAACATATACAAAATCAAAATCTGATAACACTACCTCTCTAGGGACACAATGTGGTAGCATAAGTTAATTCAGTCTTGAAGACATCTACATTAGTCTTCCAAATTTTCAACAATCTCAGCTACCTAATATTTTGAACATTAAATATCAAGGTAGCTTGTGTTGCAGGTGTATTCTAACCCTGGTTAGTAACATTTGCGAAGCAGTTCTAATATCCTTGTTCTGGGCCCTGATGCACTAAATGAATTACCAAAATTCTGATTTTCCCTTCAACATGATTGGCAAATGGACAATGGCATTTTTAACAGTCCAGTCCTGGCATGTTCTCTAATCCTGATACACACACAGGGGGCCCAGAACTAGGATTTTGCCGCTGTTTTGCAGATGGACTTAACCCAGAGTTTAGTTCCATCTGTGGCACAGGCTAATATCAAGGGTGTTGGTTTAGTATTACATTAGCAGAGACAAAATCTGAGTTAGAAGCAACCAAAAGGGTAAATTTTCTCTTGGTCTTTAAATGCATTATTTCATAAAATAAGGGACAAAAAATCAATGGTTCCTGCATTTCTTTTTCCAAAAAATAAAACCCTAAAAGTAGAGTATTTCAATACACCTCTGTAAAGTACTGTAAGCTGGTTTGTAGCAAAAACTTTATATTGAAGTTTTCATAATTTGACAACAAACATTTAAGTAATTAATTTAAAACATCTAAAATCACTTATCGATATCGCACATTATGGAAATGACGATCCCCATTGTATGTCTTGGCAGTTGCTCTGCCAATGTTTGTCCCCACACGTTTGGCTAAGAGGGTGTTTTTCCAACTGAATTCAAAACAAAAAGTTTGTAGTTCTCGCCGTATATATATTGCTCCTTTCCTGTCTCAGTCAAACAAAACACTTCCAAATACTTGCTTCGCTAGTGAACCGTACTCTCTTATCCATGGTCTCTTTGGAAACTTTCCAGTCGGGTTGATTTCATGAGTGCATTTATGCACCAGCAGAAACAACTAAGCTTAGCTTCAACCAACCTCGCTCGGTCTGTTCCACGCGGCAGCGTTTACGCTCTCAGCACAAAAGGAAGCATTATGCGTCATGTTTAAACCGATGCCAGTACCAAGTGTAAACGTTTCCATTATTATGTCAGAAATTTCCATCTAAAAGGAGATGTTCAAACGAAAACGCAACGTACAATTGACAACCAGAGCACATCTCTATCCGCCATTTTGCTTTTCCCAGAATTCCACTGCAGTCGCAAGCTAATTTCCATTGTTTCTCGGTCCCGCCCTCTCCCCGCCTCCAGACCAGTTAGTCACGTGATCAAAACACGCTACTTTCTGGGCGGCCATAACGTGGAGGGAAGAACAGTATTATTTCTCTTTTCTACGTTCTTCATCAATAATGGTCGATTACATCAAATCGTTTGGCAGGGAGCAATCACGACAACATAAACAAAGAGCAGTTTTTGTGTCTGGAAGGGAAGACCTAAAGAGACGACTGTGCAAGCTAAGCTGAATGTTCAAGTTTATAAGAGTGATTGTGTTTCTGTCAATGATGGATGGATATAATTCGACGGTAAATCCAGATCAGAGGTTGTGTGCTGGAGAAAAAACTTATCATTAGTTGCTCTTAAATCTGGGTCGGTAATTTACATGGACACTTTTTTCGATTGACCTTTAGACTTGTATTAACTACCAGAAAATTTAGATTAATGTTGTGGCGGCAATAATTGTTTTTTTTTTTTCTCCCTGCAACCTACCTGTATTGATCTTAGTTACTTGAAATGTCTTTCAATGTTGGACTCTCACAAAGCAGTAGAAAGGAGACTCACTTTTTTAATTATATTTTGTTCAGGGTGCAAAGAAAGTCAGCTTTACAGCTTGCCTAGCATACACTAGCCTGAAAGCCATTTTGACTAACCCGATTTTTATTTTTTTTTTTATGAATGGGACTGATTACAGTTCTTCTGTAATCTGAATTCATTAAAAAACTTTACTTGCCAGCCAGGCAAGTTAAAAACGCAGTTCACTAGCCCAATCATAAATTCAGTACCCCAGGGCTATTGCCTGGACACTACTCTGTCTACTCTCTTTGCACACTGTTAAATGTAATTTTGCTAGAACTTGAACCTTTGAATGCCTTTTTAAACAATATTTTTACTCAGAAATATGAGACAAACCTCCCAGATGAAATTAATAAAATACCTGTACAAGTGACTGGATAAAGTTGTGTACTATATGTTGTCATTTTTGCATAAACAATACGGGAATGATTGTTCTTGTATTGCTTACGACTAATTATTACGTGTAGTAAATTGTGTAAAGTAATTAAATGTATAAATTAGAGGGCTGGAGAAGAAATTAAGGGGTCTTAAGTCACCGTGGGAGTTTTTTTGTGGGGGGTGGGGTGGGTCTGTGGCTAATATTATTGAACACGGGTTATTACACACTTTATGAGAAATCATGCATTCTGGAAATAGAAAACTAAAAAAGTAATAAGTACAAGACAATTTGAACCTCGTTAAGATTTGAATGATTTAGTGACTCAAGGCAACTAAAGGCGACCTAAGGCGACTTTAGGCGACTTAAGGCGATTTTGGGCGACTTTAGGCGACTTTAGGTCCCAGAGTAGGCCTTCTTTTCGTACTGAATTCCGTGTTCTTTTATTACTCCAGATCCTATAGTTAGTTTCCAAAACTTATATTATATGTTTAATAACCCCTCTCAAATAAGCAGGTGTCACATTGATTAGGCTATGATTGACACTGCCAAGCTTCCACTAATATATACTTGAAGTCTTGAATTAAAATTCATGCTTACAAATAAAGAAAAACAACTTGATAGGCAGTTTTCATCGGTTTATCTTGAGTTTCCTCAAAGGCTAGGAAAAATATTTTAAACCCTGGCGATAATCAGCAAAAGAAGGGAAAAACTGAAAAAAACAAAAAACAAAACAACAACAAAAAAAAAACTCAAGGAAATTACACATTTTGACTACGAAGAGTCAAACAGCTTACTTTTCGACAGTAAGTCTCAATTCTGTTGTCATGTTTAAAATTACTCGCCAGATATTGTCTATCGATTCTTATTGTTAATGATATATGAAATAAATCGTATATGAACTGCGGAAATGAAATGAAAATGAAGAAATGATCGTCGCAATGAACGCAATTTATGCAATTGCGTAAAGAAGCCTGAAAAAACAAACAAATAAACAAACAAACAAAAAAACCTTTCTTATTGATTCTTATTGTATGCGACAAACAACTGAACCGTATATCAATTGAAATTTGTCTTTAGTTTTTATCACGGTTGGTAAGAATAATTTGCGTCTGCAACGCAAAAAAAAAAAAAATCTTTCACTGAAAAGAAAGAAAGCATTTCATCGTCCACATATAAAGAAGACCATGAAATCTACAATCCAGCATTAATTTTCTGCCATTGAGTACGTTTCGTTCTAAAACAGTAAGGTAGTAAGTCCTACAGGAGGACACTGCATGACAACCACAGGGATCAGCTTAATTCTTCGAAAATTCAAAATATTCAAGCAAAGTATTTTGAAGTTTTTAGCAAGCTGGCTCCTCGTAGACGTTCTTTCAAACTTTCGCCTACTTCTCGGCAAGGTTTCACTGAAGCTAATTTTCCCTGCAGATACCTCAAAAAGTAGATAACATCGAGCGATATGTTTTGTGTATGCATTTCTTCCTTTCATTATTAGTCAGAAGTTCAGCTTTTTCGTCTTCGGATAGCCGTGAACCCTTTTTTTAACAGGCTAGGCGCGAACGGCTTAAAGTTTATGTCTCCAGGCAAATTTTCCATCGAATTGATGGAGCCAATCAGAAACGGCGAAATAATTTGAATGAATAATAGCATGGATCATTATACCGTGTGACATGGAGTCTCCTCGGAATCATAACTTGATTTTGCTTACTTACTTACCGCCACCTATGCTTCGTTATGGTCTTTTTATACAACTGAAAGAACATATAGATTTAGCCAGGGCTAAAAGCGAAGCTCCGACCTACTATCTCGAATTTATAATTTAAATCAAACAATTGCAAACTTGTATTCCACAAATCATTTAAGTTTAGAGCACATTCATGTGACTTTTGAGGGAAAGGCTAAGTAATTTTAGATAAAAATAATTTGCAAACAGTCCAAGCTAAGAGTGAAATTAATCTTAAATCGACTTGATAGCCTTATATGTACACTTAAAAAAAAAACTTAGCCATAATGGTTCTTGATCACAGTACATTAGGCCTGGAAAACAAATCAGGCCGAATTTTTTGCGTTCGACAAGTTTACTTTAAAAAATCTTGCCAACAAGTTTGACAGTTATTTCATAATTAACAATTATTCTTTGAGTCGAGGGGAATAGTGGCAAAATCTTTACCGAGCCATGAAGTGACGAGGTAAATATTCCTAAAGCCACTATATTCACCGAGATTGAAAAGAATAATTGTTTTAGTATATACACACGAAGTGATCTCAACAAAATCAGAGAGGAGACCATTAAAAAGTACGATTTGATTGACAGATCAGGTCAGCTAGACACGCGACAGTTTAAAAATAGATCTTTGTAGAATTTTCAATCATGGCAATTCACAAGCTTATCACTTCGGAAACAACAGCGTAATGACTTAAATGGAACCGCTAAAAGTTTGAATTGTTTCCTTGCCTGAGAAGAAAAGAAGAGCTTTGTTGTTTTCTGTTGACTCGCCAAGTTTAAAGCCGAAAAGGTTTGTTGTGTCGTTCTTCGCATGAAGTGCTGACAAAAATGGCGATTCGGTTCCTCGAGGTAAGACGTCGTCTTCACGTAGCATTCTTTCTCGTGTTTACTTGAAATGTAGAATTTCTGCAAACGTTTGCTTTCAAATTTGTTTGTCATAAATAAACTTCGTTTTTGGGCCAGAAAACGCTGAGTTCACCAAACGGCCTCTTCTAGGCGAATAAACGGGAGTTGTAAACAATCCATCGACCACAAAACTCAACAACAGTAAATGGAAAAACGCCGTTTTGAATCCTTCGAAGTCTTTTCTTGCCAGAAAAAAGTCAACCCTAGGATTTTGTCGACTTTTAACAGATCTTTCGCTAAGAAAATGGGAAAAAAACCGAGCTCACACATTTTCCACTCGCTGGGAGGTGAATACTGTAAATGATCTAACAAACGCCCGGAGCGTTTATTTAATTTTAGGGGTCCAAGAGGGGGCGTTTAATAGATGGGAGGCGTTTAAAAGAGAGAGGCGTTTATTCTCGTAACTTAGTTTAACGAACTCAACATAACTGTATACATTATGCTTTCCGCGACGTTTTAGTGTTAACAGAATCTCGACTGCAGACCTGACGGCTTATCTAGAAATTGAACATGACATATTACACAAACTGATGTTAATCAAGCAATGAAATTAATAAATTGATTGATTTTGCTCTCTTTCGCCATTTCCTAGTATTTGGGGGCAATTTTCAAGGGGGGCGTTTATTAGAGAGGGGCGTTTAATACTAACTTAACAGCGTAAGGGGGGCGTTTATTAGATAAGAGGCGTTTATTTGAGAGTGGGCGTTTATTAGATCGTTTACGGTATTGTTGAATAGTCCGAGATAGCGAACCAATCAGATTGCTTAAATCACCAAGATCACTGAGTGTGTATATACTAATCGCATTTATAATTATTATCTCTCCTTTTCTTTTGATTTTCTTTAGGACCTACCTTTCGCTGTGCGAGCGTTTGTTCTGGCTGTGTCGTGTCCCTCGTGCAGCTACTCTAACGACAATCTGTTCTTTTTTTGCCAAATGTGCGGCTACTGGAGGAAAACTAATTCCCGAAATGTTCCGACTTCTAAAATTTCAGTCGACCTTCAAGCCATAGATAACCGTTTAGAACAACTTAAAAGTGCCTCCCTCCAGTCAAAATACTCAAAGCAGAAGTGTTCGCTTCGCACAGAGTTCGAAAAATTCTTGGCATCCCTTTCGAATAGTAACACCATCCTTTCAGCAAGCCCTGCGGGTATTAATCGTTTCTTGGCCTGGAAAGACCGGCATGGCAAAACGATAGTCCATAGTGATGGGTGTTCCGACTCCCACCTCCAAAGTACCGCCCAGTGCAAATGCCCTAAACGCCTGGCATTCAAAACAGTCGACTCCTACATCGGAAAACTACGAGCTATATTTAAGGAAACCGGGCGCTGTGGTGAATGGAACTCTATGTTAGGCATAGGCAATCCTGCCGCTTCGCCAGAAGTACAAAAATATCTGAAGGCATCAACAGAGGAACAATTGCAAGCCCGCATCACGCAAAAGCAAGCAGTCCCCCTATTCTCAGCTGTCTCAACTCTCACGTATAAAAGGAGATGAGACGGAATGAATAATGCCATTCTATCGATTTTGCGAAGTGTTGTAGTGTAAATACAGCACCTGATATTCCTTTCTCTGGCGTTCTCTCTTTCGCCAGCCATCAAGTTTCGTCCTGTATGTATTTTTTCCCTACCCAAACCCGACCTTTTCTCTTCGGAGTATTCATCAACAGGACGAGACCGTCGGTGCCAAATCTCAATACAGCTTTGAGAGAGAACGCTGAGAATAAAGTACATTTTTCAAGGGCTTAAGATGTAATAAATCATCTCTAGCAACACCAAAAACAGATTTCTCATGGGAGCCCGAGAATGAAAGGATGCTGAAACGTTTTGAACGAGACTTATTAAACGAGAATTATTTCTGAAAAAAGAAGAAAGAGCCTGATTTGCAGCTTTTATGCAGCCCACATCAACAGTTTTTTTTATTATTATTATTATTTTCTGCGCTATATTTTTTCAGTTCTATAGTCAATCCCCTAATATAATTATTATGCAGTAAGAATGTAAGAGTTTAGGAAGGCAGCAAGGAAACTTTTTTTTACTAAGACACTAGAATTAACGCGTGTCAAATCCATTGAAGTTGTTACATTACGTGTACCGCGCAACACCTGTTCAAGGAAAAAGGTAAGAAATGGGAGATCTCCTTAGAAAAGCTCTAAAGAGCTTGCTGAGGCCTTCTTGGATTCTTGCCACTAGATATCATTTGTAATCGTAAATCAATGTAAGCCAGATATATGGGTGGCAAAAAAAAGTTGAAAGAAAAGAAAAGAATTGTGATTATTATCAGAAAATAATAAGCATACTGCCGTGATAAACATTGTTGGAAAACAAAATATAACATTTAACTTCGATTCTGGAGGAATTATTTTGGCTGCAACTTTTGCATTTCCTTACGCATGTGTGTCTCAATACTTCCTTGCCGTTGTAATCCTCGTTTCCACATCCTTAACTTCCGCTTGATTGGAATGTAGCGCCAACATGGCCAATGCGTGGGGAGACTACAATGTATACTCAATTTAGTAGGCCGTCTTATTACATTAAGGTAAAATAAAACTGACTTGAAAAGAAAAATCGCATAACGAAATAAGAACCTATGCACCGTATGTTGGTGTTCTTAAAAGTTCTTAAGCCTCATTATTCAAAACGGCTTATGCGTTTTGGGTCACGTGGTCCGAAACGTCACAGAAAAGCATTGACACCGAGAAGGCCTTGGCAGACGGTACTACAAGGACGATACTACAATAGGCCACGTTCGATATATCAGAACTCATCATAAAAATAAGTTCTAGAGGACAAAAACAAGAATAACATAAGATAAGATGAATACCTCTTATTAGCCTCGTTTTTTCGGTCCGTACTGTAAATTACGGATCCTCGTATTTTTTACAGTAAGGACCGAAAAAACGAGGCTAATAAGATGTTTATTATATGGCTTCTTCCTGTTTGGGGGACCGGAAACAAGTGCAGGACGCGCAATTTGACAATCATTTGACAGGCGTCAAGAAAGAAAGTTTTTATTGGCTCACGAAAACAATAGCACACAACAAAGGGTTTCCGAGAAAGTGAAAACAAATTCGCCATGTTGAAAAAGTTTATTTGGTCAAAACTAAGAGCGATGTAAGTTTTAGCTCTTAAATGTAACGCTGGAGTATTTTGGAAACCGGACACCTTTCTCGAAGTCGTTTCCATCTTTTCTCCGTTGGTCCTTGTCAAAAAAAAGACACTGCAAAAGGCAAAGAAGCTTTTCAAGGTAAGTTTGTTGTCATTGTCGAAGGATTCGCTCGTTAATTTTGTTTTTGGGAAAACCTCTTGAATTTCTGCCAGTCCATTCTCGTCTTCAAGCGTAATCTCCATTAAAATTTTCCCAAACACGGACCATATTTTCTTCCATGGAAAGGTTACGATTCAGTCTCTACATCAGCTTCGTTCTTATTCAAACAAAGCTCGGTTAAAATCTGGAAAGGCAAAGTCAACATCCCAGTCGTCAAGGTTTACAGACATTTTTTTAAGTGTATTCGGTCAAAACTAAGAGCACTGTAAGTATTCACTCGCCAATGTGACGCTGGAGTCTTTTGAAAACTGGACATTGTGTCTGGCTCGGAGTCGTGTCTAATCTTTCTTTCGTTGGTCTTTGGAAAAAACCCTGCTAATGACAAAGAAGCTCGTCAAGATGATCGGGTGCAGGCATGTTTGTTATCATATTTGTCGAAGGAATTACTCATTTTCTCTTAGGCAAAACATCTCGAATCTCTGCCAGTCGATTTTCGTCTTCTTAACTGTGTACTACAATAAAATAATTATTTTCAAACACTGACTAGAATTCTCTTCGATAAGATTACGAGTTAGTTTCTTCATCGCCTTCGTTCACAAATAAACACACTTTAAAATGTTCAAGGACAAAGTCAAAATCAAAGTCCTCAAGGTTGATAGACGTCTTTTAACTTAATTTCAACCTTTTTTCCGAGGTAAAGAGATTAAGAGCTCCAAAATGAGCATTTTCTTTGAAATTTTGGTCCGTATAGCAAGTTACCGACCGCAAATTGACCAATCACATGGCGAAAACAGACTCAGCCATATAATAAGCGACTTTATTTAACGAGGGTTACACGTGGCAGTAATTAAAATAACTGATAAACTCGTGGCCCTCTAAAGATAAATATGCCAATAAATAAATAATTATAAAGGAATAAACACGTTATTTAATTTGCTTTTCAAACCTCCCAAGACTCCCCATTATGTTGAATGTTATGATATTTAAAAGAGGCTTATTGTAGTAAAGAAAAGTCGAAATATTCATTTATTTAAGGTCGCATGTTGACATTTTCAGAAGCGCAGGGCGTGGCATAAAGTCAATTAAAATAGCAATTAGATAAAAGCAAACATAAAATGGTTCTAAGAAAGAAATGAATATCAACTCAAATCTGGGCAAAGTTGGTTTCTAATTAAGAAATCCGAAGGTTTTGCGTCTTAGTCAACTTGTCATTGCTTACTTAAATGGTTTAACCGCCGCTTTGAAAGCTTTTTTAAAATTAACTTCATCTGTTGTTTGGCTCCCAAAGGGATATTACTGCATGTCTAATAACCTCTCTCAAATAAGCAGGTGTTGCATTTATTAGGTTATGATGGACACTACACGTCTTCCTTTAATATATACTTGAAGTATTAAAATTCGTGGTTGTTATTAATAAGAAGAAAATTTCACCTGATTATCTTGTACTAAATTCCTTTAAAAGGTTACGCACAATTCTAAATCCTGGCGATAATCGATCAAAAACAGGGAAAAGAAGACAAGGAAATTAAACAGAATTCACTGTTCGACCGTAAGTCGTTATTCTACTGATTTTATTGTTACTTGTATAATTACTCGCCATATATTGTCGGTTGATCCTTATGAACGGTTTCTTAGAAATAGAACAATACTAATTTACTTGAAACTTTGTCTTTTCAACAATAACAGTAAGAAATCATTTCAGCCTCAGTTGCGCAAACTGAAACTTTTCTTTGATGAAAAGTAAGTAAACGTTGTAAGCTTATTGTGTATATGTAAAGAGACCACCGCTATATTTGAACTAATAAGTAAATTTGGTGTAAATCAAAATTTGTTTGCTGTTTGTTTTTACTCTACAGTAATTGCCAATAAATTCATAAATAGCTTTAAACACGATATATAATTGGCGTTGTTGACTTAAGAGGGTATGTATTTAAGGATATTTTTGTCCTAAACAGGGTCAGGGTTTCAAACCTCGGCGGTTCACCTATACCTAAATATTGGTTGAGTAACCCCCTGAGGGGTTTGAAACAACAACTTTGGTACATTCTAGGTTAACCTGGTCACAGAAGCTTAAAGCGTCTTTGGTAGCAAATCCTCACTGCAAATTTCATTTTATTTAAACGATAAACGTTAGGTAATTAATCCTTGAAAATTGAACTTGAACAAGTTAAGAACAAGCTGTGTCTACTGTCTACACTTCAGCAGTGCTTTGAAATCAGTGTATTAAGTGCCTATATGGTTGTTTTCTTTCATGGCATGAAACAACAAATACATCAATTGAATTTGTACAAACGAATTTTTTTAAATTGGTAGCACGTCTCAGTAATAAATATCAAAGTTTTATAACGTTCTTATAGATACCAAAAAAATGTAGGTAACAAAACTATGAACCCTTTGATTGTATTGGTCTGTTCACGAACTTAAATAACAGTTTCTTTTCCACTTTGTTTCACTAGAGTTCACATGTCATTTTTTTTTTAATTCTTTAACTTTGTCCACAAAATGGTTGATTTGTTTAGAACCACAGTACTTCCTGTGGAAATTACAAGTTTAGTACTTCTTTGACAATATTCCCTTGGGAGTTGTATTTCAATTTGACATCCTTTAGGCTCATAAGGGCATCTTCTATTTCATCTATGGTGCTGCTCATACTTGCTGTTGTATTCTTCAGGAGGTTTTCGTTTTCATTAGTAAATGCAGTGAGCCACAATTCCGATTCATTGTGTTGAATACACAGCTTGACCTTTCCCGCCTGCACTTGATGATCCTTTGTCGCACTTTGCAGTTTTGGCATCTCACTGACTCGCCCGACTCATCCCCAATTCGTTTTTTGCAAAGTTGGCATGCACTAAAAATGCTTAAACTGGCAACATATTTTAGTTGACTTGCAATGATCTCTCTTTCTGGATTTGTCAATATTTCTGGGACCACTAATTTTTTGAGAGTTGTGGTTTCCTCACTGTAAGTTGTATTCCTGTTGGTGCTAAGGAATTTTGATCCTTGATAATACCGTAGTGTGAGGTTTTGAAAGTAATAGGCCTTGTTGCTTTTCAGTTGTGTAAATAACGGTTCCCATATGTGGAGTTCCATTGTGCCCGTTTCGTCTTCCAATATGCAGTCTTCTTTGACAGATAAAGCTTGACTGGATTTGGTTTCTATCTTGTTTGGCTCCTGGGCTCCCATTGACAGAGTTGCATGGACGTTGACTTTCTGATTGGGCGCCATTTCTTTCAGTTCTCGTAGAGAGACATCAGACGCTTCCTGTGATGTTGATTCGGAACGTTCTGACTTGACAAAATTTGGTACATAGGAGAATGGTACATCAGCATTTGTACACTGCGAAACAGGATTGCTGGTTGAAAAGCCAGTCGTTGTCTTCATCATCTGGTATAAGAAGGTTCTTTAACAAGACGGGAGACTTGGTTTCTTGGAAGTGCTTGACCTTGGGATGTTTTGTTTTGTCAAATCCAACTACTCTTTGCACTTTAGTCGGTGAAACTTGCAGGTGAAAGTCAAACCAATCATGTCTGGACCTTGCAGCGGTTTTGACAGGGGATATTTTTTGGATGTTCCCATACTTGTTTACCAAACGAAAGAAAAGCAAACAAATTCAGGATGCATGATCATCAATGCGCTTACAGTGACAGCAACAATAACCCTATTATCATCATTATAGTTAACACAATAACACATGCTATCTATCTTGACATAAAGAAATTCTTAACTTCATCGAATCATGAAACTTTTGCATGTTCAGTTTTGCCCACTCTTGTTGGTGAAGCTCTCCACAGTTACATATTTTAAACTCAGATAAATACATTTCCTGGCTAGAAATTCCATTTTTCAGACTTGTTACTCCTTCAGTCATTACACTACTATCTGAATTTTTTTCTTGAGCCTGTATGCCCGCATGTACAACTTTTTTCTTTCCTTCACTTCACCAGATGTTTGTGAAGACCTTTTTCTTATTTCCTGTTTAGGTCGTTTAATGTTTTCATCTGCATAATATGTATCACTTGAGGAATTAATGCTTTGACTTTTCCGCTTCATTGTAAATTTAATTACTAAATCATTTCTTTGGTTTTCATTTCTTTTACGTATTTCTAATTTGCCCCTTTCGTTTAAGTCAAGTTCAGAATAAGTTTTAGCTCTATACTTCTGGACGTATGCATTATTTTTTGCCTTGACTTCTGGCTGGTTTCTGTAACACTTCATATAGATATTACATTTGACTCTGTTATCCTTTTTATAACTTGTGACTTTTTGGTCTAACTTCACTTCTTTCGTACTGCAAGAGTCTTTTGAAACTGATTTGCAAACAACTGGATTTATGGTGAAGCTATTGCAGGTCTGATTTGCAGATTCATGTAAATTGATGTCTACAGACTCAGACTTTTGAAATATGGCAAAAAACCAGCCATCCGGATAACTATACAATACTTCTTGAAAGGATAAGAAACGCCTTACAGAAACACACAAATCATCAATATAGATCCAACCGCTCTCACTTTTTAAGGCAACAGTAAAATGTCTATTTAAACACCTAACAATTCCTTTGAGGCAGTATGAAACTCCTAAGGTTTCCATATCATGTGGAAAAAACATTTGAGTTATACAATCAGGTGACAATTCTATCATTAAAAAGGTTGGCAGGCACACAAAGAGTCAAAGTGAAGCAACACTTCCAGAATGATTTTGGCAGTAAACACAAAAAAGTCTATTGATGTTTGGCAGCATAGCTTCTGATACAGAACTTTCAAAACCATTCTGATTTATATGGCGATAGGTAATATACAAGACAAAAACATCTGTGGATTTGGTGATTTCCTGGTTACACGCTGAACAAATGGAATGATTGGTATGTTGAATAAGAAATAATGATTTTAAACCAAACGTTAATTCTCCAAATGTATTGATTTGGAATATGTCACTGAATACAGCATTATCTGACATACCTGTATAAGAGGCACAGTGCTGTCTCATCCAGGCCCTAATGGGTTCTCGGACTGAATGTAACTGGTTGGAAAGGATTTCACCACTATTTACTTGCACACATGCTGTGTATAACATTTCAAAAAATTCATTACGTTCCACAGACTCAACAGCATCTTTAAAAATGTAACAGTTTAACTCCATAAAACAATCAATTGTACATGACAAATTTCCTGGAAAATCAAGGCAGTAATTCCCGAAATGCATTTGCTCAACGGGGAGGAATGAACGAGGCAATGACTGCGATATTTCTTTACCAAAACGTTCTTGTAGATGTGGTTTGGTTTGGGAAGATTTACGGGAGTTTGAATCCTTTGACAATGCTGGATTTCCATTGACCAAATGTGCTTCCTTGTTTGTTATTATGTAAGGATTAAAACTACCATTTGAAGCATACGGAATTCTTCTAGACAA
>OZ037993.1:7367704-7415204 GCA_964035705.1 Porites rus
GACCAACCTATTAGACTGCAAGCAATGTAGACATGCACTCTATATGCAGTTTCGTGGACTTTTATCAGTTATGTGTTAACATTAAATGCGTCCATCGACAATTAAGATCCCTCCAACGTAGACAATAGCTTTGTTTAAAAATGAAGACTGTGTTCAAGCGAAGTAAATTTGCATAAATAATTGATAGATCGCAGGTATTCATCGCTCACTAGTCAGCAGTCAGTGATCTACCAATCAGATCATGATATAAAGAATTTCTAAAGGCTCCCTCGCCTTTTGTTCTCCTCCAGGCTACGCAAGGCTTGCTTCGCTGGCCGATTTTCTTTTTCGCCCCTCTCCATTTCTTCGCTAGCTGTATAACCTACACAGATAATGAAATAAAAGACTTTGTCAACTCCAGTCAATCAGTAGGGGTGATTACGACCAACTATTAATATTGAAAATTAAAAAAAAAACCCTGACGACATCTGATCGAGGTAAAACAGCTGTTTCGAGAAAGGTTGTCGGGAGAACGCGTTTAAGTGCACGCGTCAACCCCGTATGGTATTGTGGGTAGTGTTTTGATGTTGTTCTTCCAACAACAAAAAAATGTCTCCCTCGTTTTTTCTCTCTCGCTCTAGATCTCTCTCGCCCTATTTTTCGTTGAGCTTCGCTGGCCCGCAGCCTGACTTTCTCTTTTTCTCTGTCTTTCTCCTGCTCTATATTCCAAATTTGTAGACATGCTTGATAATGAATCTAAGCTGAATACTTTAGACAACACGGATACAGAAACAATTTCCGCTTTCCATTTTCGTCTTTATTGACTCTGTCTCTGCTTTACAAGACGCCGGTAGTTATGCGATTTCCCGCCAAAATAACCTCGAGTTGCATTTGGGTTGCCATACCTGTTGATTGAGTTATTTTACATTGGTATGCCTGGGGTGTGGACGGACGGTCGTTCGGGTGGTCGTTGTACGGTCACGTGATTACCAAATTTTCTCGGATGGGTAGATTACTTCATTTTCTTACCCAAGGTGCTCGGCTGGCGCGCTTTGCGCGCGAGAGCTCCGCTATTATCGAGGTCCTTGCCGGGTATGTAGTTTTTCGTGGTTCGAGTTGGTGAGAAGGTTTCATGACTCATGCAGTGAAAAGTATTACAGACTGTTTTTAGTGACTTATCTCATTCACACCTTTACAAAGAGAAGTAAAATGTAAGTGATTGAAAAAGTTTAATATTTTCAGTGTTTTTCTTTCTTTTTTTTTCTTTATTTTGTTTTTATATTAAACGAAATGACAAAAGGCAGCTGTAAATTAAACCTTCCAAGAGGAATTGCTCAAAGAATTTTCAAAGACAAAAGGAAATAAATTTATATGCGTTTGAACTCTAGACAACAGAAATTTCCCTTTGTCATAGTTAGAAATCTTTAACAATAATCCCCTCAAGAGCTAAGCATCAAAACCTTCCGGAAAGTTTAAGTCTGCATAATACGGAAAATGATTGCACAAATAATTGAACATCTGCTACTTAGCACGAGCAATATAACTACAGAAACAAGAAACTACCAACGCTTATTACCATATTTAATACCTTTGGTCTAAGCAATCGGCAGTGGCAGTAATGTCACAAACTTCGAAGACTTCAACCTGAAACTCAAGAGCTAATCTGGTAATTAAGGCAATTTTTATCGACGCGGTGTTCCAAAGTTTTTCTGCTTTGAGTACACGGTCCGTATGAAATTGTCTTGATAAAGAGGTATTACAACAGACTGTTTCTAGTGGTTATCCCACCTTTACAGTGAACAGTGTGTAAGTTCATGAACATTTTTTTCTTTGTTCAGGCTTTTTTCTATAAAATACAGCTGTAAATTTATCTTCGCAAGAGGTAGTTTTCTCACGGAGAGAATAACTAAGAGCCCTCTCAGTATACACATATTCCTTGGGGTATGGTTAGTTGTTTAAAGGTAAGTTATGGGCTCATATTTGATCATGTCTAGATTGAGGAATCATGTGCAGTCCTATTATAGAACGTAAAACATCGATTAAGTACAGTCTATGAACGTCGAGATATAAGTAGTAGCTTTAACACACCGCTTTAACTTTAGTCATTATGGTACAGGTGCACCTAGCGTGTTTGTATTTAAAAACTATACACTAAGGGCGTCCTCATAAATCACTTCCACAGTAGAGTATATCATTAATACCAACATATCCCTTACGCTTCAAGAGGGCAGAGCGTTTGAAATCTTTGCTTTTCTGTTGTTCACGATGGCGTCTTATTCTGTTTTTTAACCCTCGGACTTACTATTTCTTAAAACAGTAAAAAGATCGAAACATGGCTTCATAGCTTTATATTTAATAATGTCTGACATCTTTTGGATAGCTTCACTGGATAACCCAGTCTAAATTTCTTTAGGGCGATTACAAGCAACACGTATATCCATTTCGGCATTGTTTAGTTGGGAAACGCATTTGCTGTAAAATTATCATTTTTAGTTGATTGATCGGAACTTTGACTCTTTCTCAGAAGAGTATCATCAATGGCTGTGGTCACACTTGGGATTTGACGTTGGTAAAAGGCTTTAACCGTGGTAAAAAGGATGTAAAAAAACTACTATAGTAAAACTCATTAGTTGACTTAACACGTTCCAGATGGTTTCCCAACAGAAATGTGTCACTCAAATGATGAGCCTGAGGACAGGTGATAATTCTTACGACATTCCATGAATGTTTTATTTTTTATCCAGTTACGTGACTGTCTGTACATCATACATTCACTGAAAATTGTGCCGCTGCTTATACTGTTTCTATCCCATTATTTTCTCGGCCAAATGTAAGCGGTCAATGCCGAATTACTTCGCGGCCGTGATCGTCTGAAAAACCGCCTGGTGGGATTACAAAACTATTGAGGAAAGGTGGAATTCTAAAAGAACATGAAGGTTTCTTAAAAAAAGCGTGCCAACCAAAATCCATATTCAGACAATAGATAGAAAGAATGTGGCTACACGGAATAAGAAAACACTTGAATTGAATGATTTACTTCAAAATTTATGCTCGACTCAGAAATGAAACACGAACATTAGATGTAGGCGTATGATTCCTTGAAATCCAGAATTTACTGTTGACTTGCCTCGAATGAAAGCGAAACTTGTCTGAGTCACTGTGACATCTCTACTGTACTGTTTGGCACGAAAAAAGGAAAAGAATAGGCTGGCGGCGCTAAAAATACATGTATTAGTATTCAGCAACGTGACACTTAGGGAACGCATCTCAAATAATGCGACTAGATGTCAACTGAATAAACAAAGTTTAGATATACCAGCGATAAACCATATCGTTTTAGGAAAGTTTACTATAGTAAACTTTGCTTTCATTCTACCGCCGTTGCCACCGCAACAGACTAGATCTGTGTTTACCATAGTAAAATGAGAAAAGCCGGTCACATTAGAAAACGTGTTTACAGTGGTAAACTCGACTTTACTATAGTCAAAAAAGCCCAAGTGTGACCACAGCCAATACCAACATATCCTACGCTTCGAGAGAGTAGATACCCTGGAATCTTTGCTTTTCTGTTGTCACTGCGTTGCTGTTGTTGTTAGTTTTATTTTAATTTGTTTCGTACTTAGTTCTGTTTTCTTTTATTTCTCCAGATCCTATTCAAAAAGCAAGAACATAAAACAACAACAACAACTGCAACAAATTGAACTCAACGATGTCGACAAAAAACATCTGGTTTGGAGTGTGGCTTACTGAGTTTCTTCTGGTGTTTATAATCAACGCCTTCACTCTCATTATCTTTGCAAGAACTCTCCAGCTACGCAAGCGCAGTACGTACCTGATAATAAACCTGACTGTAGCTGATCTACTGATAGCAACCATTTCAGGACCTGAAGCCCTTTGGGTTCTTAAAACAGAGAAAAGACCGGGACATGGACTCAGAGCTTTTCATTTAATAATCTCTGACATGGGTTGGATAGCTTCACTGGGTAACCTACAATCGGCGACAAAATGAGTTGAGACACTTCGCCCAAAAAGAGGCTTTTTTACGTTTTATGAACTTCAAAAGGTGGAAATATAGCTTTCCTCCCCCATCCCCTCCGTACAATGTTGGGCCCTTGTTCTAGTTACCTATAGAAAACAACAAACACCCCAACTTTGAATGGAGGGGACAGGGGAGGGGTGCGGATTCTTTTGTTCTCCGAAGTCACCCTATTTAAGGTGGCTCGACTGGATTTTTTGGGGTTGATACCTCCCAACTTTGAGCATTAACTACATTGGCATGAGTAAAGATATGGAAAAAATGTTACCACAACTGTATTATATAAAGATGAAAATTTGTTATGATCTGGGTTTTATTGCAATCGGAGTCGCCATGGCAACCTAATGACGCCATTACGTTTTTCATTTATCTTTGTGTTTCTCTGTTCAGGAGTTTTTTGAAGAAATCGCCTTAGGGAGTATGTACCTGCTATAATTGCCTCCATTATGGCATAGTTTAAAAAAATTCTATAAGAGCGTTTTCGAAATATTTTGAAATGTAGTTTTAAGAATAATAAAAACAGTGAAAACAGTGCTACCTACACAATTCGCTAATATTTTAAGAAAATGGTAAGCTTTGGGAACGAGGCTTCATCTCGTAGTGGTTTGATTCCATTGAAAACTGCATACAAAAAAAGAGGGGAATTGCTCTGGGCGATCGCGAGTAAAAAGAATTTTATTAACTTGCATTCAGCTGCTTTTGATACAGTTTTTGGACGTAATTTGGTCCATACCTAAAAATTTCGCATTTTTCCAAAAACCGCTCGCTAATTTTTTTTTATAAATTCGACAATCCCGAGATCAATTGTCAAGAAATATTCCCTGCAAGTTTCAAGAACATTGAAAATAGGGAAGGCTTTTAAATAGGGCCTCAAATATAACCAATTTCCCCCCCAGATTTTGTGTTTACAAGTGCGCGTCCTCATTATTCACTGGCAGTGTTTTCAAGTTTCATACGCACGTGCACAACTAGCAAAAGTTATAAATTTGCATAAAAAAGAACTCTCGATTACTTTCCGAAGAAATATCTGGAGTATGCTAATAATTGGCTTGTCGTCACAGACAGCAGTGAGAGCCGAAAAGGTGAACGTCACGGCTCATCGTGTAGGATGGAATACTTAATTATCTTACTCGGGTTATAACATCACAGAAAGTCTCACAAAGAGTTGCTCTGATGTTATAATATATCATTAATCTCTTTACCCGGTAATTAGCATACCCCGGAGATTTAACCGAGGGTCCTTTTTGATGCAAATTCCTGGAACAGAGAAACACAAAGATAAATGAAAAACGTAATGGCGTCATTACGTTGCCATGGCGACTCCGATTGCAATAAAACCCAGATCATAACAAATTTTCATCTTTATGTAATACAGTTGTGGTAACATTTTTTCCATATCTTTACTCATGCCGAAGTAGTTAATGCTCAAAGTTGGGAGGTATCAACCCCAAAAAATCCAGTCGAGCCACCTTAAGTACAATGTCTTAACAATTTTGTCGCCGATTGTCTGAATCTCAAAAGTGGCCGTACGTCCTTTAGAAAGTTAATTTAATTCATTTTTTTATGCTGAGATGTAAGAACCCTGGTGGCTTTTTATTTGTTATGTTTGACTTCATCATACCTATTTTAGAACAATTAGAATAAGGCGATTTCGTTATTTTCAGTGCGTGACATTTCGTGTCACGCTTAACCGTGCCTTGACATCGTGCGATGTGGCGCGTCGGGCACGATTTCATATTCTCTCCTTTATCGAAACGCATCGAAACAAAGAACAAAGTGAAAAGGATAGAAAACTTAATAGATTTCTAGGCATTAAAGTAGTTATAATGGCTAAAATTGCTCTTTAGGAGGAATTTCCACGAGTAACCACGATGAGTGAAAAACAAAATAATCTAATTATCTTTTAAAAACAAAGTTGGTTACTCGTGGTTACTCGTGGCCAGTCTCCTCCTGACCTCATAGTTTCTACTGTAAAGTACATTCTTCAAAGACCCTCATGGGTATATGGGCAACGAATTTGCTGCACAGATTTAGTGATGCTATGCAGCTTTGCTGTGCATTAGAAGTTGGAACATTTTTCCTGAAAATTCTCCTGCGCATGCCAATCATGGCTATTTTATCGTCCATCCCGCCCTTATCAAATAGCCAAACTTCGAATAAACACTTCGAACTTACTAGGGATATATTCAATACAATATATTATCTGCCATCGATTCCTACCGATCACACTTAGTTACCAGAGGAAAATCAATCATTCGGTACGTGGGTATGCTGTGTAATTACTTGAAATCACTACCGAGTACAAAGATTGTCAAAACTAATTTCCCCTCGAAAAACACAGGAAAGGGATTATATGGGTATCTTATCTATCTTCTGAAAAACGACCCGGTGAATATAGTAATCTCAACTAGTTACCGTCTCCTAACCGGTGCTAATAAGACAACAGCGCGTAGATTTCGATTCAGACAATCGGCGACAAAATGAGTTGAGACACTTCGCCCAAAAGTAGGCTTTTTTACGTTTTATGAACTTCAAAAGGAGGAAATATAGCTTTCCTCCCACATCCTCTCCGTATTATATTGGGCCCTTATTCTAGCTACCTATAGAAAACAACAAACACCCCAACTTTGAATGGAGGGGACAGGGGAGGGGTGCGGATTCTTTTGTTCTCCGAAGTCACCCTATTTAAGTACAATGTCTCAACAATTTTGTCGCCGATTGTAGTTTTAATTTCTTTAGAGCGATTGCACGTAACACTATAGCCATTTAGGCATTATTGTTTAGTTGGAAAACGCATTTACTATACGATTATCATGTTTAGTTGGCTGGGAACTTTGACTCTAGCATGTGTTCTACACATCATTCGCATGAATGATTCGGCCCTCGCAAATCGATACCCCTGGATAATTTATGTTTGTCTTACCCTTTCAGTGCTAACAACATCTTACGTTATAATAATTTCAATATTTATTAGAAGACCTCATGTCCAGCAGTTAGGGTCAGTTGTGTCAGCAGAAAGGAAACTTTCAGTAACTTTATTCATAATTAGTGCTGCCTCTATACTTACTCTTCTTCCCTGGGTAATAATTATTTGTATCTCGATAAGTTCAGACCGTTACTTATGGATTAAGTTAACACCTATGAAGATAGCATCAACATTTTATCACCTAAATTCTATATTGAATCCAGTGATCTACGCAATTAGATTGCCAGAATTCAGGAGACCTTTGAAGGAGGTTTTCTGCAAAAACACTTCGTATCCAGTAAGGCGGGACCAACCTATTGAACTGCAAGCAATGTAGACATGGACTGTATGGGCAGTTTTGTGGATTAATCAATTATATGTAAATATTAATTGCATCCATCGAATATCGACTATTAAGATCCCTCAAAGGTAGACAATAGCTTTGTTTAAAAGTGAAAATTATATTCCACCAAAGGAAATTTGCATTAAACATTAATAAATCGACCGGGTATTTTTGGCCAACATTCATTACTCACTTGTCAACAGTCAGCGATCTGACCCAACAGATCATGATACAAACAAAGTTTAAAGGCTCCCCCGCCTTTTTCCTCCCCCAAGCTACGCTTGGCTTGCTTCTTTGCTCGCCGATTTTGTTGTTTCTCTCCGGTTAAAAGGGGGGCCTGTTCGCTGGCTACAACCTACCCTGGGAGTAAATTAAAGGCTTTGTCCACTAAAATTAATCAGAAGGGGTAATTACGACCAACTTTTTTAAAAACCCTGACGATATCTGAACAAGGTAAAACATCTACTCGAGAAAGGTTAACCCCTTCTGGTATTGTGGGTAGTGTTTTTAAATTCCTGGTTCCCAGCTTGCTTCAGCATTTCAGGAAAAGCTTAGAAAAGGGTGTATGTACTTAACCTTGCGAGTGTGGATGGCAAATTTAAAAATTAAGTTCGAAAGCCACAGTGTCAATAACTTACCTAATTTTGATCCTGTTATTGATTTGAAGCAATATATCTGATGTTGTTATGTAAAAACAAAAAAGTGATAATATAAGAAAAAAAGGAAACTCCTTCCAAGAGAGTGAGCTCAGCTGCTTCAGCCAAAAGAAAACTTATTAATTAACTCTATTCAAAGCGCTGCTTCTTCACTTACTCTTTTTCCTTAGCCTAGTTTTTATATGTCGGGAAAATACCAGACAATCAGGGAGTTTACTGTTTCCCGACTGTCCCAGATTTTGCCGACTAATGAAAACTAGTAATTGTAGATATTCCCGATCGTCTGGGATGGACGGGGACAAATTTTCCCGACGCGTCCCAGATTTCTGCGATAGTCGGAGATCACTCCCGAGAAATGAAACGCACATTTTTCCATCGGGGACGTCGGCGATGGATTTCGCACATTATCAATCTCCTATTTGCTTGGCTCCAGTCCCCCTATCGAAAATAAACACAAATAAACATATGGCGTTTCTCGAAAATTCGAGTCATTGCTATCTCGAATCTCTTGCCCAAGAACGAAGAAGAATGATATGGTATTTTTACTAACAGTACTAAAAGATTGCAGTCGCCTTTTCATGTACGTTATTTTGATTGTTATTATTATTATTATTATTATTATTATTATTAGTATTAGTATTATTATTATTATTATCAGTAGTAGTAGTAGTAGTGGTAGTGGTAGTGGTAGTGGTAGTGGTAGTGGTAGTGGTAGTGGTAGTGGTAGTGGTAGTGGTAGTGGTAGTGGTAGTAGTAGTAGTAGTAGACTGATATATCTATATTATAACTGTCGAATATCCTTCGCAAAGAATATTCCTACTAATATTATATTTAGTGACCAGTGTATTGATTAATTTTCCCTAGTGTCCATGGAGGGTAGACTGAGGGTGTTTCGAGAGGAGGTTATGTGCTTTTATTGGGCTTTGATTTCTACACTTAAGAAATTATTAAATAATGGAACGTTTCCTGCACAAATATAAAACCTATGAATAATTTTATGATGAAACATTTTATAGCCAACCTTGAAGCATCGCACTTGAAGTCTTCTCCTGTTACCTCTTCACCCACTTCATTCGCTTTTCCTTCCTCGTCGTACACGTTTCATCACACTTGCGGGGCCAACGTCGCAGTGACATACGGGAACAAGAAAGCCAAAAGAATCAAGTAAGGGGAAATTTTTGAAACTAGTTACTTCAATTTGTTGTAAAACTATGTTCTGGATTGCCTTCTGTATAACAGAAGAAAGAATGTAGGTTGAGTTTGATCGTCCGCGTGAACGTAGTCCTGAATAGGACTGTTGCCGTTGACAGTGACTGACGTTTCGACAACCTTTGCTGTGGTCATCTTCAGAGTCAAAGTGTGTTGTATCACGTCAGTTGATGGTATTATAGTCTGGTTATTGATCTGATTTTTCAATTACGTCGCGATGTTATTGGTCGTCTGTCAGTTAAGCCGTGATATTATTGGCTATGAAGACTCTTAATCAGTAATTGGTGCGTTTCGATCCGTCTACGATGAAGATGGCTACCGCACAGGTTATCGAAACGTCAGTCACTGTGAACAACAATAGTCCTATTCAGGACTACGTTCACCCGGACGATCAAACTCAACCTACTTTTGAAATGACTTCTGGGTTCAAACCTTTCACAGAAGAAAGAATCTCACTTTATTTCCTCTGTGGTGATACAGGCTATCATCATCAGATCAATAACCAGAGTAAAAAACGGTGATTTCGGCGCGAGTTCTGTACCGACGCTAAGCTGCGCTGCGACGACGATGTGAAAAGTGAAGCGTCACATATTGGATACTAAATAGGTTCTGTGCCACACTTCGCTGCTGTGTGAAAAGGTAGTCGGACCGTTGAGGAAGTAAATATTAAATAGGAGCGAGGAGTGAAATCCACTGAGAGAAAGTTAACGTTCTGGAGTGAGGATTGGGATTGCGTTTACAAACCCTTTCGGCCAACCGCTCCGGCACAGTGTTAAGTGATCATTATACGTTTCTGTCTGGGAAACTGTCCACCTACTCCTCCCCTAAGCCAACATTTTTCCTCAGCTGAGAAGTAAGTGTTAATGTTGGCTTAGGGAAGTGGTAGGTGGGCAGTTTCCCAGAAACGTATAATGATGACGAACGGATCCCAAGTCTTGTTCAAGTTCTGCGCCGTTGCTGTTCATGCCATACCGGATAGGTTATTCATGGTGTACACATAGCCTTACGAGTTTCAACTGCATCTGACAGTTTTATTTTGCTCTTATATAGCACTCTTCACTTCTTCCGATGAAAGCATTGTTTTAACAAGCCAGCCTCTACAAGATGATGAACTATTCGAATTTCGATTGGACAGTATAGCTGGCAGGTGGTCAGGCAGTTTGGTTTTTGGTGCCACGACTGTCAATGCGGAGAATTTCCAGTTTCCTAGATTAATAACGTCCTGCTCAACAGGAACAACGTTTCTACTTAGCACCAACAAGATGCTAATAAACGTCAAGGAAATGGCTACAAAACCAAAGGACCTGACCAGTTTGTCGGTTTGTATCACTCGCCTTGTTTCGGTTATTGACTACCTCTCGTATGACCCATTTCCCATTTATAAATCCCGGGTTTATAAGCGGCAGTTTACGGCAGGGCATTCTTAGCTTGGTATCCACATGACTAATTTCGTGTGTATTAGACAACCCTCAGCGTTGGATATAACCTATTTCAAAGGAGTTTGTCACTTGAACCTTGCTTGAATATTAGCTTAATGGCCTTATTACTCGCACGTGTCATCCGTTGCTCGGTAGTGGTTGGTGATGAGAGAACTAGGATTAAAAAGAATAATAATAATATCAGTTTTCCTTCTTCCCTTTTTTGTTTAGGAGACCAAAATATAAATAAATAAATAAATAAATAAAATAAATTGATCGCAGATTATCGTTAATGAATTCCTGTAGCTTTCACAACCGATGGTACGGTATTATACGAAAAGCTTATTTTTTTTTTTTTTATAAGAGAGTTTTAATGCACGGACATCTTTTTAACTACCATTTACTAAAGTCTAAAAAAAATGGTTACTAATTTTGGTTAGGCCTACAAAGTTTCAAACAGCAGCGATGAGATAATAGTATTTTTGAAAACGTGGTTTAAACGCCCTCCATTTTGTCTACTCATGCATTTTTTATATTTGTTGCTGTTGTATCTGAATGTTCCGTGTTTTAATTTGACTTTTGTGTTAGATTTGATACACGGTATCACTAAAATCCGACTAGTGGCATGGTCTATTATCAAAGCTGCGTTCTGATTGGTTGAACTACTACTAGGCTATATGTTATAGCCCACTAGTAGCGAAAAGCGCCGGCTTTTTGGTGGCAATGAAGGATTAAAGTCTATTTTTAACTAGCTAAAGTCGGTTTGTCTCGATATTTTTGACCAACTAGTTGAATTTTACTAAAACAATTATTCCTTTTGCCCTCAAGGCCTATGAGTCAATAGCCCATTCGGCCTTCGGCCTCATGAGCTATCAGAAAGCATTCGGGCTCGAGGAGTAATTGTTATTTATTTATTTTTTTTCAGTAAACATAAAACATTCTTTAACGTATACGAACTAATTTTACTTTAAGTTAAATAACAGCAGATACGTGTAAAATGGCTTAGGCCTTGGTTCACTTACATTTGTGACTGAATCTATGTAAAGATTGAAATGCAGCCATGACTTTCTGCATAATATGTCTGTGGGTGTTTAGCTCACGCCGTAGAAGTGTTACTGCTTAACTGTTATTTTTTTATACATATTTCGTACCATTTGTTGGCTGAGTTTAGCGAAATCGCCTTAAAGTTCTTTTGAACGCCAATCATAACCTCAGTGGTAAATGGAACAAACCTTCCGACTTTGTTTTCCAGGTAGGCGACCGAGTTGGGTTAATGCGCAAGTCAGATGGAACTTTACATTTCTTTATCAATGGTATAAATGTTGGCAAAAAGATAAATAATGTCCCTATTCTGCTTTATGGTGTAGTTGATGTTCTCGGCCGAGCTGGAGGAGTCACTATAACTGGTATGTTTGAATACAATATGTTTTCTTAACCGCTGTTGATTCTGCTCATCCAGATTTATTTCGCTAACAATTTTCAATAATTTCGCACAACGTTGCAAGTCACCCACATCCTATTATATAGGGCCAACGGGTAGAACTGTCCAATCGTTTAGTTATATGTTGAAGTTTGACCTACATCCGAGTCTGCATCCAAGACCCGTGAAAAGTACCCGCCACACTATATAACTTAGCATAATCATAAGAGAAGAAAGGAGGAAGGGGTGGAGAATAGATGGGAAGGGAGGAGGGAGGTAGGTAGGAAGGCGGGGAGAGAGGCAAGGAGGGATGGGCAAACAAAGTAGCAAACCGACCCAATGCTATGTCCACTTAACATTTTCCGTGAGATCGGACTTGAACAAAGAATGCGTTCCTGGCTACCGCAACTGATCAGTGTATTTTTCTATCTACTGTTACCCTTCCAAGATTAGGTTAGATATGTGATTTAAAGTCACATGATAGCAAGGTTAGATCACTCAAACGGGGCCTCAGTTCCTTGGTCGTCTCTTAGTTCTCTTGGTTATTTGTTATCCATCATATCAAATATTGTTTTCTCACCTCAGCTTCTTTTAATTTTTAGGCGGTGGAGAAAAACAGAATAACTCTAAAGACCTAACGGATACTGCTTTTGTCATCAATCGCATGTCCACCGCGGTCATTTTCCTAAAGGAAAGACGATACCATGACAATTATTTGTTGGTAGTTAGTGAACTGACCAAGTATATTTTACAACCCTACGAAGAAACACAAAACCAAGAGCTCCGACAAAAGTACGGTGATCACTTGTCCAACAGGAATGCTCTATATTTTCTCGCAACCTTTCTTTCTCGTCTGTTGGATGAAGAAACTGAGTCTCGGGGCTGCCGGCTTGGGATCTGCGTTGTTATCAGTATATTTCGGTACTTTTTAGCCGCTAGTTCAAAGCTGGCAAGGCGAAGTTTGTTGGATGTACTAGGAAAGGGTCTGGACGGAAATTCCATTAAGTGTTCCACCAATGAGGTACAGTAGGCCTAGACAAGGTTGTGATAAATTGTAAATACTAGCGTAACTCTCTCAGCTAACCATGTCTTCTTTAACTGGGCCAAAAGCTAAGTTGTTACTAATAGATTACAGAGTACTTATATTAAACATAAGTACTTATATTAAACATGATTCACATAAGACTGGATTATCCAACAGATGAGGTCAGTGTACTGTTAGGTGATTTGTATTTATCAACCTACTTTAAAATCTATTGGGGCGCAAAGTCGTAAATCGTTACTTTCATAAACTTCCTTTAGGTATGGAAAGACAAACGGCGCTCGTCTCTGAAAACCCTTAACTTGTTTTTTAAATGGTAGTTATAGAAATAATAATGTTAATGACAATGATGGTGATGATGATGGCAATAACAACAACAACAACAATACTACTACTACTACTACTACTACTACTACTACTACTACTACTACTACTACTACTACTACTACTACTACTACTACTACTACTACTACTACTACTACTACTACTGCTACTGCTACTGCTACTGCTACTGCTACTGCTACTGCTACTACTGCTACTGCTACTGCTACTGCTACTGCTACTGCTACTGCTACTGCTACTGCTACTGCTACTGCTACTGCTACTGCTACTGCTACTACTACTACTACTACTACTACTACTACTAATAATAATAATAATAATAATAATAATAATAATAATAATAAACAAGACGTGTAAATCACCAGTTTAAAGTAGACATAGGCCAGGTGCACGCTGACATGAGAGAGGTATTGGATAAGGATAAAGAGAATGAGGGCCCAAAGTGCATGCCGGTTGACGACAAAAAATGCGGAAATAAAGATGTTTGAGAATATCGAGGATGCGAGCAGCTTTTAGAAACGGCACGAAAAGAAACGCCTAGTGGCTCGAGGATATATAATCTGCAATTTATAACCAAGTTCTTCGCCCATCAGAGAAGGCCTGGAAGCTAGACACCGTAGAAGCTACAAAGGTACTAACAAGGAAAATGAACTGGAGTGCCCCGGATCCAGACAGGCTGACCAAGTCTTGGTGGAAAAAGGCAAAAGTGCTCCATGAGGGGGTGGCTATGTCGTTTCAAACCATCGCGGATACCAACATAGAGTATCCAGCATGGTTCTCCGAAGGCAAAACCACACTACTCCCGAAACCCGGAGAATTTACCAGCGATAACCCAGAGCCCGATCACCTATTTAAATACTTTGTATAAGTGGTTCACGTCGGGAACATGTTAGGACCCGCGAATGAACATCTGGAAACGCGCGATTTAAAAAATGGAGCCCAGAGGGGCGCACGCGCAGGATGTAGCGGAACTATAGACAATTTACTGATTGACAGAACTGTGACCTTAGATTGTCATCGGCAAAGGCGTAACCTGAGTATGGCGTTGATCGACTTCAAGAAGATGTACGACTTGGTAGACCATGGTTGGTTGGAGGAAATGATTATCCTGCATAGATTCCCTGTTTGGTTGTCAAGGACGCTAGAGAAGTTAAGTACGAGCTGGAACACAAGGGTGGTGGCGACTACAAAGCAAGGGCGCGAGACAACTGAGCCAATAAGGTTTCTCAAAGGCCTACCTTAGGGTGACGCTCTCTGTCTCAGACTCTTCACGGTTTGTTCAATTCCCATCGCATGGAAGATCAGTGCCAGTAAGGGCTATAATCTATCTAAGCCCATCAGTGTAAAGGTAACAGACCTCCTCTATATCGACGATCTAAAGATTTCTGCGTCTTCGGAGAGTAAGCTAAACCGAGTTATGGAATCAACCAAGAGCGCGATGGAGGATGTCAGACTTCAGTGGAACCCCAAAAAGTGTGCGGTCATTTATGTACAAAGGCGGGTACAGACCTATACCCATGATGCCTCGGGGCTAACGGTAGATGAGAATATCTGTGTTTCCGACCTCGAAGAGGGCAATCATTACTAGTTCTTAGGTGTCTTAGAGAGGGCGAAGTAAGAGAAGATGTCGTTGGAGTGCGCAGCTAAGGAGTTTTTTCGCAGAATGTCTATCATCTGGTCAAGGCCCCTGTCTGATCACAACCGTGTAACCGCCTCGAGCCAATTGCATTACCAGTGTTTGGTTACCTAATGTGGACATAACAATGGCCGGTGACAGAGCTTAAAAAGTTAGATAGAGAAGTGCGCAAGATAGTTGTTGAGAATGGTGAGAAAAATCCCAGCAGTTCAACTGCCATTCCATACATGTCAAGAGAGACGGGAGGTATAGGTCTGTGCTCGATCGAGGAGGAGTTCAAAGTGACGAAGAAAAGGCGGCAGTGAAGTTCTATGGAAATGGTGACCCAGCGATGGCGATGGTTCGTGAGTTTGAAGGGAGAGCGGAAGAGTTAGGTTATAGCTCGTTATAGCTAAAGAGGCATCATGGTATGTAGAGGAGATGGGCCACCAGTTGCAGCTAGAGTACCGAAATCCAACCTGCATCGAGACTTAGAGGTCAAGCTAAAGGAGTTGGTCGGAAGTAAGAGTAAGGGAGTTCTTCATAACATGCAGAAGACTGTACTTTCGGGAACACTAAACATCGCTCGGACGTATAAAGTTGCAACATGAACAATGAATATCGCATTCAAATTTATTAATTCTCTTCCTTTAACATCTTTTGGACTTTTAAAGTTAAGAAGTAATCGTCGATGAGTTTTTTCAGCCGAATAAGTGATGTGTTTGAGAATTTTTTTTTTTTTCAAAAAAAAAGGAGTATTATTGATGGTGCTAATTTTTATATATCTTTTAAAATTATATTTTTATGCCAAGTTTGACGGGCCCCGTCATACTATTTCAACTGTATATAGCATACAAAAGTTTTAACTGCATCATCATCATCATCATCATCATCATCATCATCATCATCATTATCATGAATAAACGCTACCCTTGTCGTGATTACCATTAGAAAGTACTAGCCGTCCCGACTAACCCTTTCGTAAGGAGAATTCATTTTTTAATTTGAAGATGATTTTTTTATTGGTTTAGCTGGCCAGTGCTGAATGTTAGCGTCCTCATATTACTATTAGTCTATCTACTGTAATAGCTGCTCCAAGAAAGCAACCAGAAGTTTGGTTTGCACTTGCTCTTATGCTATATGACTTTTTTGGTATGTTTTTTGCTTTCATCTGTTTAGTCGAATTTGACACCCGCTTAGCTTGGTAGCTTTTTGGCAACCTTCGCTTTCTGGAGCAACTTTAAGGCAACTTTTGCCATTTTGAGCATTTTTTGATTTTTGAGGAGCCTTGATTACATTTTAGACATTTTGTGGGAATTACAAAGTCCTATAATGCTATTTATCTTCGTAGGAAACTTTCAGTTCTTTAATGTTAACTTTTAACAACGTGCGAACTCAATTTTGTGCCCCCACGCCCTCCCCCTCGGTATGATTTCAGCGGTTCGCAAACGGTTTGCAAATAGGGTCAAACATCAAAATTTAAGATAGTTTGGAGGAAAAAATTCCAGCACCGACTTATCTGCCGCAAATAAAAACGACCCTATAACAGAACAGAACAATGCGCTTGAGGAAACCATTAAGGCAGCAGTTTGAAATTGCATTATTGCACTTTACCAGCGGCACCTGTGTTGTGGAAAAGACAAAAATTGCTCTATTTTAAATTACTTAACGAGCAACTTTCGATTAACTTTTTAGAGAAGCCCAGCAACTTTAGGCAACTTTTAAAACAATTGGGGCAATTTTTGAAAAAAAAAATTGGAGTAACTTGTAGTTGACGGTACCGATTATCGTCTTATATATATGGGTATAATTAAAGACAGGGGAAAACAGGGTAGAGAAACTTGGTGAAGACAATCCCTTGACTGTATTTCCATTCTATGTCGTATTTTTTTCCTTAAAACCAAATTCCCAACCTTGCTGCAATAACTTATAATTATCGCTTTCTTTTTTGACACCAGGTGTTAAGTTATTTCCTTGGGATGTTTCGCAATGCACTGGATCAACCAGACCTACGAAGCAAGTCGATGGGGACAGCATTGTCAGCTCAAGAAATCAAATTAGTTTTGGATATCTTCCTTTTTAATAACAGAAACGTGGAGACTATGCTTGATAGAGATGTTGTTCCATTGCTTTTTTCATTCATCGCTAAAGGAAAAGTCACTGAAAAAGAGAAAGCTTTTAAATCACTTCTGGTCATTTCAAGTAAAAGCTCCAGAGGCAAAGGACAGATCATATCGCACCTGCGCACAAATTATGGCAAACCTGGGATTTAACAAGCAGCGAAACGGCTGGGTTTAGTGCAAAAGAGGCCCCAAACAACACAAGGTAGCCTCTTATTATACACATTATTGAAAGTGCTTGACAGCAAAATTGTATGAAAAAATCACATTTTTATACTGCATCCCGGGGACTAGCACCATGTATGAACATATATGAAATCCTTACAAGATTTTTGCCTACCCCCTATACGGTAAAGAGTCCACTTGATATGGTATGCCATAAATTTGTTTGCAATTATTTTAACTGCATGTTTGTCGGAGAGGTGTAGAGGCCGTGAGAATGGTCCTTATATTTTGTAGGTGTCAGTAAGATGCAGAGGCGAACAGGGTGTGACTACCAGGAAAGATGTCACAGGTTTAAGTTGTCACTTGAACTGTCAGGTACGACTCGACTTAACAGTTTAAGGAAATTACTGGACACTCCATATTATATTTCTAGGCTAACAATGTGATGCAATTACTTGCTCAAAGTAATTATTGAGATGAATGTTATTAATATTTAAGTTACGCGTCATGTATTTTTAAAAGTACCAAGATAAAGAGTAAAAACAAACGTGTTGCAATTGAAGGCGGAATGAGAGGTATCTTGTAATGGTTTAGGTATTGATTAATATTTGTTTCTATTTTTCCAGACGTTTTCTTTGACCAAAGATACGATAGATGTTACTGTATGAAATATCACGACGCCCGAGGCGACAGTCTTTATTACAGTCGAGGAAAACCGCCAAAGACCTATGATCTTCCCATAGGATGGTGTCGATTTGGACTTGAGTAAGTCAAAAACGCTTTTTGTAAGCTGGAACATTTTATGTAACATCATAAAGCTGAGTAGATATTTTCGTGAACGAAACTTTATTTATTTGAGTGGTTATATTATAGCGTTTTTCACGAAGCCTAGACTGAGAGCTTTCTTTTCATCGTTCTCGGATTTTAGAAGGTTATTTAACAATTATTCCTTGAGCCCAAATCGGCTCTAAGTCAATAGCCCATTCGGCCTTCGGCCTCATGGGCTATTGATTTAGAGGCCATGAGGGCGAGAGGAATAATTGTTTCAGTAAAATCCAAGTAGTTGGTCATAAATATCGAGACAAAACAACTTTAGCTAGCAAAACGCGATTCACTGAGCCGCCATTGTTTTGGTTTTCAAAGCGGGCGCTTTTCGCTATTAGTGGGCTATAACATATAGCCTAGTAGTAGCTCAACCAATCAGAACGCAGCATTGATAATAGACCACCAGTTGGATTTTACCAATATGTTTTATTCGAGTAATACGGATATGCCACCTGGATACCGCATAAATTTCAGAAATAACGGTGTTCATTCAGTTATGAGAGCAACCCTTTATTAGCTTATAATTGCTGCCTAGATGAAGGGATACTTCTTAGGCGAAAGTGTACGGCATAGACAAAATCAATTACCTTTTCCGTACATAATTGCTATTTTTAGGGTCCACCACAGAGCTCTTGCCTTGAATGTGTTCAGTAACTGACACGCAGCATTCCATGGCACAAGGGTTGATAGTGTCAAGGCAATTTTGGAATGCCGTGATCTTCTTATACCAGGTGTGTCTTTGGGTGCCCAAATGCAAAGCCCCCATGGCTAATCATCACTGTTTATGTACGTGCTTCGATGCATATGTTGTAGTTATCTCAGATAATTTTTATATTTTTCCATTGTTTTTGGCTATGGTAGTGTTGCTAGTGAATTTGAAACAAAGGAAAAATAAAAAATTAACTGAAATAATAATAAAAACAAATTAACTACAACATATACATATATGTGCTGTAGTTTGTTTATCAAAGATATAATTATGGTGAGCGTAACACCAGACTACAGCAAGGAAATTCGAGGCCTCTTTTGCGTCTTCGTTTTTATTGTATCCTCAGCTAGATGAGATAACTCTAAACCTCAGCAATTTTGTATTTTCATAGCCTGCAAACCAGCTTAGAAATCACCAGAGTGTTTTTTCACCTGTGTTCAAGCCGCCAGTACCCATGGCGTGTACATCTTCGCGATCCTGAAATAAAAAGCTTTCTCTCAAGCTAGTA
Source organism: Porites rus (assembly GCA_964035705.1). Taxonomy (NCBI): domain Eukaryota; kingdom Metazoa; phylum Cnidaria; class Anthozoa; order Scleractinia; family Poritidae; genus Porites; species Porites rus. Next base: position 7,387,057 of record OZ037993.1, read on the forward strand.
TTGTAATTTTTTTAAAAGCCATTATTGTAATGAATTTTAATTGTGTCTTCGCGCTAACCCCAGTCGATTTTTATGTAGGAGATGTAGCGCTTGGAGGAAGAAAGCTTAACGAGGCCGGAGGAAGGGCATTTCAATGACAAGAGAAAACCTTCGGGATTTGATTCAAAGCAAATCTTCGTCTCACCGAGTATACGCTACTCAGGACGTAACACCTACGCGAAACCCAAACGGTGAACCTTTTTTGACTTTTTGTACTTGTTTTGTGCCAGGTCTTTGTTTATAACTTCGTTTGCAGTTGTTATTTTACGTGCTCTTGTTCTGCATACAATATTTGTATAGTCACATGTACCCTATTGGTTATCGAGAGGAGGCAGAGAAATCTAGGTGAACAACAAACAATAACAACATCGACAACAATACAATTTAAGCAGTTAATATACATTATGCCACTTTCCTATACCTTATAGATAAGGTTACTATAATTCATTCAAAATGTTTCGCAGTTTTTTATTGTTTCAAATCCCCCGGCTAATTCTTCTTAAGCAGCCGATGTTGACTAATTTTTAAAGATACGAGCAATATACCATCGACTGTATGGTATATTTGCGTGGAAACGCGGTTGATCGAAGGTATATTTCCTGACCACAAGGCTGTTTGGGCAATAATGAACTAAAAAGTGGTGTTCATGACTATGTGAAGACGAAATAGCTGAATTTTTTATTAAAACTGAAGGGACGACGTGCAAGAATACGCAAAACATATTGCTTGATTGATACTATTTACTTTTTGAGGAGAGTATCTTCAAGAAACCTTGCCGAGAAATATAATAGGCCAAAGTTTTGCAAAAATACCACGAGGAGGTAAGCCTGAAAAGAGTTAAGAAATATTTTGAATCAAGAATAAAACAATTTTTCCATTCGGCATTCGTGCAATGAAGAATTATGCTGAGCTTGGGAGGCTGTTAGCCACTTCGGACGATAGCATTCTCCTCGATCGGTTCATCATACTCAGCCTCTTTCAATAACACAAGGGTAGATGACTTGAATTTCCTGAATTCCAGTACCAGACTAAATATCTTTACAATCATTTATTATTAGTAGCAGTCTTTTACGTACCAATTTGCAACATTCTATTAAAACCAACTGAAACCCGGAATCTTGATTATAAGGAAGATTCAAATTATTGCCATCACGTCATGCTAATTGAACACCGCAGATAGTTGTTTTAGAAGGACATTCAGGTGCTTAATTTTGTTGGCTTGAAATTGCAAATTTTTAAAATAAATATATTTTTTTGCTGTTTAGTTTTCTGGACCCTGTGACGAAGAAGGCCTTTAATGTCAAAGTTGTTCTTCAACTGTGTATCAACCCATATAGCTATCAGGTTGGACCACAGACAATTGTTGCTACCTCTGAGATTGACCCTAAGTTTAGCAACCAGGAGATTGAATGGTTTACAAAGGAACGTGGATCCATTAGTCTTTATGGATTGCTTGTTAAACTTGATGAAGCTGATTAAGGTTCAGTTTTTTTTTTTTTTTTTTTAGGATTTTAAGGCTCATCGCCACACCATCGGGGGATGTTTTGCCGCTTTGTTACAGTTTTGTTTGAAAATATGGGGCACACGTTTCAGCTACGTGAGACTTACGAGTGTCAAAAATCATTAAAATGAAACTTTAAAACACTTTTCAGTTGACCCGATTTGGGATTTATCAGATCGATTGGCGTGGTTAAAAAAATTATTAAAATAGAAATAAAAGAAAAGAATTAACACTCCACGTCGCGATACCAACCGGTATTCTAATTGCACCCTCTTGAGTAAGAATATATCTTGTAAGTGAATATAGTTTCCTGGTTGAGGTAATATAATTAATTATGGTTTCCCTGTGCTTAAGCTGACTCGTGCGGAATCCAGAGAATTATCCTTTTCAATTTTCGATAAATGCCTCGAAACCTGAATTTAATGTTTGACCTTTTACTCTTTACTGTGCCTTACGATGTTAATATTCGCTGACCACGTTGCTTTTAAGACGCGAATTCCTTTTGGCGACTTTAATTTGAAAGGGGAAAATTGGATTGATTCATATTGAACCCTCTGATATACTTTTAACTTGTCTGAATCTAGAAGAGCTGCATACTGAACCTTTGTGCCAAAAACACCTTATCAGCAGCACTTGCTACACCCATTTTGATGGGTGTAGCATGCGGCAGTAAGCTAACCGTGTGGCAAATGACAGTATCTCTCAATTGCAAGGTTTATCTTTGTTTTAACGATGGTAAGACTTAGTTTTAGCCATAAGGCTAAAAGCGAACCGTCCATCGATATTCTTTTAATTAATTAAAAGCATTGATTTTAAAACAAAAAGAAAAAACTGTAAATCAAATTCGATCACAGTAATAGTCTTACAAAGAATACTTACCCCTGAATCCCATATAAATTCATACATTTAATGCTTTCTCTTTGAAAAGAGTAACTTAAAAGTTCAAAGAAACAACACACTAAATCTGGAGTGCAAAGAAGTCCGTGATCAGTTTTAAGAAAACCTTGGTTTTCCCGTACATTTTCTGTGATTCGACAGTACTAAAATTACAGAAAATGTATGGGAAAATTGAGGTTTTCTAAAAACTGATCACGGACTTCTTGGTACTCCAGATTTAGTGTATTGTTTCTTTGAACTCGTAATTTATCTAAGAGAAAGCATCCAATATATGAATTCAGGGAGAATTACCTGGCTTTGAATTCTAATACAAATATTCTAATTTCCCGCCATCTTGCCCTGATTACCCATGATGCAACTATAAGCGTGAACTCCTCTATTGACATAAATTTTTCATTACATGTCATGACATGAATAATTACGCCTGACTTAAAAACAAAACAACTCAAACGAGACAAAACTGTAATAATTACTCAGGCTCACCTTGGATGCAGCTCCTGAGTAAGCGAGTAAGTGAGGCCCGAAACTTTTCCTATACTCTGCTGTAAAAGCCTTTATGTTCGACTTGAATCCCGTGGCGAAGCCCTCCTCAAACCAGCTGTATTTCATTTTGTGGAGGCAGTGGAAGAACAAGAATAGTTAAAAATTTGAAAACTTTACTGAAAGATTTCACCTGTTGTCCGCCGTAAGAGCCTGCATGAACTGTTACAAACGCAACCATCGATTAATCCCTTTGCGTTGCGACACTTTCCCTCGACGAAAAACCAAATCAACAATTCAGTTTTAAAAATCTGAAAAAAGAAGACAGCAGTTGTATTTCATTTTGTGGCGACAGCACAAGAACACGATATTTAAAAAACTTAACTGAAATGCAAAAAATACTAGGTTGATCCTGGAATATGAACAAAAGCGTGACCAAGCAAAAGAGTAAAGCCTTGACGAAGTCGAACACAAGGAACTTCAGTTAAGATTTTTACTCAACCAACTCAACCCTACTGAGTTTTCCCAAAATGGACACTTAAGCGTTGTAGAAAAATCTTCTTGCTATAGAGCTCAATTCATTGTAAAACTTCGGGCAAGAAAAACGCGGGTTGCCCAATTTCATTTCGCGCCTGAAAATTGCCAGTCACTTCACTTTGACTACGCTGACGTCATAACCAAATTTTCTCGCGTCGATAGGTTTCCATTTACCTTTGGGAATGGGGCTCCGCTCGCGCGCTCGTGAGGCTTTGCTATAAAGAGCCGGGTTCGTTACTACCCAGAAAAACAAATGTTAAAGTAAACAACTCTACTACATGTTTACTTAAAACAACAACAACAACAATAACCACATACATCTGATGTGAGCGGTACGAGTTATGGATTTTTAAGACCCGTGCGATTTTAGCCTCCGTCCACACGTATCCGTTTTTGTTTGAAAACGGATATTTTTTCCTCCAGTTTGGCCTACCTTCGTATCCGGTAATAACCTGAGATCAGGCCCAATTTTAGCAGTTCTCATACATTGTCTCTTACGTGGTCGCGCTAAAATTGGACCTGATATAGTCTCACAAGTTTGTGGTTTCTATGGTTAGACTTTGGCCGCAATGCTGATTGGCTGTTAGAACAATGCCACAGGACCTGATTGGCTGTTGGATATAACCGGAAGTTGAAAGCGCTTATTCCTCGCGTGGCTTTAGCACTCAAAATCTTCGCCGTAAGCGGAGAGAATTATTTTGCTGTCTTTTTATTGTTTTGAGTTTGCATACTAATGCAAATGACTGACAAAACAAGTCAAACAACTGTCCGTCACAAGGCCTGTAGCTAATAAAAACTGAAAATCGGTTTATTACCACATTTAATACTATTCTAATCGATCCGTAGGCGCAATTACCACTAACTTTCAATGGCCTCATCTAAACGCCATCTAGTGTTTATCAACTGATTCAACCGAATGCGTCCGCTTTATGCTGGCAGAGCATTGCAAAACTGTTTAAAGTGTGATCATTTGCACCTTTCTGATCTGAAGTGGAGAAAAAGGTAGAAGAATGACTGTGGGTAAGTTTAATTTACTCGCTTTCTCTCTTTTATCTCGTTCAAATGAAAATGCAGCGGTTATTTTTTACTCCGCAAGAGAATTTTCTTAAAAAGGAGGCCGGCTATGGGCGCACATTTCAATTTCGCCTACTAATGTTTTCGTTCAGGGTTTCGCTTTATAAAGAGCAACTCGTCAGAAAATATACAATAGCAGGGCCAAAACGCGTCAAAACTGACGGTTTCTTATACAGAACTTTGTAAGTTTTGTTTGTTGACTTGTTTAAGACTTATTGCCTTCAGGCAGCTGGCCATTTAAATCTTTTAAAACTGGTAAGCTTCATTAATATTGCTGATTAATTCATTGATATATTTATTTACGCGCAAACTGTTTTTTACTAAGCAATATATTCTTTTGTTTGTCAAAATTTAAAAAGTAACTGGACAAAAAATTCAAACCACTCTATTTCTTTTCTTTATTATTATACATGTAGCTATAAACCATACCCTCCAATAACCCCCCTCTACTTATGCAAATGAATAATAAAACAAGTCAAACTACTACTATCCGACAGAAGGCCCGTAATTACTAACAAAAGAAAATACGGAGGCTTGTTACCACATTAAATATCATTGTAATCGATCTGTAGGCATTTTCTATTGGCTTTTCCCAGTTGAGACTTATTGCCTTCAGACAGGCTATTTAAATGCTACAAAACACAGTGAGCCATATTATTTATTTGTTTATTTATTTATGCGCAAACAGTTTTATTAAGCCTTACTCTTTTTTGGCATAGATCAAAATACCTAGGAACAAAAGAAAAGTGAAAGTAAATGCGGATAAATTCAAACCACATTATTTCCTTTTTGTTGTTGCTGTTATACATGTAACTATAAACCATGCTCTCCAATACACCTCTCAATGGCTCATTTACCTTCCACTTTTTTTGAGTTTGCATACTAATGCAAATGACTGACAAAACAAGTCAAACAACTGCCATCCGGCACAAGGCCTGTAACTAATAAAAACGGAAATCGGTTTATTACCACATTTAATACTATTCTAATCGATCTGTAGGTGCAATTACCACCAACTTTTAGGGATCTCATCTAAACGCCATCTAATGTTTATCAACCGATTCACTCGAATGCGTCCGCTTTATTTTAGAGTATTGCAAGACTGTTTAAAGTGTGATCATTCGCACCTTTCTGACCTGAAGTGGACAAAAAGGTAGAAGAATGACTATTGGTAAGTTTAATTTACTCGCTTTCTCTCTTTTATCTCGTTCAAATGATAATGCAGCTGTTTTTTCGTCGCAAGAAAATTTTCGTTAAAAAAGGAGGCTGGCTATGATATTATGGGGGCACATTCCAATTTCGCCTAAATGTTTTCGTTCAGGGTTTCGGGAAAAAATGCTTTAGGTAACTAAAACAAGGTAAAGGGAGAATCGAATCATGTGCATGCGTTGGTTCGTGTCTTGATAAGGGAATCGGTTTAACAGTTATTGTGCTCGGCGATATCGGTAGAGAAAATGAGGCTAATCTACAGTACTATTAAAAATATCATATAGCTTACAATGTACCGACATGACAAAAATTTATACTCCGAGATCGATGGTACGAACAACTCTTGCGTGTTCACACTGCCACTAAAAGGCTGATACAGGAGCCTGTCCACAACGCAACTATCCATATTCGAAATTGGCGTGTACTGCCTCAACTTTTATGAAACATGGCACTTAAGCTGTGTAGTAAATTGGAAATTTATAAAACAGTTTCGCACATTGTATAAAAAATTGCGTCATATTGTAACAATTCCCTTTCACTTTGAAATAAACGTTTTGAGAGTGTCTCAACTTGTTTGGATAACAATATATTCTGCTACCTTTAAAATTAAAGGTGATCTCGTCATCAAGCATGTAACTTACGAATAATGCTTATATCTCCGCTCATTTCTCATGGACTCACTTAAATTATAGTTTGTTAGTTTTGTGACTTACGAAATTTGGTTACGCCTCGTTTCGTAAAAAACGGGTTTGCATAGAGTGTATGAATATCACTAAAAACGTCTCGGGTGCATGATTAGACACTTGATTTGAAACCCAGCAAAACTCCCGTCCTCTGACTCAATATATTATATATTAGGTGTGTCAGGATGCATTAATATACTTCAAGTAATCTTATCAGGAAAAGGTGAGACTTTACTTCCCTAAAAACCGTTTTTGAACTGTCCCCATAGGGTTTTTTTTTTTTCCGACACAAAAATAACATCAAGAAAGCTCCTATTGGTCGTTTCCGCCTTTGCTGTACGTTGGTGATATATTCTTGATGCATCGATTGCTGGTTGAAGGTGCTGAATATCACGGCCTTGGCTGTTCTAGCATTTACTTAGTTCACCAATGGCTTTTATATAGATAAAACGTTCTTTTGATTAGGAGGGTATACTGGAGATTGATCGCCAAGGGATTGAAAGACATGATAAATACTACCAGGCAAGTCAAGGTTAATGTATCGTCATGGCTAATTTAAACAATCTATTATAAATGCAGAAAAAAAGTATCTCTAAATGTCGGAATTGAAAAAAAAAGTAGAAATCAGTAGTCTTTTAATAATGATAGAAAAAATATTTTCTAGACCCAAATCTCGCACTGAGAAAACATTTTTAGGATCTTGAAAATTTGATTTTATGAAAAAACTGTCCGTAATGAGCAACATTTCGTGCAAAAAACAATCCAACATGTTATTGCACTTGTAACTCGGCGCAGTTATTCAAGGTCAATACCTCCTACGTTTGAGAATAAGCTTCGTTGCTATAAACAAAGATTTGGAAAAATTGCTGGCGATGAGCACAGTTGTATTAGATGAAGATGAAAACTTGTTATGATAAGGGTTTCAATGACATCGCATTACCTATTTTACGTGCAGCAGTATTTCTCGGCGCTGGGAACTGTTTTTCCAAAATCGTTCAAGGGAGCTTTTTCCTCCAATAGCAGCCTCGATGTTCGTGAGATTTAAGTGAAATCTTTAAGAGCGTTATCGAGATATTTTGGGTTGAAGTTTTTATGATTAGAAATACAGTAATGGATAATCTTGTAGTTTGGCCGTTATCCGCAGAAAACAAAGCGCTTTTGATATGCAATTTGACCTCATAGTAGTTACCATCTCTATAAAAATGTGTGTGAAAGATCGTAGAGACAGGACCAGTCGATTGCTAGAAAGAAGGATTTAATTATTATGTATCGAAGCGCTCTTGCTAGCGGTTTGTTAACATTTTGGTCTACTTTGACAAATTGGCAAATAATTTGTAAACCGCTAGATGTTTTTTTTTTTTTTTTTTTTTTTGGAAAAAATTGAGATTCTTGCCTATATGAAACGTCGTTTTATAAGACGTTTGAGTCTCAATATTGTTGATATAATGTAAGGCAGTAAATTAAGGGCTACGATTCGCTAATTTTTTATCGGAAGTTTCCTGTTTACAAGTGAAAGCCTCTTATTATTCAAGGTATTGTCCCCAAGTTTAATGTTTACGTGAACAGCAATGACTAACAATGCATTTGAAATATGCAAAAATGCTAGCTATTGTTGTGAACGAAAATATGAAACTTGGAGACAATACCCTGAAATGAGGGAGGGGCTCTCAGTTGTAAAAACAAAATTTCTGACAAAATATATTAGCGAATTGTAGCCCATATTTACTGCCCTGCAATATTTCAATAATCCTGAAACTAAAAGATCATATAAAAGGACGCTTAATCTCAAGAATCGTTATGAGTAAGTATATCGAGCCACCTTGAGGACAGGGAACTGTTTGTCAAGAACAACAGGGAAATAACACTCTCTCTAAATGTCCAATCTCACTCAAATCGAGCAAAACTTTTCAGTGCGCGCCTTTGCATAATTGCATGTTTCATTTTTGCTAATCATTAGCGAACCTTTTTTTTTTCAGTTCATCAGCAATCATTTTGAATTTGAAAATGTCGTGAAGATGACACCGAAACGTCGTTCGTTCTTACCCACGATATTTTTTTGCTTGTTTCTGTATAACTAGACCTTTGCTTATACATTTTATTTCTGTACTTATTCTATAATAATTCCTTATTATTATTTTTCTCATTCCAGCTCCTATTTAAATAGAAAGGAAAACAGTACTGAAATAATTGTTTAAAGGATATCTATTAAAGCGACAATGGACATCTGGCCTGCAGTGTGGCTTACTCAGTTTATCATGATGTTTATAATCAACGCCTTCACTCTCGTCGTCTTTGTAAGGAGCCGCCATCTACGCAGGCGCAACACGTACTTGATAATGAACCTAACTGTGGCTGATTTACTGATAGCAGCCGTTTCAGGACCTGAAACCATTCTGTTTTTTATACGACACAAAAATCCGAAGAAAGGCTTCGGGGCTTTATATTCAATAATCTCTTACATGTGTTGGATAGCTTCACTGGGTAACCTAGTTTTAATTTCTTTAGAGCGATTACACGCAACACTGTACCCATTTAGGCACTATTGTTTAGTTGGAAAACGCATTTACTATAAGATTATCATTTTTAGTTGGCTGGGAGCTTTGACTCTAGCATGTGGTCTACAAATCAGTCGCATGATTGATGTACCCCTCGCAGATCGATACCTCTCGGTAATTTATATTTGTCTTACCCTTGCAGTGCTAACAACATCTTACGTTATAATAATTTCAAAATTTATTAGAAGACCTCATGTACAGCAGTTAGGGTCAGTTATGTCAGCAGAAAGAAAACTTTCGGTAACTTTATTCATAGTTAGTGCTGCCTCTATACTTACTCTTCTTCCCTGGGTAATAATTATTTGTATCGCGATCCGTTCAGACTGTTACTTATGGCTTAAGTTCACCCCTATGAAGATAGCATCAACATTTTATCACCTTAATTCTATATTGAACCCAGTGATCTACGCAATTAGATTGCCAGAATTCAGGAGCTTTTCTGTAAAAACACTTTGTATCCAGTAAGGCGGAACCAACCTATTGAACTGCAAGCAATGTAGACATGGACTGTAAAGGCAGTTTTTTGGATTAATCAATTATATGTAAATATTAAATGCATCCATCGAATATCGACTATCAAGATCCCTCAAATGTAGACAGTAGCTTTGTTTAAAAATAAAGATTGTATTCCACCAAAGGAAATTTGCATTAAACATTAATAAATCGACAGGGGTATTTTTGGTCAACATTCATCACTCAATTGTCAACAGTCGGCGATCTGACCCAACAGATCATGATACAAACAAAGTTTAAAGGCTCCCCCGCCTTTTTTCTCCTCCAAGCTACGCTTGGCTTGCTTCTTCGCTCGCCGATTTCCTTTTTCTCTCCGTTTAAAAGGGGAGCCTGTTCGCTGGCTACAACCTACCTAGGGAATAAATTAAAGGCTTTGTCAACTAAAGTGAATCAGAAGGGGTACTTACGACCAACTTTGTTAAAAACCCTGACGACATCTGAAGAAGGTAAAACAGCTACTCGAGAAAGGTTAACCCCTTCTGGTATTGAGGGTAGTGTTTTTAAATTCCCGGTTCCCAGCTTGCTTCAGCATTTCAGGAAAAGCTTAGAAAAGGGTGTATGTACTTAACCTTGCGAGTGTGAATAGCAAAAAATTTAAGTTCCAAAAGCCACAGTGTCAAGAACTTACCTCATTTTGATACTGTTATTGATTTGAAGCAATATATTTGATGTTGTTATCTGAAATCAAAAAAAGTGATAATATAAGGAAAAAAGGAAACTCCTTCCCAGAGAGTGAGCTCAGCTGCTTCAGCTAAAAGAAAACTTATTAATTAACTCTATTCAAAGCGCTGCTTCTTCACTTACTCTTTTTCCTTAGCCTAGTTTGTATATGTCGGGAAAATACCAGACAATCAGGGATTTTACTGTTTCCCGACTGTCCCAGATTTTGCCGACTAATGAAAACTAGAAATTGTAGATATTCCCGATCGTCTGGGATGGACGGGGGGAAATCTGGAGAATCGACAGCGTTCCCATTTTCCCGACGCGTCCCAGATTTCTGCGATAGTCGGCAATCATTCCCGACAAATGAAATTCACATTTTTCCATCGGGGACGTCGGCGACGGATTTCGCACATTACCAATCTCCTATTTGCTGGGCTCCAGTCCCCCTACCGTAAATAAACACAAATAAACATGGCGTTTCTAGAAAATTCGAGTCATTTCTATCTCGAATCTCTTGCCCAAGAAGGAAGAAGAATGATATGGTGTTTTTAGTTGGCTTCTGCTGTTTCAGAACAGAAAACCTTGCATTGACGATTGTAACAACACAGATGTATTGAGAACGACGCAGCACGGCCCGTGTACATCAATGTTGCTGTAAATGCTGTTACATTTGTGTTCAAGACTCAATTTTTGGCACACTTTCCATTTCCCGCCAAGTTCATAATAGGGAGAATCTGGGACAGATTTCTGGCGATTATCCGGTATATAGGCAAAATCTGGGATGGTCGAGAAAAAGTAATTAAGACAGAAATGATAACCCTAGAAATCTTAACTGAGTGTAAATTGCTGCTACAAGAGAGGTCTATAATTTCTCAATTTTTTCAACTCAGGTTTGTTTACGGGATATTTTTTATATGAAAGTAGATCATTACAGTTATAGACGCAACTTTTACAGTTGCGAAAAGAAAGCCTGAAACAATTTCAAGCTCGCATGGGATTCGAAAGTTGCGTGTGTAACTGCGATGATATCTGCGATAATCAACTTTCATATAATTCTTCACCCCACAGTTCATATATATGACTTTCATATAAACAATAACTAAGATAGTACACGCGCTCTGATTGGCTGAGAGGAGTGTTTGCATGAGAGTATGTAAACATGGTTGTGACGTAAGATGTTTTGCTTTTCCCGCGCTAATAGCGCAAGCACGAATTTGTAAAAAGTTTTAGTGATCAAAACTCGACAAGTTCACTTTATTTACCCATTCCTTCGTCGGCTGAAACTTAAAAAATCTTTACAAACAAGCTGTGTCAACTTTTTTTCGCTTAAGCTGACATTTTAAGCGAGAAAAATCTGTATCTTGGATAGCATCTTTTTGCAAAACAAAAAATGATTACGCGTGCAAGACTTCGTGAACAGGACTTTGCGACTGGTAATAATTTATCTTTTAATCATTGCCATAACAAAGAGTTGTGCGTTTTTTCTCAGGAAAGTTATTTATAAAAGCAATAGAAAACTTTTTCCCGGGGTTTGCATAGCCTAATATATACACTCGAGGGGTTGGGAGAATTCTCGACAGTTATGCAAACCCTCGACTTCGTCTCGGGTTTGCATAACTGTCGAGAATTCTCCCACCCCTCTCCTGTTTATATCAGACTATCCAAACACCGAAAACGTTTTCTATTGCTTAAATAACTTCGGGATATTTTTTCTTAACCATTTAGCCCCTCCCTCTAAAGGTAACCTGATGCCTAAGGCTCCTTATTTCATTATTTCTTTTTGGCTTAAAGTTCATGTTATTAGTTTAAATTTCATTGCTTTTATCATAAGTATAGAAACGGAGGCTTCGCTTTTCGCTCTGGCTAAATCTATAGTGTTACCTTTGGACAAGACAGGACAGACTCAAGGGTGGGTGCATTTCCAAGTAAATGGCAAATCAGCGAGCTATGCAAGAGCTTTAAAGACCTTCAAACTAGGAAAACTACTATTCGATAAATTCACCATTTAAAGTTTCTTGTCTCAAAACGAAGAAGTTAAGGGAAACACTTTGGCTGGTTCATTTGCATTCCGCTCCGGAATACATTTAAACTTTTGATGAAGCACACTTGATCAAGCTAACCAAGGTATAGACGGGATCATAACTTTTTTTGGAGAAAGGGGAACAAAACCGAACATGAACCCTAACCCTATCAGTAGCCTCATTTCCAGTTGTCTGTTTTGTTCCCTTTTTTACTTTCCCGTTCCTAGTGCTTCTTTCCCGTACTCTCTCTTCCCCGTTTTAGTAAACCTTTTTCCATTCACGTGATCAGCATCTGTGCAAATTTGGAACATTAAAGAAGGCATTTACACAATAAAAAATTTGACTCCGGCAGGAATTGATAGGGACACGTACATGGCGGCCTTTTTGTTGTTTAATTTCGTCGACGTCATGTACATTTTCGCTTTATAAAGAGCAACTCCTCCGAAAATATACAACAGCAGGGCCAAAACGCGTCAAAACTGACGGTTTCTTATACAGAACTTTGTAAGTTTTGTTTGTTGACTTGTTTAAGACTTATTGCCTTCAGGCAGCTGGCCATTTAAATCTTTTAAAACTGGTAAGCTTCATTAATATTGTTGATTAATTCATTGATATATTTATTTACGCGCAAACTGTTTTTTACTAAGCAATATATTCTTTTTTTGTCAAAATTTAAAAAGTAACTGGAGAATAAATTCAAACCATTCTATTTCTTTTCTTTATTGTTGTACATGTAGCTATAAACCATGCCCTCCAATAACCCCCTCTACTTATACAAATGAATAATAAGACAAGTCAAACAACTACTATCCGACAGAAGGCCCGTAACTACTAACAAAAGAAGATACAGAGGCTTTTTACCACATTAAATACCATTCTAATCGATGTGTAGGCATTTTCTATTGGCTTTTCCCAGTTGAGACTTATTGCGTTCAGACAGGCCATTTAAATGCTTCAAAACATAGTGAGCCATATTATTTATTTATTTATGGGCAAACAGTTTTTACTTTGCGTTATTCTTTTTTGGCATAGATCAAAATACCAAAGAACAAAAGAAAAGTGAAAGTAAATGAAGATAAATTCAAACCAGACTATTTCCTTTCTGTTGTTTTTGTTATACATGTAGCTATAAAATAAACCATGCTCTCCGATTAACCCCTCAATGTCTCATTTACCTTCCACTCTCTTTCAGTTTGCAAACTAATGCAAATTACTAACAAAACAAGTCAAACAACTGCCATCCGGCACAAGGCCTGTAACTAATAAAAACGGAAATCGGTTTATTACCACATTCAATACTGTTCTAATCGATCTGTAGGCGCAATTACCACCAACTTTTAATGGCCTCATCTAAAGGCCATCTAATGTTTATTAACCGATTCAACCGAATGCGTCCGCTTTATGCCGGCAGAGTATTGCAAGACTGTTTGAAATGTGATCATTCGCACCTTTCTGATCTGAAGTGGAGAAAAAGGTAGAAGAATGACTATTGGTAAGTTTAATTCAATTTACTCGCTTTCTCTCTTTTATCTCGTTCAAATGAAAATGCAGCTGTTATTTTTTTCGTCGCAAGAGAATTTTCTTAAAAGAAGAAGGCTGGCTATGGGCGCACATTTCAAGGAGGCTGGCTATGATATTATGGGGGCACATTCCAATTTCGCCTAAATGTTTTCGTTCAGGGTTTCGGGAAAAAAATGTTTTAGGTAACTAAAACAAGGTAAAGGGAGAATCGAATCATGTGCATGCGTTGGTTCGTGTCTTGATAAGGGAATCGGTTTAACAGTTATTGTGCTCGGCGATATCGGTAGAGAAAGTGAGGCTAATCCACATTACTATTAAAAATATCATATAGCTTACAATGTACCGACATGAAAAAAATTTATACTCCGCGATCGATGGTACGAACAACTGTTGCATGTTCACACTGCCACTAAAAGGCTGGTACAGAAGCCTGTCCGCAACGCAACTATCCATTTTCGAAATCGGCGTGTACTACCTCAACTTTAATGAAACATGGTACTTAAGCTTTGTAGTAAATTTGAAATTTGTAAAACAGTTTCGCACGTTGCATAAAAAATTGCGTCATATTGTAACAATTCCCTTTCACTTTGAAATAAACGTTTTGAGAGTGTTTCAACTTGCTTGGATAACAATATATTATGCTACCTTTAAAATTAGAGGTGATCTAGCTCGTCATCAAGTATGTAACTTACGAATAATGCTTATATCTCCGTTCATTTCTTATCTACTCACTTAAATTATAGTTTGTTAGTTTTGTGACTTACGAAATTCGGTTACGCCTCGTTTTGTAAAAAACGGTTTGCATAGAGTGTATGCTATCACTAAAAACGTCTCGGGTGCATGATTAGACACGTGATTTGAAACCCAGCAAAACTCCCTTCTTCTCACTCAATATATTATATATTAGGTGTGCCAGGATACATTAATATACCTCAACTAATCTTATCAGGAAAAAAGTGAGACTTTACTTCCCTAAAAACCGTTTTTGAACCGTCCCCATAGGGGTTTTTTCCGACATAAAAATAACATCAAGAAATCTCCTATTGGTCGTTTCCGCCTTTGCTGTACGTTGGTGATATATTCTTGATGCATCGATTGCTGGTTGAAGGTGAAATATCCTTGGCTGTCCTGACACTTACTTAGTTTACCAATGGCTTTTACATACCTCGAAATGCCGGAATTGAAAAAAAAAGTAGAAATCAGTAGTCTTTTAATAATGATAGAAAAAATATTTTCTAGACCCAAATCTCGCACTGAGAAAACATTTTTTAAAGGTTCTTGCAAATTTGATTTTATGAAAAAACTGTCCGTAATTAGCAACATTTCGTGCAAAAAACAATCCAGCTTGTTATTGCACTTGTGGCTCGGCGCAGTTATTCAAGGCCAACACCTCCTACGTTTCAGAATAAACTCCGTTGCTATAACAAAGATTTGGAAAAATTGCGGGGGTGAGCACAGTTATATTAGATAAAGATGAAAAGTTGTTATGATCAGGCTTTCCAAGACATCGCAGTTGTCATAGCAACGGAATGATGCCATTGCCTATTTTACGTGCAGTAGTAATTCTCGGCACTGGGAACTGTTTTTCCAAAATCGTTCAAGGGAGCTTTTTCCTCCAATAGCAGCCTCGATGTTCGTGAGGTTTAAGTGAAATCTTTAAGAGCGTTATTGAGATATTTTGGGATGGAGTTTTTATGATCAGAAATACAGTAAAAAATGGATAATCTTTAAGTTTGGCCCTTATCTGCAGAAAACAAAGAGCTTTTGACATGCAATTTGACTTCATAGTAATTACAATCTCTTTAAAAATTGGTGTGAAAGATCGTAGAGATAGGTCGAGTCGATTGCTAGAAAGAAGTATTTAATTATTATGTATCGAAGCGCTCTTGCTGGCGGTTTGTTAATATTTTGGTCTACTTTGACAAATTGGCAAATAATTTTTAAACCGCTAGAGGGAATTTTTTGAAAAAATTGAGATTCTTGCCGATGAAACGTCGTTTTAGGAGACGTTTGAGTTTCAATATTATTGATATATTTTGTAGGCGGTAAAAAAGGGCTACGATTCGCTAATTTTTTTATCGGACGTTTCCTGTTTACAAGTGAAAGCCTCTTATTATCCAAGGGTATTGTCTCCAAGTTTAATTTTTACGTGAACAGCAGTAAGTAACAATGCATTTGAAATATGCAAAAATGCTAGCTGTTGTTGTGCACGAAAATGTGAAACTTGGAGACAATACTCCGAATAATAAGGAGCTCTCAGTTGTAAAAACAAAATTTCTGACAAAATATATTAGCAAATTGTAGCCCTTATTTTTCTGCCTTACAATATTTCAATAATCTTGAAACTAAAAGGTCATATAAAAGGACGGTTAATCTCTAGAATCGTTATGAATAACTATATCGACCCACCTTAAGGACAGGGAACTGTTTGTCAAGATCATTAGGGAAATAACACTTTCTCTAAATATGTCCAATCGGACTCAGTGCGCGACTTTGCATGTTTCATTTTTGCTAATCGTTAGCTAACCTTTTTTTTTTCCAGTTTATCAGCAATCGTTTTGAACTTGAAAATGTCGTCAAGATGACACCGAGACGTCGCTCGTTCTTACCCGCGTTATTTTTTACTTGTTTCTGTATAACTAGACCTTTGCTTATCGATAGTCGTATAAACATAACAACTTTCTTTAATTTTCCAGACATGTTTCGACGGTTCATCCGTCATCTTCAGTGTGACATATTTTGAAATCGCCGTTGAATTTAAAGCGTGCGCGATCTTACAAAGCTTGTTACATTGCGTTGTCAATATTGGGTACCAAAACAAAATGAAATGAGTGACGCTTAGTTCTTACAGGGGGAGAGTCAGGTTAATGTGTTTCACGTGCTGGTTGAGATCGGGCTTCTCCCATTTCATAAACATGGATTCCTTAAGCTTCACTTGGTACTTAGTGCCTGCAGAGTCCAGGATCTCGAAGCAATCCGGTGTGCAGGATGCTCTACAAAACTCTGAACTCTGCAGATGTTTAAAAACGTTCGAAGGCCCGTCTGAAAGTAAGTGCTCGCGCACTCCTGTGGAGAAGTGTCGGCTGGTTTCACCAACATAACAAGCATTACAACTTGCACACGAAAATTTATAGACAACACGCGTGCGTAGCCCCTTAGAGACAGCATCTTTCACATTAAAAAGATTCCTGACTTTGAAAGTAGTAAAGACTAACCTTAAATCAATAGGTTTACATAACCGGTTAGCAAGTTTGCGTATACTTCTCTGTGCCGTGACTGATAAGTGCCCAAAGTAAGGGATTTTAAAGAAGACCTTAGGTGTTTCCTGGGGCTCGACTCCTGAATAGGGCTGTGTTTTCCCTCCCTTGACTACTGTCTGAATATATTTAGAAATATATTTGTTGATAAAGTTCTCAGGGAAGAGATTCCTCCGCAGAATGACAGACAATTTTTGAAGGTCAGTATGGAGCCCCATCCAAGTGTTGTTTATCTTAAAAGTTCTATGAATCAAGGTTTTGATTAACCCCAATTTGTAGGTAAAATGGCAAAAACTCCGATAACTGGTAAGCAGACCTGTGAAAGTCTTTTTCCGGTAAACGGTGGTTACACTCTGCAGCCACTAAGTACCAAGTGAAGCTTAAGGAATCCATGTTTATAAAATGGGAGAAGCCCGATCTCAACCAGCACGTGAAACACATTAACTTGACTCTCTCCCTGTAAGAACTAAGCGTCACTCATTTGATTTTGTTTTAGTACGCAATGTTGACAACGCAATGTAACGAACTTTGTAAGATCGCGCGCGCTTTAAATTCAGCGGCGATTTCAAAATATGTAACATTGAAGATGACGGATGTGCCGTCGAAACATGTCTGGAAAATTAAAGAAAGTTGTTATGTTTATACGACTATCTATATTGTTGCTGCTATCTAGACCTTTTGGACCTTTGCTTATATATTTTATTTCTGTACTTATTCTGTAATAATTCCTTAATATTGTTATTTTTTTTTGTTCCAGATCCAATTTAAATAGAAAGGAAAACAGTATTGAAATAATTGTTTAAAGGATATCTATTAAAGCGACAATGGACATCTGGTCTGCAGTCTGGCTTACTCAGTTTATCATGGTGTTTATAATCAACGCCTTCACTGTCGTCGTCTTTGCAAGGAGCCGCCATCTACGCAGGCGCAACACGTATTTGATAATGAACCTAACTGTGGCTGATTTACTGATAGCAGCCATTTCAGGACCTGAAACCATGCTGCTTCTTAAAGCAAACAAAAGACCGAAAAAAGGCTTCGGGGTTTTACATGTGTATTTAATAATCTCTGACATGTGTTGGATAGCTTCACTGGGTAACCTAGTTTTAATTTCTTTAGAGCGATTGCACGCAACACGGTACCCATTTAGGCATTGCTTAGTTGGGAAAAGCATTTACTATAAGACTATCATTTTTAGTTGGTTCGGAGCTTTGACTCTAGCATGTGGTCTACAAATCAGTCGCATGAATGATGTAACCCTCGCAGATCGATACCCCTGGATAATTTATCTTTTTCTTACCCTTTCAGTACTAACGACATCTTATGTTATGATTATGTCAAAATTTATTAGAAAAGCTCATGTCCAGCAGTTAGGGTTAGTTACGTCAGCAGAAAGAAAACTATCAGTAACTTTATTCATAGTTAGTGCTGCCTCTATACTTACTCTTCTTCCCTATGTAATAATTCTTTGTATCGTGATAATTTCTGACCGTTACTTTTGGATTGAGTTCACACCTGTGAAGATAGCGTTAACATTTTATCACCTTAATTCTATATTGAATCCAGTGATCTACGCGACTAGATTGACAGAGTTCAGGAGAGCTTCCAAGGAGCTTTTCTGCAAAAACAATTCGGATCCAGTAAGGCAGGACCAACCTATTGGACTGCAAGCAATGTAGACATGGACTCTATATGCAGTTTCGTAGACTTTTGTCAATTATGTGTTAACATTAAATGCGTCCATCGACAATTAACATCCCTTTAACGTAGACAATAACTTTGTTTAAAAATAAAGATTGTGTTCCACCGAAGGAAATTTGCATAAATAATTGATAAATCGCAGGAATTCATCGCTCACTTGTCAACAGTCAGTGATCTGACCAATCAGATCATGATATAAAGAAATGCTAAAGCCTCCATCGCCTTTTGTTCTCATCCAGGCTACAGTAGGCTTGCTTCGTTCGCCGATTTTCATGTTCGCCCCGCTCCATTTCCGCGCCTCTTCGCTGGCTATATAACATACGCAGAGAATGAAATAAAAGGAATATAACTACACAAACTAAAAACTACCGAGGCTTATAACCATACTTAATACCTTTCTGCTATGTTCATACTATACCGGACAGCTTTTGCACCGGCACGAAAACCATACTGGATAAGGCTTCTGTTCACACATAAGAATAGTGCTTCCTAATACGGCCGCTCAGTGGCCATTCAACTAGTAGTGACTTGTAAAATTCCAATGATGACGTAAGAGCGTGACTCGGACCTTGAATTCTGCTTCCAACCTGGCCATGTCGAGCGGTTTGGAAACATCAAATTTCTCAGGAGGGCTTAACTTCAGCAATTTACTTGATCAACCGCTGCCACCACTTTGAAAATCTCAACAAGATTTATTTATGAACAAACAAACTTGATGTACAAAGTCAGCCAAGAGACAAATGTTAAAGCGAAAAGACATACTGCGCATGTCCCTAGTGTTACTTAGCAACCATGAAATATTACAGCCCAATATCAAAACAGTTACATTTGAACCACACAACATAAATTTTCCCTTTATATGGCTTCAGAGCTCTATATCTAATAATCGCTGACATTTTTTGGATAGCTTCTCTGGATAACCTAGTTTTAATTTCTTTAGAGCGATTACACGCAAAACTATATCCATTTCATTTCGGTATTGTTTAGTTGGGAAATGCATTTGCCTTAAAATTGTCATTTTTCGTTCGGAGCTTTGACTCTTTAACAGAAGAGTATCATCAATACCAACATATCCTACGTTTCAGGAGGGTAGATACTTTCAATTGGATTCTTTGCTTTTGTGTTGTAGTTGCTGTGCTGCCGTTGTTGTTATTATTATTTTAGTTCTATTCGTACTTAATTCCGTTTTCTTTTATTACTCCAGATCCAATAGTTAGTCTCCAAAACGTATATTATATGTTTAATAACCTCTCTCAAATAAGCAGGTGTCACATTGATTAGGTTATGATGGACACACTGCTAAGCTTCCTCTAATATATACTTGAAGTCTTGAATTAAAATTCATGCTTACAAATAAAGGAAAACAACTTGATGGGCAATTTTCACCTGTTTATCTTGAGTTCCCTCAAAGGCTAGAAAAAATATTTTAAACCCGATAATCAGCAAAAGAAGGGGACAAAAAGAAGGAAATTACACATTTTTACTACAAAGATGTCAAATAGCTTACTTTTCGACAATAAGTCTTAATTCTGCTGTTATGTTTAAAATAACTCGCCAGATATTGTCTATTGATTCTTATTGTATGCGACAAACAACTGAACCGTATATCTCTTAAAATTTTGTCTAGTTTTTATCACGGCTGATAAGAATAATTTGCGTCTGTTACAGCCAAAAAAAAAAAAAAAAAAGAAATTATTTTACTGAAAAGAAAGAAAGCATTTCACCGTCCACAGATAAAGAAGACCATGAAATCTACAATCCATCACTAATTTTCGGCCATTATATGAGCACGCTTCGTTCTATTTTCGATAAAGACTAAAACAGTAAGTTAGTGATCCTGACACCCACAGAGATAAACTTAATTCTTCAAAAATTCAAAATATTTTAGTAAAATATTTTAAAGTTTTCAGCTAGCTTACTCCTCCTCTTTCAAACCATCTTGCCTACTTCTCGGCAAGGTTTTACTGCAGAAGTTAATTTTTCCTGCAGATAACTCAAGAAGCCGATAACATAGACAACATAGTGCGATATGTTTTGTGTATTTCTACATTTCTTCCTTTCAGTATTAGTCAAAAGTTCAGCTTTTTCAAAATCAAGTTATGATTCCGAGGAGACGCTATGTCACACAGTACAATGATCCCTGTTATTAGTCATTCAAATTATTTCGCCGTTTCTGATTGACTCGATAAATCTGATGGAAAATTTGCCTGGAGACATAAATTTTAAGCCGTTCGCGCCTAGTTTAAAAAAAAGGGTTCACAGCTATCCGAAGACGTATTTTCTTACTTACCGTCACCTACTCTTGGTTATGGTCTTTTTATACAACTGAAATATAAATAAAAGAGTAAGATAAAGAAAAAGCATTTTCGGTGTTTAGGGCAAAACAAATTTTAATAGTGAGGGAAACCCACTGGGCGGGTGATGTATTAATTGCCCTTGAATATAATTGAACATCAATGAAAAATTACAGGATGGTGTTTAAGTCCAGTGACAAGCTAGAGCAGTCACCAATTAGAACTCTGTGGACCTTTAGAGTATTTATTTCATTTGTTTATCTATTTATCTACTTATTTTATATTTTTATATTTCTTAAGCTCGATCTCAGGTAACGTCATTCAGTGCGTTTCATATCCCAAATGGTCGTAGAAATCCACTCCAAAGTTCAACTCTTTCGTTAATTCTTACTGTAGTGGTTGTTTTAATTTACACTCTTTTTTTTCCTCTGTTTTCTCAGATAATAAAGTTACATGAATGTCAGAGAAAGCAACGCTCTAGCTGTAAGATGAATCTGAGTACATTTTATTTGAGGGTAAACGAACGCAGTGCTACCAATTAATCTTATGAAGTGCTCATCATTTCTGAAACAGAAGAATGGATATGGCTTGTAAGTTATGTCACTGAAGTAGTTTTCATTGTTTTGGTAAACGCCTTTACACTCGCCACCTTCGCAACTAACCACCAATTACGCAAGCGCAGTACGTACCTGATAATAAATCTGACTGTGGCTGATTTACTATTTGGAACAACTGAAGGCCTGTTATCCATATTGGAACCAGCTATCCTTGAGAGGTACCAGCCATGTTCTACAGAAGAGTGGTTCAGCTGGCAAGAATTTATGTTACTGACTTTGTATTTCCTGTTTCCGGTAGCCTCCTTGGTCCATATTTTATTGATTTCTTTAGAAAGGTCACATGCTACAATATATCCTTTCAAGCACTGCCTTATTGGAGGAAAGGTTTACTTTAGGATTATTGCTTTTAGTTGGCTGCTGGCATTGGCTCTAGCCTTTGTGTTTGCTTTTCTTTTATTGCGTGTTTCGTTTGTATTCCTAAACGTATATGCATCTTTCGCTTTTATCACCCTTCTAATTCTCACAGTCTGTTATGTTAGGATTATTCTAAACGTCAAGAAATATCCTCACTCGGCACAGAATTTTGGCTCGTTACTTTCGGAAGAGAGAAAACTATCGCTAACGTTATTTATAATTACCGTGGCCTCGTTTCTGACCATTCTTCCTGCTGTTATTTGGGATGCCATAATTGCAGGCTTGTGGCCAGATAAAGTTTCACCAACGATAGCTTATCGTATCTCTTATACTTTTGCTGCATTGTATTTATTCAATCCTATCTTGAATCCACTTATTTATGCTTTAAGAATGCAGCAGTTCAGGAGAGCAGCTAAGAAACTGTCAGTCTGTCCTTCACCCACGACCCTGTGCGTCTCTTACGCAAGTTAGCCACTTTTGAGTATAATATTCTGTCTTTTGTTTAGTTTTTCTTCCAGCGAAATCCGCTGCGCTCACTTGAGTCCCCACAATCCAATAACTGACAGTTGATTGCCCCATGTCAGGTACTCCGGATTCCGGAATAGGAAAATCTTTGCTTATGGAATCCAGAATCTGGAAACTTTTTTTTCTCGAATTTTTGCTATTGGAATCCGGAGTCCTGGGCTTTGGAATCTGTAAGCCAGCTTGAATTATCAGGGATCCTGCAAACGATTGGAATCTGGAATCCAAATCCACTGACAAAGAATAAGGAGTTCCATTGCCTGGAATCCGGAAGCCACAGCGACCACAGTGTGGAATCCAGAACTGTCCGGGACTGGGTTGGATTGCCTCGCATGGGAAGCTGACCTAGATACATATGTGACCCTCCACAGGAATTTGATGCTAAAGGTGAAAGCACGCGCACGACACGCTTGCACGACACGCTTAGCGTGCCGTAGATCACGGATATGCGCATATTAAATTGAAAAAACAAAGACGGACACACTTGCCTTTGTTTTGGCAAATTTAACACGCTAGACCTTTTGTTTTTTTGTAGCGTGCCATATGTCACGGTAAGTGTGCGAATTATAGCACGGTTAGCGTGCAATTTTGGGTAAGACACGCTGAACACGCTTGATTACTAAAACCGCTATTAAGATGATAAAAATGGCTTGGGTTTTCAGCGGATTTAATCAGCATTGATAACTGGTCGAAGTGAATCAAATATACCAATTGAGACTGTTTTGGAATTTGATCGTAACCGTGGCCATTTGAAAATCACGACTTAATGGTGGTCTAGCCTGGAATTAACGCGAGATCAGGGTAAACCAATTCCTCCAGCTGTCGGCTGTTGGCCGGAATCGCAAAGAGGCCTGCTATCGCATGCGAGGCACTGAAGTTATGTCGCCTGAAAATTATAGTTATGCCACCGGAATATTTATTAGCAGTAATGCACAGAGAAATGAAGTTGAATAAATTAGTTTAATATATTTCTTTAAGCCATGCTGAGACGAACGAAGGTAATTAGATTGGAGAAAAAAAATTTGCCTAGAATTTTCCATAGGTTGAGGAAGGCTAAACATTTCTAGATGACCGTTCCATGCATGTACAATTTTCGAAGGTTATCTAATAAATTCATTACGATTTTCTGAAGTTTAATTTTTTCCATTTCATTCCCCAGTTAAGCTATTTTTTCGTAGAGAATTAAGGAATCCTAAAATTTTCGGAACCGAAAATACGATAAAATGCTCACTTTCCTAAAACTTTCAATTGGAAGCTAAATTTTTCGGGAAAATAAAGCTGAAGCCCTTGTAATTTCGAAAAGACTGAAGTTGTCCTAGGAAGCTAGGATGCATTTAGGAGGAAATCGCCGTCAGGTGCCCCTGACGAACGAAGCGCTATCAATCATAATTTATGTGAAGATATCTCGTGAGCTATGCTACGACGAATCAAGCGCTGTAAACGTGTACTATATCTCGTTCTTCACAGGACGAAAAAAACAAGAATCTGTAAACTAAAAACACTGTAGAATGAGGGAGGATTGCGGGCGACTTTTCTTTGAATCTTGGGCGACAAAACTCATATTATCAGGTTTTGGACGACATAACTTCAAACGACATCACTTTCGAGTAGCTTGACCGTCACCCCTTTAGATCGAGCTCGATGAATTAATTCCCTGACCGAACTTTATGGAACAAATGGTTGCCTTCAAGAATTTCACGCGGACTACTTTTAATTTAGTTCTTTTTCTCTTTTCTCAGTGTGTGACTGACAGAGACATAGTTACCAAAAAGGGTGCCGTTCATAATCATTTACGGTTCCTTTTTGTAGAGGAAATTTATTTAGCTTATAGATAACACGCCTTGCGTGCTTTAGCGCACACTGAAAGCGTGTTGTGCTTTTCCGCACGGAGCTTTTGTTTGAAAACTTTAACACGCTCTTTTGTTCGACTTGCTCACCCTTAATTGTCTCAAGCGTGTCCTCTGAAACAAAAGAAATTGCTAATGAGGCAAGATTGCAAGCGTGCTAAAGCGTGTTAAAATAAATTCTTTTGTTTTAAAGTGAAAGCGTGTCGTGCGCGTGCTTTCACCTTTAGCATTAAAATCCTGTGGAGGGTCACATATGATTGATATTTCCCTGAGATGAAGGCGCTTTGGTGTCAGTATTCAACTACAGTGTCGAACCCTCCATAAGCGACCAAATGCGAAGGTTATGGTGGTCGCAGTTTTCTGGGTAGAGGTCCCGAAACATCTACATTGAGTGTAATTGCAAGTTACAATATATGTAGTCCCATGAGACAAACAGTTAACAGATCGGTTGGTCGCTTACAAGAGGTGGTCGTTTACGTGAGTTTCCTGAGTTTTTCTGGTGGAGAATAAGTCTTCGTTCGCAGGCTATAAATCTAATTAACTGGAAAAATTTGGGAGATTTAGGATAGGGGGCCACTTATACAAGGCGGTCACTTACAATTTTGTCACGCATATTTTTAAAGGTAGTCCTTATCTCTTCCGGAATTGAAATATGTAGATCAATATATTTCGACATATGTAAAAATAATAAACTAGTAAATATAAATAAATAAATTCAACTCTCACTGCATCACTCATCCGTCATTGCCGGAAATCCTTGGAGTCCTACTCTCCTTGGAGGTTATCTTGCCCTAAAGGGGGGTGAGGGGTAGGGGGGGCGGAGATTGGGGCATTCCCTTATATATTTTATATAGGTATGTGCCGCCCCAAAGGGTCTGGTTTTTGCGACGTTTCGGTCTAAAAAACGGGTATAGACTTTATCTACTTTCGTCTGGAATAGTGTACATTTTCGAGGGAGCTATATATGGTAGTGTATAAACGCATTTGTCGTTTCAATTCCAAATGAATAAGCCTATGCCAATTCGAAATGCAGTTAACGAAATATTTTTTGGGCGTTTTAATCTTAGTAATGACGAAATAATTTCTTAGAGACCAGGTTTGTAAACAGGTGTGGAAAATGAGATTTTTTTACCTGTAATAGGGTCAGGATTTAGATAACCGAGGGGCGAACCCCAGAAGAATTTGCAGGAGTACCACACGGTTTTTCTTGCACGAAAGATTAATCTGTAAGTAGCTTGAAATCCATCACTCGTCCCATGTAAGAGCTCCTTTGGGAATCCAAGACAGTCTTGGACTCTGGATTCCACGCAATGGATTCTACATTCCAGGTACTGGACTCCGACCTTTGTAGTGGAACTTGGATTCCGGATTCCAATCGCTACTGCGACTCTGGATTCCTTGAGCTGCCTCCGGGTGTCATGCCCAGGATTGCGGATTCCATAAGCGAATTATTTTCCCGATTTCATATTCCTCAAGCAAAAATTGCTCGGATTCCGTCATCCGGGCGACATCACTCAGTGATACACGTTTTACTTGAAACATGGACACTGAAGCGACAACTCTCCACTGAATTGAAAGTAGGTTGTCATCTAGATAAAAATATCTTCCTTTAGCAATTTAGTTCAATCTATTTAAATTTGGGCTACTAATTTCTGGGAAGTGAGTGCTCAACAATTAGCTCAATTGGAGGGGATAAACTCTAAAATCACGCTAATAAAGAAAAAGGAGAGAAAAAATAAAAATAACGGGAGGAAGAAAAGAGGAAAAAAGAAACAGCAGAAAAACAACAACGACAACAACAACAAAAATTATTGTGCTCTTAGATTTTTATACATTGGCTAGTTTGGAAAAAGAAAAAAAAAGAAAAAAAAACAAAACAAAACAAATACAAAAACAAAAGAACAATAATATTATAAAATGGCTGGTCACCTAACATTTTCCAACCCCGGGCGAGCTGGGGTGACACACTCAGCCTGAGAATCCCGTTGGGGGTGGGGGGGGGGGGGAGTACTCGACCAATACTTGGGTGTAGGTGAGCCACTGAGGTTGTAAAATCCTGATTCTGTTTAGAACAAAAAACTTTTAAAATAAGACCCTGTTTAGAAGGATAAAATGCAATTGGTTGGCAATAATGCAAATTCACGTTATAGCCATACTTGGAGTACAAACAAAATTCATCTAGCTAATCAAATCACTCGTGCAGGCTGATAGATTCACGAGATTATGTACCCTTTTCAGGAAAGAGAGGTCAAAAACCATTTCCTGTCAACGGCACATCCCGGTATAGGATAGTGTGACATTTTTCTGTCTTTGTGACAGCCCCGCGTGAACCGGATGTCGTGACGTAACGCTATGCAGAAGATCAGAGTTTCTGTTCGTGTCATCTGTCTAAATAATGATGGCGGGAGATTGTGATGGTACGGAATGTGGCCGGTGCAAATGTCTTTCGTGCAATCCACTATGTGAACCGAACGCGAACATTTCATCGAAATCCCTACAACCAGGCGGAAAGTTATACCAGTTGGCAGTGAAAGAGAATGGACCGTTGGAAGAAGGTGTCGTCTACACATTTCGTGGCATAACAGACCTGGTATTCGTATTTGAATCAACTAGGAACACGTTGGTCACTCTTTCAAACAAGGTAATGTGAAATTCTCGATGAATAGAAACGTTTTGACACAGATTACTGATGGTTACAATCAAGCATTTATCGTTTTAATTCAAGCAGGCCACTAAATCAACTAAATCAGAAGCCTGCGAGCGACACAGCGAGAAAGCTCGCTGGCGCTCGCAGGCATGAGAAGCGCTTCAAAATTTCACAGCCCCGCATTTTCTCTGCCATCCAATTAGATCTTTTCTTTTGGAGTGCAGTAAGTTTGCACTTCACTTTGTAGAAGAACGAATTTGAGCGACCAAAAGCTGAATATTGGTTACACCGACCAGTCGTGATTGAAATATTGTCAAATCGAGCCTTATATATACATCTGATCGCACTTCATACTAGGAATAATTCGACCAAGTCAGGTAATCAAGGTTTGAAAACCGCCTTTGATACACAGGCTTCTATGGTCATAATACCGCTTTTTTAAAAAAAAAAAAAAAAAAAAAAAAAAAAGATCCTCTTTTGAAATCCTGAATCAAAGTGTCCAGAGCGGAAGTGGTAATTTGAGTGTCACAACAACGTACGTCGGAGTGAAAATGTTAATACGAGGGAATCCTGAAACATCAAGGTTGGATTCGAGTCCGAGTCCGAGTTAAACTATTTAATAACACTGATAATGGTGAAATATAATGAGAAATCAAAGAGAAATCTACCTGGAGTTATGAAAACCAGGTTAGCAAACATTTTGTAATTTTTCTCAACTTTCCCTGTCTAAAAGCTTGTTTACTGTGTTGTTTGCTTATGTCGTTTTTTTTTTTTTGCTTGTTTTGTGGTTAGGGATTTGTGTAGAAGTGGATGTAGACAGAATTACTATCTTAGCCCTCCCCTGCCTCCTTCCCTCCCTCCCTTCCTGCCTATTTTTACTTTTTTGTCCCTACCCACAATTCTTTCTTTAACACAAATGTCAGTTATTTGAAATCAGCGCGCGCCTGAAGCTGGTTTCGGTGCTGTTTAGCAGTTATTAGATATTGGTCAACTTGAGAAAAGTTTCCCGTAGAGCATCATGTAAAGCTCTGAGATGAGTTTTTTTTTTTTTTTCTGGTGTGAAAACAACTAAGGTGGTCCGCCGACCGTGTGACTCTACATCAGGGAACTTGAATAAGACGAGTGTAAGAAAAAAGTCCAGAGGTGTTTATCTGCCAATAGGCTGAGTTTTTTCGAGTCATTCGATCATATTTCGCTTAATATGTAATAAACGTGA